>CM052341.1:18210363-18271656 GCA_028455595.1 Lasioglossum vierecki | reverse complement strand
CCTCTAAAAAACGGCTAAGTTGTTTCGTGTAAAAGTAGGTAGTGCGAGAACTTAGCTGGTGCGTTACCGTGCACCTAGATAGAGAGAACAATACGATCAAACTTTGAACTGTATAAAACTGATAATCTCCGCACCCCTGAATAGCAACAATTCGTAACCATCTGATACTTGACGATCTGTTAAATCCAGAGTTCAGACTGGGCTAAGCAGCTAGCAGGGCTGGAGGATCGCCATTTTCTATTTTGCTGCACCGGCGCGTAAAAACTGAAAGAGGGAACGTCACGGAGAGGGAGCAAGAAAGGAAAGCGAAGGCGATCCCGTGGGTTTAGCAAAAAGCCGGGAACTTATCGGAAATGAGGACGAGGATGATTGTTTAGCTCGTAACCCCCCCTCGCCTCCACCAGGCCTCCTCTCCCTGAACCAAGTAAGGTTCTCTGGTGCGAGTAGTCTAGTCGAAAGGGGGCTCGTGCTACCAGAGATCACGGGCTCTCCTAATGGACCCTGGAATGTAGCTAGAACGCCGAGTAAACGTCAGGTAAAAGCCGGACGATCATTCGATGCGGGAGGGGAGAAAGGAGGCGGCCCGGTGCAAGACTTCGAACGGCCTTAAGTAAAGCAAAGTGGGTGAGTCGTCGACGGGCAAAGTACACGTAAAGACCAGGCTCTGGCGTTCGGCTGTTCCAAGAGAGAAGACTTCTCTCCCGTAGACTCGGGAACACTCGGGGTTCCGTCTGTGAACCGTGGGAGTCGGGGAACCCGGTCTGCCCGAGCTCTCTGTGTACGCACTCGCTAAAACCATTGTTTATGGCAACGCTGAACGTTCGCGTACTTTACTAACTAGCCTCCCTCCCGGTCTGCCCGATGCTGTTTAGAGACCGGCCGGAGCTAACTGTCAGTGCTGGATGAGGAAACGAGCCGAGGAGCCCGCCGCGGGAACACACCGCTGTTTGCGTAAGCGGCCGGAAGGATTCTCGCGTGTGGTCGGCAACTGCGGGGAGAACTAGGCCCCGCACTAAGCTATAACTTGTTTTTCGCGGGCTAGGAATTGGCTTTGTCTAGGGGTGCCGAGGATTCTTTGTTTGCTTTGGCTCGAAAACAATCGAATCAATGCACAACATAATATTCAGAGATTTTATGACTTTCATCTGCTAGCTCCATTCAATATTGCAGATCAGGTAAAGTGAGGTGAAGTTTGCTCAGATTCTGCTTCGAGAATTACAAAGATCCTAAAGCTGTCTACCACGGTTCACTGTGAGACAAGTACAGCACACAATGGAGCATAAACAAATGTGTATGTAGCTCCAGTAGATTGAAGTTAACGCAGACAACTTTTATTAAGCATACAAATCCATAGTCAAAGCATCTTAGCAGACTGCTTCATCGAAATTAGCAAAAGAGACTCGAATGATCGATGTAAAACTGAAAGAGACGCGGCTGAAGGCTACTCAGGATTCGATAATCGTGGTTACAACCAACCTGATGTCGGCTTGAGTCCGAAGCTGGCCGGTTAACGTCCGTTTTAATTATCCCGAGTGTTTCCTCGCGGAGTTTAAGTACCAGCGGGAGCTTCTTTTTCATTTTCGTTCTGTAGACAACGCACCGCGCGGCCCGGCACGTATTAATGTAGATATATGCGTTTGTGAATTGGCCGTGTGCCGGTACCACGTGCGCTCTCGCGGTGGCCAAGTACGGGTAACGGGGTTAATGAGCAACGTAAGTGATCTTTTTGTTCGCTGAAAGCTCGATCGAGCGCCGATGCTAATCCTTGGCTCGAAGATTGCATTGACGAAGGGGAGAGGTTGAATATTCATGCGGAGATCTGTTCGCGTGCTTGCGACCAGAGTGTAGCACAGCCGAGAGGATCGGAGCAAGAGTCGGGCGCGATAATTGCCGGTCGATTGCCAGGAAAAACTGGACCTGTCCGTCCGCGAATCTTCATATTATTATGCATTATTTATCTGCACGGTCGTTCCCCCCAAACTAACGTGTTGATGAACTATCGTTAACATAACGGTAGGCCAGTGGAACTGTGATAGAGGTCTGACAATGTTGAGGAAAGAGTAATTTGCCACCACGCCGAGATAAGGGTATCATTACTAGATTGCGGATTTTATGAGTTTATGACGAAAATGAGTAGGTACAATTTAAAGCAGTGGACGTGTCAGAAATATTTCAAGACGTAGAGACATTAGTTTCAGTTTGTTGGGATAATTAAAAGTGGAGTACAATTTTTATTTGGCTCCTGGATACTGCAATCAATAAAGAAAACATTTTCTATGAAGAAGTACGAGAATGTTACGAGAAATAGAATCTACATTGAATGGTATTTCTTCTCTTGAAGATTTTCTTAGAGAAGAAATCATATATCGACACGTTCAACTTTAAAAATTGTTCAACAGTTTTGAATTTCATCTACTCAACTTTGCTATGAATGCGTAAAGATCTGCAATCCACTCATTATCTTCAAAGTTTCTTCAATCGAAGCATCAAAATCCTCGACCTTCGAAGGAAAGTAACAGCCGCAGTCGATGCAGTCCAGATAGCTCTCCCTCCGTCGGTCAATAATAATCTTTTTGCGCGGGATCGGTCCGAGTGTATCGCCAGTAAAATGCCCTGGCCGCGAATAAAACGGGAGACACGTACACACATGCACGCTCATACACGTGCATACACACATATATATATATATATATATATATACACATACACACGTGGACAGACGCAGGTCGTTTAAAAGGAAAAAGAGCGAAGGTACGCGAGAGCGACGATCACCATTAACAACGATATTCCCGGTTTCCGTCTTTACGATCGGAGCCGGCCACGTGAGAAAGAATGCAACACGGAAGCTGGAAAATCCTCGCTACGCTCCCCATATTGATCATCACTGGGATGCCTTGCATTCCGTCCGGCCGATTCGAATAAATTAATAAACATGACCGAACGTGGAGGGGGAAAGTAGAAGAAGATGCGCCGCAGGATTCCACGAGGACTTCGAAATCCCACGGGTGATCAGGGAAGCGAATCCTTTCCGAGGATCCCATCAGAAAATACCGAACGCGTTCCTTTATGACCCGTCCAACGTTGCATAATGTATCGGCGTTTTCGCGTGAGACTCGGTTTCGAGTGTTATCCTCGACGAACACAAATCCTCGAGGCGTCTGTCCGTGCAAGGACCAATTCCATTGTGGAGGCGAGCTGTTTCCAGGCGTGTGCAGCCACACCAACCACCGAGCAGAGTTGTTCCTCGCTCGAGCAATTTCTTGATGCATATTGTCACGCGTTGTTAAGCCCCGAGAGCACCGCCATTACGGGCCCGAGACCCGGGATCCACGATGCAACCACCGCGCATCCGAGTTCCACCAACCTGCGGAGAACACAAGGAGGATCCACTAGGTAGCTGCACGTTCCGACAGCTACCGGGCGCGTCGCTACCGCATCGATAGCCCGAGACTGGCCCGAGACTAGACCGAGACTGGCCCGACTAGCTAAACTGCTGGTATCCCCTCGGACTATCATTGTTTACACAACTGGACAATCATCGTCGCATTCCCACGGAAATCGGAACACATACCGAACCTCCACCAGATTTGCACGACGTCAACAAACACACGGTTTGCTTGGAGACAAATTAATATTTTTTTCATTGATTTTATTGGCGACCGAACCTACAGTTTATTAGCACATTACCGACCGGTAATTATTGCATAATTTTGAAAAATCTATGCATCATGGCTAAACACTTCTTAATAGAACCTTCAATGGCAATAGCAATTTTCAATTTTGAAAAGAAAATTTCTATGCTTTCTTTTGATACAGCACAATTATTGAGAATCCTATTAATAGGCTTCTGGTAGGTAAGGTGGATTTAGGATTTTAGAAAAAATATTTCAATAACTGCGAACGGTGAAACAAATGGTGAATGCGTTACAATTATTTTATTTCTGTACGAGTGATTTGAAGAATGTCCATTCTACTTGCAGATTGTGCAACGATGTACTTGTACGTGAAACTCTGATTCTAATCCTCCACGATTTTCGTAGATGTATCGAATTCAATGAATTTGGTATCACAGTTGGGATATTCAGATAAGAATTTGATAAAAGATCCATCGAATTATAGAAGTTTGAAAATCCCGTTCATTTGATACGGACCTTGCGTGGCGCCGGCTTCGAGACATCGATGCGTGGTAGGCGCTGTGTTGCTTCGGTCGACTTGTACACACACACGACGAACGAACGAACGAACGAGTACGGTGCGAGCCACGGACAGTCGTAAACGCAAGACAGAGTTATTCGTAGTGCGTTTAAAGGTCTTTAAGTATTTATTGGGTACTTGCTATGTTTATTATGAGCGGAAAGAATTAATCTGTTCAACCGTTGAAAGTGAATTATGCTATTATAAGTGTACCTGTATGTACTCGATTCCCATTCCGAATCTTTTCACTCGCGGAATGCTGGTGGATATAAAAGTTCGCTTTTAATGCGCCAGTTATTAAATGTACCTTCACGGAAGAGCAATGCAGTCGGAATGGTTATGGTCTCGTCCTTTTTAGTAATGAAACGATGCGCTTGGAAAATGCAAAGATCCACAATTTTTGCCTCCATTGGACTACATTCATCTCTTTTTTCAAGCTAGCTTATTTTGTAAAATTCATTTTTTGCATAGTTTCATTGTATTATTTAGTCATTGTATAATTTCATCATATTATTCTCGATTTTATATGAAACAAATAAGTCAGGTGCATATTATTGCGTATACATAAAATGAAACAACTGCGTCTGCTTTATAAAAAAAGTTAGAGACAGGAATATATGTATAAGCACAAGTTACTGTCTTGTGTACAGACGCAGTTGTTTCCTCTTTCTTGAAAAGGATCCATATTGGGATCGAAACGTTGAGCCGATATCATCTAGACTCCTTGTTATAAACTACACTACGATCGATAATCAACAAACACAAACATAAAATGAATGTTTGCAACCGTGCAAACTCTCGGTGAATTCAGTGTTAAAATTGAAATGTATTTGGTATTTGGTATCAGTGTTGCGAACTGTTCCTCGAACCCCGTGCACCGTGTACACCGAGCAAACTGTTGATCTTGGGCTGTGCAATGGAATCGTGACACCTGTCGTCCTCATGTATCGACGAACAGGGGAATTACCGCAAGGGTAGTGACAAGCGTCGAATCGAGCGTCGCGTCGATCACCCGGCAGCAGCGTCACAGGTGTCCCAAGACATCCTGAATCACCCACACGTTCCCGTTGATCCTTTCACCGTTTCTGCTTGGACTTTCTACACGGTGTTTAACCTGAAACGGGGACTATAGAATTGTCGGTCGGCCGTGAATGGCACGTGGCACAGGTGGCTCATCGAAACTCTCCGCGATCTTTTTCCCTTTTACTCGGATAGGAAGTGTCTCGAAGCAACGTAGAGAGAACTGGAATTACCTGACCCAGGCCCGGTTCGATGAAAACGCACCGCGCAACAGTTACCGATATGTACACCGTCATCGTGAACGCGCGTCCCGTACGTGGGCTGGTCTCGCTCCAGTAGGCTCGCGGATTTTTCTTCATTACCAAAACACGGGCCGCCTCGGATTGTTGAGGATTGTCGGTCTGCGCAGAAGCGTGTACACGCGTACAACGGACCGATAACGATGCACACGATTTACGAGCCGATCCGTGATAGACCCGCGAACGTGGCAGATCGCCGAACGATACCGACGCCGGGGTCAATTGGGCCCCCGTTCACGGAAAACCGGCTGCAAAGTGGATCCAGTGATTTACGACCGCTTCCGAGACGATCCCGATCATTCGTTCTCCTCTTCTCTTGCTGGCTTGCCATTATATTTAGCGCCGGAGACTGTCTGATCGTTACGATTCAGTGGCATAATCGAAACCTGAATTTTCGGCCGTAAAACAAACATGTAAAAAATTCCTGAATGAGAGAAAATTATGTAAAATTGTTCACAGCGGCGGGAACAGGATCCCGCGAATTGACGGCCGACGTATTTTTCTAATTAAACGGAATGTGATTAGCCTTTCGATGGGGAATGGCGGTGTGGAACGATATTACAGGGAACGGCGACGCGGTTGCGATCGTTAATCCCGGTCACAAAGTATCCAGCTCGACTTGTGCGATAACCGGGGAAAATAGTTGCACGGGTTTGACGGGAATCCGCGCGCGATTAATCACCAAAGGAATTATTTCACGGCCGTGGCGCGCGCGAGCGCGGGGTGTAATGTCTTTGATGCGTCCGTGTGAGCTGTTCGAGAAGCCGTTTCCGCGTCTGGAATGAAATCTCGGATGTTTTCGCGGACGCGGCGTGTAATAAGCGGCACGCGGTTCGTTTATTACAAGCAGCTATATCTTTACCTGTGTCGGGGAGAGGGGTTATCGCGGTTGGTCTTATTTCCTCGCTGAGGAAAACTGGAATTTAGACGGCCGATTTCTTTGGCCAGCCAATCGACCGATCAAACGCCTCTACTCTCTCTCTCTCTCTCTCTCTCTCTCTCTCTCTCTCTCTCTCTCAGTCTGTCTGTCTGTCAGAAGAAGAAGAAGAAGAAGAAGAAGAAATCAGCGAGCCCTGCGAGAGAAGCCGACATTATTACACGGTGCTTCATTGTGCACCGTTACGTCGTTATGTAATAAGCTGACCGGCCGGTTCGGAGGGGGATCCGCACGCGCAAGAAGATAAGGTTACCAAATGTGCCCGATAAGGCCCTCCTACCCTGTGTGACAAGCAACGGATACCTTCCATATGCAATTAATACAAGGGTAGTTATAGCGTGAACAAAATTTTAATGAATTACACCCTAGTTCTTCTCTGTTCTACCGAATGGAGAATTATGAAAATATCCGTGAACATTCGACACAGTTGCACACACCTCTGTGAATTTTTTCCGAATTTTTGACTGCAGAATGGACGTTTAAAAAGTTCTTTCCTGTTGTGAAAAAATGTCGAAGATTTTGTAAAAATTTCGTTGCGAGATACTTTTGGAGATTTCCAGTTTGATTTTATGACATCACGGCTGCCTCGAGGAATTCAATGTGTCCGCCATTTTACAAGCGACCGGGAACACTTCCTACGTTCACCGCGTTATCAATAAGCCGCTGTGATATCGTAACACGGTACCTGTCCCAGCTTCGTGGAGTTAAATATGATGTCGAGTTACGCGAACTGGTTCGCGCATTTTGCACGGAAACACGCTTTGTGCAACAGAATGCTTGTAGAAGTGCTCGGATACTCGATTCGTACACTCCTCGAGGAATTATTCAAGTTTAATGAGATCTGTACCATGCGGCGATGGCGCGCTCGATTTATCGTGGTTTTGCCTCGTTTGAACACTGGTTGCAATATATGAGCCAGCGATCCTCTATATTTGTCCACGGATCCTGAAATCTTGGATCTACGCACTAAGTTAATGTGAATCAATTATTTTTAGCCATTCTTGAATTCGGACTTAGAAACTTACAGTGGAAACATAAGAGTATCTACTCAAAAAGTTTATTCATTTCTACTCAACATTTAGGGTGTAAATAATTAATTAGTTTATCGATCGTAATTTATCTTTCGGATATTATGAATTATGTCAAAGAACATAAGAATCCAGAGTATAAAAAAACCGGAAGTTTGGGTTTTTCGGAAGTGCACCCTAAGTTATGAATTTTTCATTCTGGGCGCCACGGTTCGATCATTTTTTCTACACAACAAATAGCTATTTTGTAGGAATACTAAACGCTGGATTCGGATTTAAATCTTCCGGTTCAAGAACCACGTTAGCTATTAAAATGTTTTAATACGAGGAAAAGAAAAGAGGTGTTTCGTCCTATTTGTTGTGTAGAAAAAATGATCGAACCGTGGCGCCGAGAATAAAAATTCATAATTTAGGGTGTACTTCCGAAAAACCCAAACTTCCGGTTTTTTTATACTCTAGATTCTTACGTGCTTTGACATGCTGATTACGAATATGATAGTGGAAATTGGCGTAAATGTTATCTTCATAGCGGAAACCATGAAAAAATCATAGTTTTTTCCATTTGAAATTTCCTGTTCGTTTCGTGAATAAAAGAAGTACGTGTACGCGTCTCTGATGCGACGCATCGTATGTTACGTATACCATAGAATAAAATAGAAAGATTCAATCAACGATCCAATAATTGCCATCGGAGTGCACTGCAGTTTTACACCTCGTTTTCTGTCGATCAGAAATAATTACACATTAACTCAACGTACTCTCATTCCCATCTCACTACATTCTAATTACTCAATCACAATTTTAATCATCTATCCAGGTAAAACAAAGTGGATACAAAACAGTAACAACCCTCCTCAACTGTCAAGAGTTTGGTATCCATCGCTGGACGCTGTAGCGGACAGGTAAGTAGCTACTGTAAAATTAGGTATGCTTTACTTATCTTTATTCATTATTCGAACACTCTAACTCTTTACAACGTCTCGTTTTATTGTCTTCCATTAAGAGGTACCAGTGGAGGGTGGTTAGTGAAATTATAAGAAAGATAACGTAAAAAAGAATTGTAAAATTGTAAAAAATACCAGAAGACCCTGTATATCTGGAATAGTTAATGTTGTACAATTATGAAAATTGTTATGGACAGATTAATTTGAAGGACCGATCTTGATAAATCGATCGCCTTCGAAATGGGCCCAGCTACCAGCTCAATCGAGCGTGCGGATCGGGTTAATTATTGTTCCATTAGCAAAACTAGTTTCTGGTTAGGTTAAGTGACACGCGGCAGGTCGACTGTTGCTTTTGCTAATTCGACTTTCCCTCGCACCCGCGTTACGTGCTCGCTTAACGAGTTATTAATTCCGATTCCTGCGTCTTGTCCCGCTGACAAGTGTTCCGAAATATTGATCTGATATTTCGCTGCAATCCCGTTCCCGAGCGAAATTAATTGGCGCTTATCAAACGGATTATTTAGAAAGTTGAAATGTCTTTTAATAAATTTGCTAATTCCAATTTTGATCGGTGTATACGCCTCTGTGGAAATCGTTCGCGTATCACAGGGAATAACCTGTACCTTCGTCGGAAATCGTTAGGTAATGTCCTAGTATACTGATATGCGGACGTTCATGCGAGTGCAGATTTTCATGGACCGATTAACAGGAACTGGAATGGAGGCAGAAACTTGGTCTATTAACCCATTGAGCGTTGAGTCGAATTTCAAAGTTGTCGGGACTCGTTGCAAACGTTATCTTCAGATATTAGATAGATTCCAATATGTGGTATACAGGGTGTCCCAAAATTCGTGTACTTCCCGGAAATGGGAGGTTCCTTGGGTCATTTGAAGCGACATTTTCCTTTACAAAAATGACGTCGGCGGCTTTGTTTAGGAGTTATTAAAGAAAAACACGGACCAATCAGAGCGCGGCTACAGCGGATTGATTCTGGCTCGGCCAATGGTGCCGCCACGCTAAGCGGGACCTGTCGCTGAGTCGGACTCCGTTCGCTATAGCCGCGCTCTGATTGGTCCGTGTTTTTCGTTAATAACTCTTAAACAAAGCCGCCGACGTCATTTTTGTAAAGGAAAATGTCGCTTCAAATGACCCAAGGAACCTCCCATTTCCGGGAAGTACACGAATTTTGGGACACCCTGTATATTACATCTATATTCCAGTATCAATATTTTGATATATATTGACTTCTAAAATAATATTCTGAGAATATATTTGAGTATATTATATTATATTCTTTTTGATTCCAGTACACTCTCTCGGCATAGCACGTTCCAGCCGACCGGTCGCCATAATCGAGGTAGCACCGGTAGCTGCTTCAAAACTCCCGGAATCCTAATCGAACGGGCATGCAAAATTCTGACCGGTCAGAATACCCGATCTCCAATCAAAAGATTCCAGAGCCGTCAATAAATCCAACGACTCCATCGTCCGATCCTCCATCCGGGGCTACCGGTGCCCCATGAAAAAGAGGATCGAACTCAGTGTCCGTGAGCAAGATAGAAACGTTCGGGGTCAAGGAATCGGCAGATGGACTAGCAGATAATCACGGAACCGGCGTTTATATAGAATGTAGATATAATCACCGGCGAGAGGACCGAGAGGAAGAGACCGGGCCCCGTGGCCTCAAGCAGATGCTGCGGCTGATCTTTGGTGGGATGCACCTCGGCTGTACCTGTTACCTGCAACCAGCCGTTGCATGATGGGGACCGGACCGAAGGGAGCATCTTCGGATTAGACAGAGTGTGGCGCGTGCCATGGGTTCCACAGGTGGCTCTTTCAAACTTACTTATCCGCCTCCTTCTTCGACCACTCGTCCCCCCCTCTCTCTCTCTCTCTCTCTCTCTCTCTCTCTCTCTTTGTACATTTCTCTCTCCCTTTCTGTCTTCATCTCCTCCTCTCTCATTTCAGAAAACCGGAATCGGAAGCAGGACCCTCCGAGAAACAGGTGGAGGAAATAATCAATCTCTCTTGCACCGGGGAAACTGGAGGACACTCTCTGAACCATTTCTGGTACATTTCTCATATCAGCGATAAGTAGATTGCGGAGGATTATGCAATTTGCAATTTTTCCATACAATTTTTAACTCCTTGTCGTACAATATCGTGTCAGACTCACGATGAAGATTTTCGAACAGAGTCTAATAAATATATGTATATATATGTATGGTATTAATTTTCTATATGTATAGTTATTGGAGAACATGTAGGCATACAATAGGTATAAATTTTCTCTTTTCTTAGGAAATTATGAACTACGGATAAAGTTCTAATCACTGAAACTATAAAATAAATCGTGTAGGGCAAGAGGTTAAGAAAAGGAAACCGAATAAAATTTTATTTTCAATGGTAGTAGAATTTTCAAATATGAAATATATCAAAATTTGACGAAACTCTGTCGAACGATACGTTCTGATAATTTTTGAAAATTTCCGGAAGCCATAAATGCATAAAGATCTGCACTCATAAACCGATTTCGTACATGGCGGATCTTTATGTAAAATAAAAATGATCTACTTGAATTGCAGATAACAGAAGCAGATGGAGATCTTTTAATATTTTTGATAGCTGCCAGGAACATTGATTCCCGCGTTTCACAAGAACTACACAAAGAAGACGCGAGAGGAGTCTCTCGGTGTTTCCAATTCCGTTTAAAATTCGCCATTCAATGGAAGACAATGAGCCCGATCGTACAATGATTTATGCACTGTGGTGCGGCTGCCTTTATCCCGACATCCTTTCATTCGTAAGAGGCTACCACTTCGGGCGAACTCTAGGGAGCAAAGAAGATTACAGATACCGGCAGTCTTTCGACGCGAAAAAGAAAAAGAAAAAAGCAACCAGTAGTGTACAGTTAGTCGCGAGTATAATCTGTGATTATCCACCTGATCCAGCCGATCGAGCATTGTATTCTCCAGCGATCGAAGTCTCCTCAGGGACTACAATGAATTTGTAGCAGGGTGTTCCCGTTAATGTACGCGGTACACAGGGGAACGCAAAAATCCTTGTCACGATACCTAGATCACCGTGACTGGGACCCATTCTGCAATGCTTTTACGAGTTCTCTTTTACCAGGTAAAAAATGTATTTTAACATTTATTATAGACGGACGGTAGCCCTTTTTACATAAGCATTTAGACAGAGAAGAAAAATAAGAGAAAGATACAAGATTACTTGTCTAATGAGAAAGAAGGAACATGCACAAAAAGACAAAGAAAAAAAAAACAAAATAATACCGGTACAATCGATAGGTATTATCATATAATCCTGCGTAGTTGCATTTTAAAATTTTGCAAAGATTCAATGAAAATATCAATACTATGATAAATAGTGCATGATTGTTGCAATAATGCGATTCATTGGATTAATTAATCCATAAGTAGATTTCGCTTTAAGTGTTTGAAAACCCGCTCTTGTTCTCAGTCACGTTTTGGTACATAAAAATTGATTTGCGCAAGTAGAGAAGAACAATCAATATGATTATTAATTAAATTAAAAATAAACCTTTGATCGGATATTATTCTTCGATCAAATAATTCTAGGTTCTAGGTTTTAGGTTGTAGGTTGTAGGTTGTAGGTTCTAGGTTCTAGGTTCATTGTAGTTATTATTTCGGAGTAATCATGATTAAAGAATGACATTGGATTATTTAGCTTGTATGGTTCTAGGTTCTAGGTTCTAGGTTCATTGTAGTTATTATTGCGGAGTAATCATGATCAAAGAATGACATTGGATTATTTAGCTTGTATGAACAAAACCTGGTAAATTTATGCTACACTCTAGAGCAGCATGATTTCATACTTAGAGCTTTTCGGAGACCATATAATTGATGCATATTCTAATAACGGACGGACGAGGACAACAAATAGCAATCTAAGTGTGCGGATTGAATGAAAATCAGTGGAAAAACGAAGAATGAAACCAAGTGTTCTGGAGGCGGAATTAACAATATGATAAATATGGTTGAAAAAGTTAAAGGTAGAGTAGAAAGAAAAGCGTTAGAAAACCAAACTGATTTTTTAAAACTATTTAGTACGTATTAATGATATTAAAAAGTTTCTACATTTTTAAACAACACTGTTTCAGAAATGTATAAATTCTTTTCAGTCCTTCTGTATCAGAATTGCTTGAACGAAGTTATACAGAGAGGAAAGTAATGTTCAAGTCTTGGAAAATGAGTATCAGATAATAAGATGAAGGTCTCGATACTCGTTCCATTAATACCACTATAATGAGCGGAACACAAGGACTGTAATTAAAAGGCGACTTTTGATCGCCGCCAGGTTGTTTCACACAAATTCTGTGTGATTGAAGATTTTATTTTTTTTTTTTGGCGCAGCTTCCTCGACGGAGGATATCAGGCCGATGAAAATGATTGCGCAACGAACGCATTTGCCGGGCGATATACTACAAGTGAGGCATAGCCGTTCGATAGAGATTGAAATATTCTAATGCGAGCGCCGCGTTTCTGCACGCAACAAATCGACCCGTTCCTAGACACTCGACCAGCTTTACAACTTTTCTATCTTCACGCACGATCGTCGCATCTATCCTGGTGCTCCAGCTCGCTAGTCGGACTACGTATCTAGCTCGAGAGAAATGAGAGGGTCGGAGACTGCGCGATTCGTTTCGATACCTGTCGCCCAACCACCTAGTTTTTCGTTCAACGACAGTCTCTCTGTTGCAACCCTAACACGCCTATCCACGGGATAAATCCTTCCACGTTAATTACTCGCCGGTCGGCCGATCTAGTTTACAAGATTTTTCTCGGATTAAATTTATCCCTTCGACGCGTGAGAATCGAACGTTCTAATAAACTGCCCAGAAATGTTGAATACAAGTGAGATTGTAAGGAGAACGACATGTTCAAAATAGAAGGACGAACCAGCCGCGAATGTAGAAAAGAACGAAATATTAATTCAGTGGCGTGGCTCTTTCGTCTTCAATAATTTCTTCAGAAAACTTTTATCCGGAGATAGGCGAAACACGATAAATACAATTCGGATCACATTTACTCGTTTAATCCGCAATCTTGCAGAACCTCGGTTACCCGAACGAAGCGGTAATCATTTCTGTATCTTTTTCCAATAAATTCCCATCATCCTGCTGATCAAAATGAGCCGAAACACGGTACAGTTTGGATCGCATTTGCTCGTTTAATCCACGATGTATGAAAACCTCGATTATCCAAACGTGTTCAGTGTTCATTTCGCTCCGTGAATGTGTGTTCGCCGAGTGTACGGTAACGAAGGTCCGTGGATCTCGCAGTGAAACGAAATCTTTTCCGCCGGAGGTCGTGGATCAGCTGACGATCCCCGTGACAGGGATCTCTCTCCTCTCTTCCGACATTCAACGTTGCGTGGCGCCTGGAAGAGACCGGGCCCTGGTACGGGACACCGTAGCAAGTCTTGCCAGTCCAGTCCACGCAAGTCCAGTTCAGCTGCCTTCTACTTGCTAGTCCGCCCACCCTGCTGCTCTTCGCTTTGCTTGTACAGTCGGCGAGGGTCCAGGCCGCGTGCCACCTTGCATTTTTATCGATGCCGGCCCGATAACCGACGCCAACACCGGTGGATCTTGCGCCGCAGTCTCCTTACACTTTCACGATCTTCGGACTCGGAAACTGGACGAGTGACAAGCCGTATCTTGCATACCAAACGCGTCGCATCCCCCATATTTTCAAGAAGAACGATAATTATGATTACACAGCATTTTATCTAATTATTTTTATGCAACAGGGATAGCCAAGCTCGAGAGGCCTCGGTTGTCGAGAAATTTAAACATAGCTAATCCAAATTTTTAACTTCCTCATTTTTCATTATTTTTTATGGGACTTCGATGACCATATTTATGGTATTTTTCTGATAAAAACCATACCAAATATGATAGAATTCCGATGATATTTACGTGTTTAATAAACAATTAAAGCTTCGGGCGCAAGGGAGGAGAATCGCCGGCGAGCCTTTGAAATGTGCCAGCGACTTCGACTCTCTGCGTCTCTTTCTTCTCCATACGCCATCCTCCTTTAATTGTCCATTACAGAAGTAAATATCATCAGAATTATATCATATTTGGTATGATCCTTATTAGAAAAATGCCACAAATATGGTCATCAAGCGCCCCATCAAAAAATAATGAAAAATAAAGAAAAATTAGAAATTCGGATTAGGTGATCTCACCGATACACCCGAGCTGCATGATGTCATACTTCTCGGCGACCGAGACCTCTCGAGTTTCGTGGAACCTCAAGAAGATATACCTCGCAGTAGTGGGGATAGATCTGGGACATTTACAGGTCAGACTTTTGAGACATTTATGGATAAAATACTGTAGTCTGTTTCAGAGACCAAAGACCGCAGCACTTCACCAGGGTTCTTCTCGCGAAAATTTGGTCGACCGGTTCGCTCCGGTGGAATCGTCGGTAGAAAAAGGAACGGGGAGAAAAATAGAAAAGCCGAGAGGTGAGGGAAAGAAGAAGGAGACCGGCGTGTACAATTGATTGGTCCTGGCACATCCTGCCTCGTGGCTTCATGGGAAAGTCGTCCACCGATGCAGACCTCCGTCGCTTTTTGTGCTCTTGTCTGCTTCTCCTCTTCCGAAGGCGAGAAAACCTTCGAAATACCCCCCTTGACGGACTAATGTCGAGCGAGACATGTATACCGTTCCCTCCGATTCACGCAGAGATTAATCAATTAAGATCGAACAGTCCTCTTCTCTCGACTCGAATGTTCGAGTAAATTATATGGAGCACAGTGGAGGAATTTCGAAAAAAGAAAACAGAGAAAGAGCGAACGGTACACGTCGATCAAAAATTCTTATTTGTTCGCGTGACGGTTCGAGCAAATTGTGTTAAAGCGAGACCTTCCGTGATGCGGATACTGGGAGCGAATTAGTAACAACTGTGAAATCTAGAACCTGATGGAATCTTATTGGGTCGAGTCCTCGTGTGTGACTCTAGAAAACGGTTTCTGCTTTTTCTTTTTTTTTCATACAACTTCTCGAATTGTTCGACAAATACAGAGACGTATTTCGAATTAGTTTCCTACGGCGTGGTTAATGTAGATTGATGATGACAATCGCCATTTTATTCCTTAACCGACTGGAGATTGAATCACTTACTATTCAACACAAATCACAGATCAGTAGTTTCTTTTTTTAACCCTTCACTGAATTATTTTTTTAATTAGGGTGAGAAAATTGAAAGGTCTGTGTTTCATTTATGGGAAAAATATTTTTAAAAAATTAAAACAATATTTTCAGAAAAATAAACATAGTAAGAAAACAAATTTTTAGTTTACTATACACCCGATTTGTTAACTGTGTCAGATATAATACACTATGCAATGAAGGGTTAATAATTTTAACGCAGGAAATGTTCTGGTTTTTATATTTCTGAAATTGAATGCAAAGGCACCGTTCCAGAGCCCCGATCTCGAGCACTTATCAAACGACCACTCCCCCGCACGCCTAATGTGAAACGCCCTACAGTTGCACCGCATCGCGTGTGTGTCTAATGTCGCTGGTAATGGAGCAGAGTCGCGAGCGAGACAAATTCGGCGGATGACAATCACTCGAGCCCAGGTGTGCATAGGTGAAATCGTTGGACGTGCCTAAACGCAGGAAAGACCGATATTGGCGGATCGGTTATGCCCGACGGAGACGAATCGATTGCCCGTCAGTCCCGACCGAGAAGTAACTGGATTCGCCGATGGTTACGATGATGACCGACTTCGAGGGCAGACGCCGATACATCGCGATCGTTTCCTGCGGCACCAGGAAGGATATCGACTCCGCTCTATCGATCGTTTATACTATTCTCGGATTTATTCGAGCACCGGATGTGCTATGCTGCGGCCACGGGAACCGGAGTCAAGCGTCACTTCTGCGTACCTTCGCATTTTCAACTATTAGATCCACTATGATCAATCCTGATCGAGAATTAACATTTTCTGCATCGATTACGAGGTAATAGAATCGAATAAAAATATCCATGCGCGAAATAAAACATCGTGCATCAATGACGATGTAGTAGAATCGTAGATAAATTTGTCTATGTAAAATGAAAATATTTAGCGAATATAAAGAACGAGAATCATTCGCACGCAATATCGAACGAGTCAATAGCCTGTTAGTCGATGCCTCGTTAAACCGATCGGAGATTTAGCATGCGAATCTATTTCCAGTGGTAAACAATGAACAGGCAAAAATAGAAAGGAATTCGAATCGCACAACGATCGCAGAACTAAAAAGAAGGGAACGCGATCAGATAACGCGTGGTAACGTTGATATAAAACACCTATGTGGAACAATTGTCACCTGGGAGGAAACCGGCGGCGACGGTGGCAGTTCGCCTCTCGCGTGATAAATTTACGCGGCTCGTATAATGGGCTGGAATAGTTGTCCGACTATACCTACTCGGACGACGAAGTCTTCAGTCGGTATACTTGAAACTCAACACCTTTGTTACCTTTGTAAAGAGCTGCTCTCTGCGGCTCGCACGTCTCGTCGCGATTATCAACGCTCTTGTTACGCAATCTTACATCACTCGCGTCCCATTTTACAATTTTCAACCGGAGAGCCAGCACAGGCATTCGTTCGTTCAGCAATTCAAACATCGTTTGTTGTAAAAAAATATGCAGCTGTTCAAAAAATGTATTTCCTTAAAAAGGATGATTCCCAAGGCCTTTCGAGACAACTTTGTTCTTTTGGAAATTTTTTCTGCTGCTTCGTTCAGCAGTTATTGACGAAAATACACGGATACTCATAGTAACCGCGTTTTTCTTTAATAATTTAATTCGTGAACGATGCCACGAAGAAGATTTTCGTAAAGGAAAAAGTTTTTTCAAGTAAGTTCAGGAATCATCACTATCAAAGAAGGACATTTTTGGGACACCCTGTATTTTTTTCCTGGCTATTCGAGATTTCAACTTTCTATTTGGTTAAATCCTAAGTTGAAGTACAAATAATGGCCGATCACTCGACTCGGAGCCTAGTTACAGACGCACTACCTCCGCCATCGTCCTTCACTATCTTCTCCAATTCCTTACTGCTGTCCGTACTGTGTCTGACAGCCTGAAGCGCGAGACGCGCAGCTGAAATAAGTGTTTCTATCCGCTGCGAGGGCGTTTCGCCGGTAATTTCTCTCTTTGAGCTACTTTCCCGCGAGAATCCCATAACGAACGAGTTTTCACTGATAATTGGCGTT
The DNA here is from genome assembly GCA_028455595.1 of Lasioglossum vierecki. Lineage (NCBI taxonomy): Eukaryota > Metazoa > Arthropoda > Insecta > Hymenoptera > Halictidae > Lasioglossum > Lasioglossum vierecki. The sequence continues at coordinate 18,253,977 of CM052341.1, read as the reverse complement.
TATAGGACAACTTCGAGGCCGTGGCCGAAGATATACTTAGCGCACTACTTTCAAAATTCAGATTTCTTTCTGGAAGCCTGCGGACTGGGCTCACTGGTGTGTGGAACGCTGCCTTTTTACAATTAACAATTTTTTTACTATTCTACTGACCACCATCCATTAACCCCTTGCCGTACCTTTTCTTATATAGTTAAAGCGATTAGAAACGTCTTTGCGTACAAAAATGTCTTAGAAGGGAAAAGAAAATGTATAGTTTCTGTATGGCTACATTTATTTTAATGCTTCAATATTGATTAGAAACGAATTAAATTTGATTTCATCTAAAATGAAACGCGTAACATTTGTTAGACTTTCTTAAGGACCTTCATCGGGAGTTCTGGCTCTTCAAGGTGCAGCAAGAAGTGTTATTTGAAATGATAAGAAACGTTGTTTCTTTACAAAATGTTACTAACACACACACCCTTTATTTATTACTCACTATCTCAAACTATTTCAGCTCGAACGTGACAATCAGGCACGAGACATAAAAAGAGAACTGTGAGAATGACGATGTCTCACCTTGTCCATTCTTCTTTTTTTATTTAAGGGCGGTGGAGAAATGCTCCGATTAGTCGGGGAGGGTAGAGTGAAGCTCGGCTCCCCCCTAAGATGGAATTTGGGGGGATTATATAGCCTTTTGGGGGTACCGTAGCCCCGGAATATTACTAGATTTAAGGTTAAAAACAGTGTTTACGGGGTTCGATTGTTTGTCCATATACGAGCATGTTACGAGCTGTGTGAGGGCTTATCTAAAGAGGAACGTCATGGTTTAACTTCTCATGATTTAATGAGATTATGTTTATATCTAATGAACGTCCAAAGTAGGAGGAAAAATTGAGACAACCATCCTCAGGTTGCCATGTATTTTTCTGATACAAAACGATTTTTTTTACTTAAATCATGAGCAGAGAGAAGTGAGTTCCTCTTTAGAATGAGCTCTCACATAGCTCGTAACATGCTCGTATAAGGACAAACAATTGTTTGCCCTGATTGCATTCAATTCCCCATATTTCGTTCATAGATACAGAATTTAGAACAAACCTAAGGGACTTATAGTGACTTAGAGAACAAGTCTAGAGCCAATTTTAGTTCAGCTAGATGGTGTCTAGTAACAGTACAAACAGTGTTTGCTGGATTCAATTGTTTGTTCTTATACGAGCATGTTTTGAGATGAGTGAAGGCTCATTCTAAAGAGGAAGGTTCAACGCACCAAGAGATTATGTTTATATCTAATAATATGAGCATCCAAAGTAGGAGAAAAATTCGAGAAAAACCGACAAACCACCTTCAGATTCTAGCTCAGAGATTGGTAACACCATACCCATTAAAACCCCACCGCCCAGGACCTACAGGACCTTTTCACTCCTTCTCTCAGCTGAAGCCGAAACAACTCCGCTGGTCCTCTCTCCACATTCAGCGGAGTTTACCTTCAGCTCTTGTCCACAAGCCTGTTCTTGGCCATGTCATCTTGATCATCCTGATAATTGCTGGATCTACCAATTACCAATTAGGATTCAAGGACAAGAGACAGTGCACGAGCGAGTATGTAACTGCACGATTCAGAGGAATACGGATGCGAGAAGATCGGCAACATACGTGCGTATGAGTCGCCGATTCACGTACAAATGCACGAATGCGTGAATGCACGTGCTCGGCGTTCTGTTCGCCGTCGGCACCAGGAAGTAGACGAGATCTCGTCTCGTCCTCTTGACAATATGCTTGGTCCACGCGATTACCGTTCATCGAGACAGCAATTACTATTCGATTACACGTTCAACGCGAAACGATGGTATCGGAACTGATCATCGAACAATTTATTAGCGAGTATCGACGTCGAAGTTCCAGTAGAAAATACTAAACAATTCCATTCTATAACTGTACAGTATATTAAGTGTTGGAATTGATGATCGCATCAAGGTGTGAATTATGAGAAGGCTGGGTGACTTTAATGCTCGCATAAGCGATAGCTGTAGCCTCTACCGAAGTTCCAACTCATACGGATACTCACAGCTTTATTCCGATGTAAGGCAAAAAATGATAATGATAATATTAAAATATAATATCAATGAAATGTTAATATTCGCAAAAATGACGATCCAGAAATTTCGAAAAACGACAACGATAAGATTCAAGTATAATTTCAAGGAAACGTTGATATTCAGAAAAATGAAAATGAAAAAAATTGATGAAAATCGTGCACAAACACCTAATGTCAGGGGTCGACGACACAAAGAGCTGAAGAGATGCTCGAATAAAACACACGCTGGTGCGGCAAGAATTGATCAATAGTTTCTTGCTCGTTCGCCAGTTCCGTTATTGCTCGAACATTTTGTTACAGCGTTGATCTCGATCGTGGTAATTACCGATCGTATACACCTCGATCTACGCAACGCAAGTGGCGTGACTCAACCCGCAAGCATTTTCAGTTGAAAAGTTACTCGGACATATGTATAAGTACGTATCTCGCCGGCAACTATCTAATAGGACTTTATACCGGAGAGTTCGTACTAGAAATCGTCGGCGTCCATTACCGGATTAGGGAACATACAGCTTGACAGGACTTGTTTCTGTTGGTTTAGCACAGTATGTATGCTCGAAGGAGAATAGATTTCAGGCAGCCTTGGCTGGTCGATTAGCCCAGAAGATACGCGTATCTGACACGTAATAAGGCGACCTTGGTCGAAGGCGGGTGGCACAGGAAGTCGACAAGGTTTTTATCGTGTCCGACAGTCATTCTTGCTCAGGCTAATAAGCGAACGCCCTGGATTCCTCAAATAGGTGGATGGGCAAAGCCCCACGGCTGGCCAGAACTTCAACAAATTAATCTTCAATTATCGAAATTTATTTCGCAATGGGGATCTACAGTTTAGTTGAAAGAGTTTGAGTTCCGAACCACCATTAAGATATTAGTATATTGATTTTATATCAAGACATGGAAGCGATTCTGAGATTCTGGAATTTTGTATACGTCAGTTTCGCAGTCGAAAATTCGGAAAAAATCCATAGCGATGGGTACTATTGTATAGAATGTTCGTGATTTTTTTCGTAACTTTTTATCGAGCAGAACAGGGAAGAAATAGAGATTCATTAATATCGGTCTCTAGACTCGTCACCATTATTTTAAACGAAGTAGTGGAATGATAAGGTACACTGAAATAACTCTAGAAAAATCGGGACCATTTTTCTGAAAGAGAGCGGAGCTAATCGCACCTTGCTCAGGTTAATAAGCGAACGCCCTGGATTCCTCAAATAGGTGGATGAGCAAAGCCCCACGGCTGGCCAGAACTTCAAAAAATTAATCTTCAATTAATTTTAGCTAATAATTGATTTCATCATCCAATTATTCACTGTAGATCTCAACCCTCCGCACTCGGAAAAACTATTTTAACCCCTTGCTGTACCTTTTAATTTACTGTTACAGCAATTAGAACGTCTTTATGCACAAACTTGTCGTAGAAGGAAAAAAATGTATAATTTGTGTATGTGTAAATTCATTTTAATATTCGCAAATCACTTTTATATTTGTTAGACTTTGTTAAGAACCTTCGTCACGAGTCTGACTCGGCAAGGGGTTAACTTCAAAACATTTCTTCTGCAAGGTGTCCGTAAAATGTAGTTTTAGTGTCGGAGCACCTTTGTCTTTACAAAAATCGGAGTGAATCCATCGGCGCAGTCCACTCGGCGCCGACCGATTTTCTCGGAACCATTTCGTGCAAATCGGTTCTGCATTGTCGAACCCTCGTCCTGCCTTTCCTTTTCACTCTCGAGCCCGGTTGCGTCACGGGTTCCCCGTGTGCCGGATGCACCGAACGGACGTCAAACTCCTCTTCCTTTTTTTTCCACTCGACTTGCATCCGCCCGGTGTCCGGGGGCTACGAGGGTAATTGAAGGAAAATCAGGTCGCTTTGACGTTTTTCGTCGACGTCACGCCGCTGTCCATTGTCGCGGAAGATGATAGATGTCGCGATACCGCTGTAGATCGGGGATTAACGCGATCGCGAATATCCATCGACAACCAAACGCCTCCGTTCTATTTTTGGACCAAAATTTTCGACTCGGACACATATCACTCTTAAAAAGGCTAGGTATCTTTTTCAATATTTCCGTAGAAACAAGTTCCAATAATTCCTGAAATTTCAAATAATTAAGTATTAACTATCTTTTCAAACTAGTGTTAGTTTCAGAAAAGAAAAAATATAGAATGGAAATATTTGTGAATAGACTACGAATCTTTCGGCAAAATAAAATTGTTGTACAGCAATTGCGATCTACACGAGCGAAGTAAAAATTTATTTGGTTCATTAATAATCTTGATATTTCGGCGAATTTTCGGTGGAAAGAACGTCCGCATCGAAAAGTTAGTCAGGGTGGTTTTCGTTTATGTGATTTATCTTTTCAAATTAGTGTTAGTTTCAGAAAAGAAAAAATATAGAATGGAAATATTTATGAATAGACTGCAAATCTTTAGGCAAAATAAAATTGTTATACATGAATTGCGATCTACACGAGCTAAGTAAAAATTTATTTTGTTCATTAATAATCTTGATATTTCGGCGAATTTTCGGTGGAAAGAACGTCCGCATCGAAAAGTTAGTCAGGGTGGTTTTTGTTTATGTGGTTTATCTTTTCAAATTAGTGTTAGTTTCAGAAAAGAAAAAATATAGAATGGAAATATTTATGAATAGACTGCAAATCTTTAGGCAAAATAAAATTGTTATACATCAATTGCGATCTACACGACCTAAGTAAAAATTTATTTGGTTCATTAATAATCTTGATATTTTGGCGAATTTGCGGTGGAAAGAACGTCCGCATCGAAAAGTTAGTCAGGGTGGTTTTTATGTTTATGTGGTTTATCTTTTCAAATTAGTGTTAGTTTCAGGAAAGAAAAAATATAGAATGGAAATATTTGTGAATAGACTACGAATCTTTCGGCAAAATAAAATTGTTATACAGCAATTGCGATCTACACGAGCGAAGTAAAAATTTATTTGGTTCATTAATAATCTTGATATTTCGGCGAATTTGCGGTGGAAAGAACGTCCGCATCGAAAAGTTAGTCAGGGTGGTTTATGTGCGCGGATCTCTGTGGGACCCGATGGCTGTCGTCGACGTGGAGGGGTCGGTGGGGAGGAACACAATACGGTCGAATCGAGCCGCAAAGAGATTCGATCTGATCTGGCCGCGATACCGTCGGATACCTACGGGCTCTCGCAAATAATGATTGTTAAACAAGCGGTGCGTTCTATACGCGGCCGTTTGGCGCAATGGTGCGTGCCACAAGTGCTAAAGTTCCGTCGAACGGGCACCTCGTTAAGACCGCTACAGAATTTCCAGCGAGAGATATACAACCCCCTCGAAGCAGGAGGAGGAGGCTTACTCGCATTATGTTTCCTCGGTAACCGTGTGCAAAATTCTGTAATATTTCTTTCTTTTTTTCTACGAGCAAGATTCATTCGTCGCATTATTCGAACACCTTCCACCGCCGCGTCGCCAGTCGATATAAATGACGATACAAAGACTGTAATACTTCAGTCACGTGACACTTCATTCACGGTCGTGACACTTCATTTTCAGGCGTACGTTGCTACATTTACGAGGCCGGAAAAACACTAAGGTCTCTTGGACGTTCAATTAAACCGTGCACTTGTGTCGTACAGATCGCGGATGAAGATTAATTGGAATCTTAATTTTATTCATGTAGCCTCGGATTAAAGATGGATGATATATCCGCGCGTTCGATAGATAAGCAGATTGAATTCGTGCGCGGCGTGTAGAGATATATTGAAATTAGCCAATCCAGTTTTTTGACTGAAATGGAACGTTCGATCGGTGATCAATTCAAGCACCAGGAAAATATTCGACCGGCTTCGGTAGTTTAGATGGCGAGGTGTGTGCGTCCAGAGATACGTTTCGAGCGACCAGGGAAAAAATGAGAACGGAACGGCAGGTTGCAAAACGAGTTACGTTCTAATGATGGCAGAGAGTCGCGAGAGGAAGGCAGGCGTCGGAGGATTCTCGCTGCCAGTCCGGATGGCGCGGAGCGGCGACGAGGACGCCACGCCAGTAGTTTGCATGTGCGAGAACGTACACCCTGCAGTAGATGCAACAAGCACTAAATTTCCTCGCAACCTTGTTAAGAACGCACCTCGTTAAAACCGCTTCAGAAAATCCGGGAATACATAATCTTCGAAGGAAACGCTTATCGCCCTCCGCCGAGCGAGATCACCCACGCGTGCCAGGAATTTTCTGGAATATTAATAAGACTGGTAATGAACGTCTTGTTCAACGGGACAATTTACAGTTAACGAAAACAGCTCACCTCTACCTCAAAAAAGCAACATCGTTGCCAACACGGAAAACTAGTTCGATTCGACAGATTTCTTTTTCCTTATTTAACCTCGCTTTTTTAATTGTTTTTGAAAATTGTTTCGCGATGGGGGTCTGCAGTTTAGTTGATAGAGTTTCGAACCACCATTAAGATATTAGTATATTGATTTTATATCAAGACATGGAAGTGATTCTGAGATTCTGGAATTTTGTATACGTCAGTTTCGCAGTCGAAAATTCGGAAAAAAATCCATAATGGTGGGTACTATTGTGTAGAATTTTCGTGAATTTTTTCGTAACTTTTTATCGAGCAGAACAGGGAAGAAATAGAGATTCATTAATATCGAACTCTAGACTCGTCACCAGATCCTAATTTGTTGGGTTATGCATTCTCAAGTCTGATGAAAATATTAGCCGTCGTTTTAAAAATGATTATTATTTTAGACGAAGTAGTGGGATGATAAGGCACACTGAAATAACTCTAGAAAAATCGGGACCATTTTTCTGAAAGAGAGTGGAGCTAATCGCACCGAAACTTTCAATTGTTGGTAGACCCCTGACCAACATTTAAACGACCAGCTCACCGAGGTACCATAATTCATGGCAAGTGGCCGTCGACTGGCTATCTACGCCAGAACTGAATTCCCCGGCATGCATCAGCCTGCTGGAGTTCGCGAACGATTAATCTGAACGGTACGAGGTAAAGAGACAAGGTAGGAAGAGGGCCGAACAAAGGATCTTAATTAATATAGCAGCGAGAGATAATCTGGCTTTCGGTTCCCTTTTAGCCCGCGTGCCGTGACTGCTGTCGGTCTCATCGAGGGGACATTGCACCAGATCGAATCGTATCGAAGACTCGCGAGTCATTATTGGGTCCCAGTCGGCTGGGTCCTCGGTCTTCATCAAAGGAGGAGCGTTTCTATCGGGGCCATCGCATTATCGAGGCGTACACTTCCAATTAACCGGCGTTAATCCGTGAGAATTTCCCGCTCTCGCTTTCTTTCGCGACTCGCCAAAACCCGGCACACAATGATCGACCCATTTGGAAAATCTTCACACGAACGTCGGCTCCTCGATGATGGGATCACGATTAAGATCATTGGGGTTGTTTAATTGCACCGTCCTTGCACTTTCTTTAAACTACAACAGAAAATCGTGGTTTCCAGCACTCGGAGGCGGTTTTCGACGGCCAGTTAGCGGGTTCCCGAAGCCGGTGGAAATGGCCAGGAACTTCTGCTACATATGGTACGTGCGAGCAACAGGAGGTTATTTGCTAGATAAATCTTGACCCGCCTCCTTGCATGCCGCGCGATATCCGATCGACGTTCGGTCCGATCGTGTACAGGCAGTACGTTAGAGAGAGAGAGAGAGAGAGAGAGAGAGAGAGAAAGAGAGAGACAGAGAGTGAGAGAGAGAGAGAGGGACCTCATTCACGTGTCTCTCCGATGGAACGGCTGCATTCGCCTTGCATAGGCTATCCTACGCCCTGCACCTGATACCATAGCCGTGCAATCGGTCGCTCGCTCTCCTATAACGCCGATCATCGTTTCCGCACTTCAGCCTTATCGGCCCTCCTCATTCCGAACTGCTAATACTGTTGCGTCAATAATTACGAGCGCGATAACAGTCTGGAGGCGGTTGCCACTACATCAAACCCCTCCTGCGGTTTCGTATGGCAGTCCGGGCACCAATTTATGCGGTTCGCCTGACCTTGACATTTCCTTCAAATCATCACGTATTAATCATTTAAACTGGAGTAGTCCTTCCGGGCCACTAGCGAGATGCGTTATAAAATATAAAATTAGTGTTACGTGGGTTAATAAAAAATACTAAAAGTTCCTATTAAATCGCAGTTCTGCGTTAACCCTCGGTTAGAAGCAAACCGACTCTCGAGAAAGTGTTACGGCGCGTCGTGCGACCTTGGCACGGCGTGGAGACGCGCGTCGGAACGTTTCGCAAATTGCCGGAAATTTCCGTGGGAAAACTGCGTGCACTTCGCCTGAGAGTGTACGGTGACGTACCCGGCACAGGTAACAAGCACCGACTATCGGGTGCACACCACTATCCGGCGTATCCTCGTACATGGTCCGCCACTTACCATAGCTAAATACTTCTCTGCCGATTTCTCGGACACCTCACATTCTCACGTTTCACCTAAGAAAAGCCTCGACGACACCTGTCGATGTGAGCCACGTTGAATTTTCCCCGTTTTCCTTTGGTCGACCTATTTCATCCACCAATCCGAAAGCTGACGTGCCGTCATTCCGTCAAATCGAACGTCCCTTTCTCACCCCACAGATTTCGCAGGACGATCGCTCGTTGCGTTAACAAAAAGAAAAAAAATAGTGCGTGCAAGGGTGCAATTATTCGCAGCAGCAGGAAGCGATAATTTACATTCCTGGTCACACGTCTCCGTTCGGAAACCCCCATTTGTAGCCCCGACAGGCAGGTGTAGCGTTCACCCCCATAAATGACCGGATATTTTCTATGTCGGCGCTACGTGCGTTACCGTAGGAAACGGTCGCAGTACGAATTAGTGCGGTGCAATGCCGGAGCCGTGCAACAAGTGCGACTCGTGGGTATCAGGTGCATGCACCACTCGAAGAACACGGCACGGCAAATACGGGCCGTTAAAGATCGACTGCGGCACGTGACCGGGACGCGTCTCGATGCACGGGAAAAACGATACCCACGCAAGGATATGCAAAGCAAACCGGATCGCTTCACCTCGGAAAACTGTCCCCGCAACTGCTCGGATATTCGGTTACCTGCTACTTCTGCAAACGGTCGTTGCAATATTATATTCGTTCGTTGTAGTTGAATAAACGTTTTTTTTTTTAAATTTGGTCAGTGAATAACTCTACAAGACCTAAGGCTTTGTAAAGACCTAAACCGTGCACCGAACCGCGCATTTCGACGAACATTTAGGCGCGCACGCGCGCGAATGGGTAGTACTTGCAAATCTGTTTGCATGGCCGATAGGGCATATCCTAACCATTAATAACATATAGAATTATTAAATAGGCATTTGACAAATACAATTATCAACACATTTTCTGTATTTCTTTGCGTAGTATACGCCAATGAAGCTTCCATAATTGTTCGGAAGAAATTCTGGAAATAGCAAAAACGCGTTCCGTTCGTCGTTCGCCATTCGCCATTCGGCGCACAGTGGGCCATTTATCCAGTTTAGTGTGCCAAAATTATTGCAACGTTATTAATAGTGTCAAAATTATAATATTATACATCAGTAAATTCGTCTTAACACCAGCTACAATATTATCAAATCAAAAATAAAATTTAATATTTAAAAAATCAAAGCATCATTGTTTTTTAAAAAAAACAAAATTTCTTCAATGTTTTTTATATTTCAATTTATACATGTATGAATACTGTTAAATTTTTATTTGAAACATTTTCTCGTCAGATTTAGAGAAATTGCTATTGCAAACAAATTTCAAACGTAGCTGTCATAAAAGTTGAAACACAAAGTCTAAATTTGTAAATAAGTCACAAGAGTTTGCCGATTTTTTGTGGAAGTGTATTGCATTAGTTCGAATTTTTGCGGATGAAGTATCATACGCGCCGAGTTATAACAGGTTTACGATCTACCAAAAAAATTGTTTTTCATGAAATAGCAACTAAAAGCAAAAAAGCTTTGAATTTATATCATGTATAAGAATGTTACTGTTGAATAAAAATAGTTTCAATTAGTAACATTTGGTAACTTAAAATTTACACTGTACAGAATGTTAAATAGCTTACAAGAAACGAACATTATGACTGCCAAGATTTCCGGAAACAAGAAAATGATCTGAAAAGCACAAATTGAAATAAATCTGTAGTTCTGTATTTACTTTCAACTGCTGAATTCATGTTATTATGAATATAAAAGTCGTTGATAATAGCTGAATAATCACAACACATATTCTAATACTCAATATTTTGCAGCAAACGTTCGAGAAACGTGAACCAACGCAACGCAGCATTTGACTTCGTCATTTGTTTTATTGTTGATAATGCTAATACCAGACGTCAATTATGTCTCAAGGGAATGTATAGTATATAAAATATTTACGAATTTTTACATTTCTTTACCTTTAGTGTTGGACTTTTTTCCTCCTACTTATACTATCTGACCCACTGTGCGGCGCGGCGAAATATTCGTGGAAATGCGCGGTTTGGCGCGCTGTTCGTTGCACGCTGTTTACGTCTGTACGAAGGCTAACAATCAGACCATTTTACACTTGTTCACATTCTCCAGAAATGCATAAAATCATCTAAGTAACGTGTTGACTGATGAAAAGATGATTTTCGGATGAAACCTGCGCTCACGCCTGCGCAACACTCTGCCGATTAAAATGATACCCAACACGACCCGATTCGTATCGTATTTGCTCAAGTAATCGACGACTGAGTGGAGCCTCGCTTATCCGTACCGAGTGGATGTTGAAAGAACTTATCGAAGTTTATTGCAGCGGAGAATTTTGATTTCGCAGGAATATCGTGGCGCGCAGGAAGTTGATTTTAATGCACGCAAGATGATTGACACGCTTTTATGATTCCTAATGGACTGACCCGATCGACGCGATGCAACATGAAGCGCTCCATGGCGCGCAACAAGGGGGCACCGAGCATGCTATCCCGGCGCGGTAAACAGTTTTAAATCGAAACATCAGGAATATATCACGTTTGACGCGCACGCATTCCATGCTGCACCGCGTGATGCATCGCATGCTGCACGTTGCTACACGTTGCGAGAGAGGCAGGCTCGCGCGACCGCGAGTCCGAGTTAGAGAGGACATTAATTAAAACCGGCGGCGACTCTAAAATTAGCGCGATTTTCGTGTTTTGACGGTGCGCGCACGAGAACGCTGTGCCACGCCGGCTCACGAGACTTCTGACACGCATCGCTGGTTTTATGCTGCGAGTCTGTCATGCTTAAATAACGCGCCCACCACGGGAAAGTAAACCCGATTATGGCAGCCGGCCAGGTTATCGCACGTTTTTTCCCTGAATTCCGGCGACAAATAACCGACATTTTGACATTAAGACTGTTGTCTAAGATTCTAAGGATGTGACAGTAGGGTGGTGTCGTCGAGCGGTTTTTCCGGTGGTACTCGGAGGATTCGCGGGAATGTTCAAACCTGTTCTCGGGCGCCTACTTCTGCCGGGGCTCACATATCACTCGAATGTAGTCATCTGTATCAATCAGGGGGCCTGTACGTGCTTATACACTTTCTTGCTCCGCTCGATATGTACACGCGCGCGGCGCAGTTAACTCCAATCAGGCTCGATTGCATCGGACAAGTGGAATAATTGTTGCCGCGCGTCGCTTATTGAATTATTAGGAAGCGACCGGCGCGGCGCGCGCCGATTCGTAAATAAGCGTCCTCCCGATATCTCGCAGGAAAATCGTCCTGTTAACTAATGGGCCGCAACGGGACATCGGTACTAGGATTTCTTTATCGGTCGGAATCATTTTTCTAATTCGTCCTCGACGTTATAGCGGGAACACTGAATCTGGCGACTCTGCTCGCGATGAAGATTCCGAGCCGAGTTCACACGATAGATACAGATTTTCTCGTTTGCTTTTCACAAAAACGTTCTAATCACCGGAACCGTTAAATGGAGTCGTAGGGTTAACATTAAATAGAAAATCGTGATCGTTTGATTGGGAACGGATTCTGAATATAACACGGGGAACGATACTGATTGCCCCCTATTACGGCACACCCAATATTACGAGCGCGAAATAAATCAAGCGGGGATGCACCCGAAGCTTCGGCCCTCATAAATCACAGTCTAATGCGACAGAAGGCTAATCTTTCATCGAATATGTAATAACTAATTAACTGGCAGCGGCGGTGCGGCACGAGTCGCGACGATTTCTTCGGCGCGATCATCAAGCCGATACTAGATCACCAGAGCGAAGCGTCGGGTATAAATCTACCACTAATTTCTCGCGGATTTAATTGGTTACGGCTCATTGAGTGGTAATGAGGAGGTGTAGAGGCTTCGCAAAGGATTTAGTGGTGGCGAGGATCCTCGCCATCTTTCAAAACGGATGCGCGAAAACGAGTCGCGTCGAATCGGCGATAATGCGAACACCGATCCATCCGTCACAATCCGTTCGGTTTGATCTTCCACCGAAAATTCATGTGAAATCGTCGAAAAAGCTTGAAACAATATTATCATTAGACTGCCGATCTTTATGCGTTTATAATAAAATTGAGGATGTCATTTACAACAAAGTTTCGAGGATAAATTAAATGAGGATAAAAAGAGGATAAATTACAACAAAGTTGGAGAGCTATACTTTGCATAAAGATCCGCAGTTTAATTACTATTGTTTTATTATTATTATTATGTCCATTCCGTTCGCACATAAAACTAGCCGGAGAGATTACAGGCCTCCGGGGAATCGTTATCTGGCGCGGAGAAGACGGCAGGTAAAGGTTGCGCGATTGTACCGTTTTATCTCCTACAAGGAGGGGAAAACGATACAACGCCGCTCGCAATCGAATCGGTCGCGAATTAGAAATTAGCTGTCGCGCATTTACATATTGTGCAGGTGGCCGGTCTGTGGCCGGGGACCGGTCACTGTTTTCAGGGTAAAACGGGTTCCGGCGTTGGAAAAAAGCCCCGAGCCGAGTCTGCTCAGTCAGCGGGAAACCAGTGCAATAAAGATTCATGATCGGTAATACCGTGACATTAGCAAGCGTTAACGAAAACCGTCGGATCGGAAAAATCCGAGGCTTGAAAGCCACCTGTCGAGCGCTCGCTGTACGCTTCAACTTAAGCTTGGTTAACAATATTAATTGACACCGTGATCGGGGTCAACGAGTTACATTTGCGACAGAAGTTCGCTGAAGGAAATCACAGCTCCTGCAATTTCGATTATTTTCATTTGAAACGAATCACACGCGTGCTTCGCATACCAGTACATATGTGTAAAAAATCTCGATGCAGTTGATGCAGTATGTAAATTGTCACGGAGGAAATGTCTAGATATTAAAGAAATTTCAATACGATAGTACTGAACTCGTTCGTTGGACGAGCTGTTGAAGGATGTGGAAGCTAGAGCTTGCAGCTGAGCGACCTGGCGCACACAGCCAGGAAAGAATAAAGGAAACGATTTTTGCGGAGTTTGTTTGTCTGGCTAGGTGGTAGCTAAGTTGAACAGCGTCGAAATGAAGCGAGGCTAGAAACGGTCCGGCGTTATCTGCTCTTTGCTTCCAACATCAGCATCAGGCCGAGCCACACCTGGCCCCGATTGCGTCCCACCTATATATCTATTCCACTTGCAAACCTCCTCAACTATGCGCTCGTTCAGGCAGCTGGCCGAGGCTATCTGGTCGCGTACTCGCCGGTTGCTCGCGGTATCTGCGACGCGGAGAGTACACCAGATGGATTTACTGCGGAGCACGATCGGTTTTATTGGTGCTCTCCGCCGGAGAGAGCAACTCCGTGGCATCTCTTTCGGATCAACCTCTTCCGAGTCGTTAACTTCCCTCGAACGGGACAGGTGAAAGATAGCGGCGATCGCCTAGCCGGTAGCCGCCAAGCACAGTATATCCCTCCAGGGCCTGATTTTTCCCTCATAAAACGTGTTTACTATCGTTTCCAAAAACGAGCCGTTTATCTTTCGTACGTTGATCGCCTCGTTGCCACGTTCTTCACCAATTAGATGCTACGCGAAAGAGAAACTGTAGAGGGGAGTGGGGGGCTCGCTTCTTCGCGTCTTCCTAGATCGGGCTGTTTGCCCAGACTACACTTTTTCCCGCGCGGATGCGAGCGCGTTTTCACCACGGAATTACTGTTCTTACAGGGCCCGAGCGAGATAAATGTAGCTTGATGGACGAATCATGAGATTTTAATGGCACCCTGCCGCTCATTCGGCTCACCGAGTGCTCCTTGCCGAGTGTCTACGGCTCTGGAACCGCTTCGAACTTCATCCTCCCAAGACAATTGAATCTATCGTCCTTTTCGCATCGATCCTCCGACGTGCTCCTCTAACTGGGTATCTTTCTTTCCGCGGTTAGAATTAGGGTAAAGGTGCTAGAAAAAATCTTTAATTTTAAAGTTAAAATTTATACATTTAATGATGTATACAATTTAATAAATGTGTACCCGTGTATTTAAAATGACAAGTGCTGAAGCACGTGTACGTGAAATACACGTGTGCAGGTGTATTTTGCTACACGTGAAGTAGGGATCTCTAGTTGGTAGCTGAAATGGTACACAAACGAATCCATGAGGTACGTCTCCAGATCTACGCAGAGTGCAGGAGCGGCGTGAACGAGGATCGTCACAGATCTGGAGACAATATACTGGATAGAGGAGAAAATTGGGCAGAGAGCATTATCAAAATGCTTCGATTAGCGAGCGGCGACCACCGGTGCGGACGACTGGCTATAAATAGATTCGAGCTACCTGTAGATACCTGTAGACGTTCGTCGGGTCCGGTACAGTTGCAAGCTAGGCGGTGCACCAGCGTACCACGCCACATGCGGAGAGTACACGCGACGAACTTAAGCTATGGTTAACCGTATAACCGCGTGCAAGCAACGCGGCGTGGCACACCGCAATTAACCACCGGACAACTGCGCCGGTCCCTCGGCAAACTAATAAACGAAAGAAGAAGAAGGAGATCGCGAGAGTGAGAGAAGACGAAGAAGAAGAAGAGGAGGAGGAGGACGAGGAGGAGGACATCGGCCAGAGCTATTCACCCGCGCCGCATCCTTGACATGGCCGCGATCGGATCAGCCACCACCTAGACCGCATTCCAATCCGACGGTGACAACCCGGAGATCCACGGTGACGATTCACAAGATCGACGCCCTCGGGATCGTCGATCGGACGGTCCCTCGTTTCCTGTGGTCCGATCGATCCCTTTCAACGATTCTACCCGCAAAACGAGCTGAACGCGGAAAACGGTCACCAGAAATCTAGATGTACGGTTATGTGATCTTGAATTTTCGCATTTCTTCAGGTCGTTCAGTATGAAACTTGACAATGTGTTTCATTTGTCATCTGATAATTTCTAAAATTAATTCGATGTTTTCTGGAAGAAATGGAAATGTGACGTGGCTCATCTAACTTCTTTCAATCATTTCCATACGTATCGTCAATCTCGAATTGTATTTATCCGTCTGAAGATATTTCAGTGGTAGCCGATCTTCATTGCAGCTTGGAATGCAGAAGAAGAGGACGTAGCAAGACTAAGAATATTTTCACTCTTCGTCGGACGTAGCTGAAGAAGCGAATTAATTGGAGGCTGAGGAATACGCAAGGAATACGCGAAAAGACAAGATTTTACGAGCGAAGATCGATCGTCTAATTAGAAGCCGAAGATGAGAGCTCAAGACCGGAACTACCGAATCAGTGAAAACGACTGATTGGAGAGAATGAGGATTAGGTTTTTGCGAGCAACCAGCTAAGCGTAGACCAGCAATCGTTCGCACGCTAAACCGTGTCAGTATACATCGGTAGGACTTTAATCTCGGTTTAATCATGCGACCGATCGAAGACACGGGGAACAGTAAACCGAGCGCAACGGCCGCCGTTGTTCGGTGTTGATCGCTTCTTTAACCGCATACCCAGCCGCCGCGCCGCGTAATATCACTTTGTTGCCTATGAATGAGCCGTACGAACGGCTCTGATAGGCGTTAGATTAGATCGGGTCGAACTTTTCGAAACGGTTTACCAGCCGGGACCGCATTCCTGTTTGCGTGCACGACACGTAATAGCCGCGTAATACCACGGTGAAGCCGTTCCGTGTAATTCTCGCCGGCCAGCCGGAGATTTCTGGCGAGGAGATCTGTTCGAATCGTTAAGAGAAAGACAGACGCGCGGGAAAAACCGGCACACGGCGGAGCCGAGCTGTAAATTTTCTAATAACGATCGTGCTGCGTCAAGTCGAGTCGCGTCCCATCGCGAGAACCAACCTTCCGGCAGCGTTGTAAATTTTCACCGTCCACCATTTTATCGACAAAATCATGCTACCGTGATCCACCGTTCGATCAATCGAATTTCTCGATCTTCCCCAATTAAAGCAGAAATTCTGTCCGACTCGTGGCGAAGATTCTGAACAGATTCCGATAGAAATGTATGTTAATCATTTCCTTTGAACCGAAATGAAATTCTATTTTCGATTATTATTCCATAGATTTACATTTTCTCATGTTTCTTTAGGAAATTACGATCTACAAAACAGTTCTAATCACTGAAACCGTAAAATAAATCGTAGGGGTTCAGTGGCAGAATATCTTCTACTGCCGTGTTCGAATAGCTGAAGAACAAGCTGAATCAATCTTAAAGTTATGTCTGTGCCAATACTACTAGGTTGGATTGAAAGTTCTGTCGAATTTCGAAGAAAGCATTTGAACCAATTCACAAAAATATATCTGCTATATTCTTCAATGATAGAATTTCCATGGTTTGTAACAACTTGTTGTGCCACTTTTCATATCATCTGTCAATTCCTTTGTTTTTGATTCACGAGGAAAATTGCCTAGTTATTTAAAATACGACAGAACCTTCTGTGGCCTTCACGTCTGTATGCTCTCTTTGAGATGTCCCCGAGCCCAACAGGATGACTACAGCGATTACAGAATCGAATTAGACCTCTCGGGTCAGCGGAAGGTACACACGGCAGCGACCTCCGATCGATCAATTACCGGGCAGCTTGGATTGTACGGTGCGATGCGAAATGACAGTGGAAAATAACTCTGGTGTCCAGCTGAGATAATGGTCCTCGAGTGAAGCGAGCGTTTGCCGTATGATAGGTTCGAGTTTCCAGCAACTTAAGGCGCACCACCGTGCTGACGAGCGTTATTTATTACGAGCGTTCAACAGTCGCGAAGAGAATCAAACGGAACGCCCCGGACTCCGAAAATTGATGGCGATAGTTTGTCACTCTCGGGCAAATACGGATTCCTTGAATGGGAACGGCAGTCTCGCAGCTCCGATTTAATTCTCTGACTAATCTCTCAATCCTCCGTTCGCCGTCTTCGAGTCTTCTTCTTCGCTCTACTTTCTTAAGGTTTAATTATTAAACTGTGCGCGTTCGATGCATTCACGACAATTTTTATATTGCGCGAGAACTGCCAGAATTAATGTCGACGAAAGAAGCATCGATCATCCCCCGACGTTAATTCCTGTTATCAATTTGCCCGGTGCATCGGAAGCAGCCGAACCCTTCAGCCCTATCGTCTGTCAACCCTTGTTCCCTTAGCCGCCGACGATTTCGGTGCGTTTTCGGCGGCGACCGCCACCTGACGCAACAACTGTCTCGCCCCAAGATGGCAGTTGTCTTGAAAGCAAGGCTAGGGCAGCAGGCAAGGGTGGAAACGGGGCAGATGCCGGTAGTTCGCGATTAGAAACGAATTTCTCGAAATAATAAGAAGCTACCCGGCGACGATCTTATCACAGTCGATCGGTCAAATATTCTCGATCCGGAGATAACGAAGATGGCATTAGTCGACGCAGGAAATGGAAGAGGGTCTCGCGTGTCATCGTAGAAAGATGCAACTTATAAATATTTATTTCATAATGACTGATTAACTGACGATTCGAGATCTTCGATCCTGCGAACGCCTGTTTTATTAACCCTCGTACGCTTCTCAGAAATAGTTTCATACAAGATTCTATGATACTTTCTTACCCATTTCTCCTTCACATATTAAACTAATAAACGTTCGCTTCATTTATCATGTCACATTATAGAGAAATACGTCTCGCAACACAGATAAGGAGAATCATTTTATAGTATGCAAAAATAGTAAATGGATAAATCTTCACCCTGAGGAACGTATGAGGATTAAATGAAAGGACAAACCTTCTAATTTAATCTTTAATTACTCGCATAGTGCACTTACAATCTGAAAACATTAAATTTAGTGCTCTGAGGATAAACGAAGGTGTCGACTATACCAGCAAATATGTTTTGCATTGAAGTAGTTATTCGATAACAACGAGATCGACTGTTTCAAAGGAACAAGGTTCACGGGCTTCAATCGCCGCCGTCGGAACAACGCCCCCGTGCCGGTCACCTCAAAAATTATTCCGCTTTTTGCGAGCCGTTCGCCAGTCATTAACTCCGCCGGCGTATCTATCATTATTACGTACGTACGGTCGTCTATAATTGGCGAATGTAAACACAACGTGCGTCGTTTGTGTGTGCGTGAGAATTGCGTGCGCGTAACCGTCGTCACACCATTCAGCGGCCCGTTGTGCGCGGATAGCTCTGCTCCGCGAGAATTCTCCGCTTTTTATCGGATGACACCTTTTTGTTGCAGAGAGACTGATCGATCGAGGCAGGGCGATCGCTAATGATAATAGTTTAGCATCAAGTGTCTTTGTCCAACTGATTAAGGGGGTAGACTTATCGTTTCTCGATAATACACGAATGGGCTTTTCAGTCGTTTCAGTAAAAATGATGGAGCACAAAGTTTATGCATTTCGCTATCTTCATAAGGCTGCGACAGCTACATTCTGCCGAATAAGGCTAACGTAAAAATAAAACTTCTGAAGACCATTGCGGTCTAGATTGATCTTTTATCTAGTGCTTTTGACTGCTGAAAAGCCCCATCTCTGCATTATCAATCCTGGAAACGACAGTCTACTCCCATAACCTCCGAGAAGTTGAATGATAGATACTAATCGAGGGGTAACCTAATTCAAGATGTCCAGCAAACGAACGAGACACTGAGCAGCATCGAATCATAGATGTTGGACGATATTATATTAAGAACTCACCCGAATTCTCAACGAATGGCTGCGGCGTCCGCCGTCGTCCGCGTCTAAATCCCTCGATCACCGCTGTTTCCGCGCGTTGAAGTCTCTGAATATTCACTGAACAGGCACACTTCACCGTTCGAGCATCCCGTCGCACCGTTCACAGTGCCTTCTCATACCCGCACGATCTTCTTCGTCACAGAATAATAACCCGTCGCGCGATCGACTTCGCCAGTCACCGTTTATCCGGGAATCCGTACGAACAAACCTGGACCACCAACCAGCCGAATCTAGATCTCACACGGAAACTCCTGATTCACCTAGAAGCTGGAACTGCTGATGCCCGGAGCGACCAGGCTAATCCACCCTGAACATCGTACCCGTGGCTCTGCAGCATCGACGACACACCGGGGACGTGTTTCACAGACGCATCTAGACGAGAGAGATGCTCAGTCACCGTGGATCAGGTGTCCATTAAGACTAACCGGCTCGTTGGTCACCGCTGCGCGAAACCTTCCGGATCGCTGGTCCCGCTGATCGCGTGGCTGGACGCGTGTGATGTGAAGGGTGGGGGTTGTGTTGGTTAGGTGAAAGAGGAAGTGTTGGTCAGGAAAGATCACGTCGAAATATCCTCGGTCACTCTACCATGCGAGAACACGCGATCGAACGATCTTCATGATCCTTTCCCGAAGCTGGAGAACCGGAAGAGTAAATTCCCGCGTGAGGTTGCGCCTTAACGGTGGTCCTTAGATCCTCGGGTAGTCTTCAGACCCAGATGTTCGATGTTCTCCATGTACCATCCGTGATTTCCATGTGCCGTGTCGCGCGAATGCTTCGCGAGGCTACCGAGTAGTACACCCTGATCGTTTCCCCTGGTCACACAGTGGCACGTGTTCGACCAGGAACCGTTGAACTGTAGAATCTCGATGAAGGATGACGGTTATCCTTCCGAGGACGAGCAGCCACCGTGGTAGCACACGAGCGAGCCTGACCCCTTGCCTCTACGTCCTGCGTCTTGGTGTCTACGGTTCGCCGTTCTACCTCGTGGAGCGTGCAGCAGGAGGCGTGCTGTCCCGGACTGGACTAGCCTGGGCCCCTGGAGTAGAGAGGGCCGGTCGCGCTTCACCTCCGCTTCACCGACCTCCCTCCACTCTCTGGCAACAGCAACAGCACAGCACAGCCTGGCCTGGCCCTCTCTTTCTCTCTTTCTCCACCTGGCACACTACGTTCCTTCCTAAGACTCGCAACCGAGGCTTTACCTGTCTCTGCTTCTCCCTTCTACCGCGACCGACCTCTCCTGATATCAGCCCAGAGGGGGAGAAACACGCGGATCAGGACGAGGAGAACGAAAAACAGAGAGACAGAGAGAGAGGAAATTAAGATAGATAGAGAGATTGGCTCTAGGGGGACGGGGGAGAGTTCGAACGCGGGACCCTCTCCTTTAACTTTCTTGGCAGTGCTTTGGCGCACGGCAGTAACGACGCCCCCACAGCGCTCCCAGGTGTGGAGAGACACTGCTTTCATGCTGACGAGGTGGTGAACGAGAGCCCGCGGATTTTAGGGGATTGTGGGTGAAGCTGGATCGTAACACAGGGTGCTGGATGTACCTAGTGTCCTCCAAGGGGCCCCGGCTCTACTACATTATTTAGAATAATATGTATAGACTGTGGGTACTTTGAAGTCAACGAGGTGTCCTCCTGTTGTCAGATTTTAGGGAGATATTGCTAGCTCCCTAGTTCTATCTAATCTCATCTAGAGAGCCCCGTCCACAACATTGATTAAAATGATATAGATTTCGGGTACTTGACGAATAGCTACTTTGAAGTCGACGAGGTGTCTTCCTGTTGCTAGATTTTAGGGAGATATTGTTGGTCCCTAGCTCTATCTAGTCTCATCTAAACAACCCCGTCCACAACATCGATTAGAATGATATAGATTGCAGGTACTTGGCGAGTAGCTACTTTGGAGTCGACGAGGTGCTCTCCTTTTGTCAGATTTCAGTAAGCTATTGCTAGTTCTACCTAGTCTCCTGTAGTCTCTCATCTACTTGACCAGAATAATTAGACTAAGGATTTTATGTATATGTATAAAATCGTGATGCCTGAACACAACGAATTCCCACCATTAGCGAACCGTCTAGACGACGACCCGATCGCGAACAAAGAGCAAAACGGTACCGATTAGGCTCGTCTACAGCCCACGGGAGAAAAAGTGCGGGAAACACATGGTCGAAAGACCGAGGGAGAAACGCGGATCAGCTGGTGTCCGTTGTCGATATGAAGAACTCGTGCACGTTCGACCGTTAAACGCCCTTCACCCTTCACCCTTCGCGAAGGTGAGCACATGGTCCGCACGAAGAAGGGGCTCCTCCGAAGACACGCACGTTTCTCCTTCGGTCGTGTTCTTATTAATGGCATACATTATTACGGGGATGGTAGTAACGGCCGCGTCAACGGTCCCCGGCACCTGACGCCTTGTAACGAGTTGAGCCCTTGCGAAAGGCCCCTACGCCAAAGGCGGAGCCCTTCTCCTACCTTTTCGTCACGATTACGTCGGCAGGCTTAGCCCACACAACTCCGGTAGCTTCTTCGCTTGTGCCTCGATACCTACCGGTGATAAAGGATCGTCGATGGCGCCGCTAAACGATCCTTTGATCATCGAGAGGTCATTTATAGTATTTGACACCTCAAGGTGTCTGTTTTATTAGAAATAAAACATTCTTTAAAATTTATTTTAAACTTTGAGCTCTGTGCTAGCTGAAAATTAACAAAGTATTTGTCCAGATTAAAAAATTAATTTTATCACATTTGACAAAGATCTGGAAAGGACAATAATTTCAATTCACAGTTTATTCGATAATTGCTGTGCCCTAAATTTTTGTGGTTCTCGTTTCGACGATCGATGTGTTCTAATTGAATGATTGAGATGGAATCGTTTCGTGGTCCCTTCCGCCGTCGAAGCCAGTCACGTCCGTGTCCGACGGAACGTACAAGTTTCTACAAAAATTCAATGGCCTTCCGTTCGATCTCTTTCACACGCCCACGCGCTTCGTTAGGCTCGATGGACAGCCGCGTTGATTTATAGTCGAGTGCTGGAATATAAACGAGAAGCAACAACTTTGCCCAAAGTCCAATTTAACCGTGGTGGGGGAGGGCAGTTTTGTTCTGTGCAGGAAGCGTGGTTCCGCTTGGTTCCGCCCATAACGGTGGCGGTGTGAACATGAGTCCGCGTGGACCTCGGTGTGTCGAGAAGAACCGAAAAAATCGAACATGGAAAAAGTTGCAATGGTAAATGAATCAATTTCGCATGCTTCAAAAATTTAGCTCCAAAGCTAAGAAGTTACCGAGTAGCCTTATCAATGAATTGGTGTGCCTATCAATAAATTAGTGTGGCTGAATTGTGTCCCGAAAGTTCGAATCAGAGGGAATTAGGTGGCATTTAGAAGTGGACCACGGGTCTCTTGAGGATACAGAGAGTAAAGAGGTAATAAGGTCAGGTATGTGTGGACTGGTGAAAATGCGGTACAGTCAAAGGAACGCTGCACCTTACGCCACCGGGAACCACCAGCCAGGAACAGGTGCCACAGCTGTTCCAGCAAGTGCAACGAACGATAGACACAGACACTTGGACTCGGCTATTAGAACTGTTGCTGGCCGGGCCGTGCCGGGCCAGGGTAAAAGGGGTGCATAAGCTATGCGAGCAAAGGGGCGAAGGTGTTGCGGGCATACCTTTTTTATGGCACGACCGTTGAACCAGCCGGACAGGATGCGTGCGCTCGACTTTTCATCTGCTATCGTTAAATAGCCTCCCCAAAGACGCGTTTTATATTCCTGCACGGTTAAACAGCTCTCCGCGGCAACGCGCGTTTCGAGTTTGGGGCCAGAAACGAGGCCAGTGTTTCCTTGAATAAGTTAAGAGCTAATTATCTTCGGGCCCTGCCGGCCCGTGAGAGAGTTATGACCAGCCTATCAGCGATTTCTGCCCCGAAGATTGCACGCGAATACGTAACATGATCATGAAATTTGTCTATTTGTACATTTGTAAAACATAGTGATCTAGAAAGCCTCGAAGAGAACGACCTCGGTGCAAAGGTACTTTTCACACGGGTATTTATTTAAACTGAAGTTTACTTAAGTATTTTAATTTTTTAAATGATTTCAACTAGAATTGTGTATCAGCAGAAGCTTCCGAAGAAGATTTACGGTTTGGAAACAAACAGGGGGCGAGCGCAAACGCTTATCACGCTCCTTGATGCACATTTACCCGGATGCTTTACAAAGTGTAAATCTTCTCGGCCCGAGTAATGGATCGAAGTACGAGCGCGAATACCAAATTAACCAGTTAGGCGTATCCATTAAAGAGCACATCGCGGAGATAATACCCGGGGAGGAGGTAATTCCCACTTGAACGCGGCAGGAGAAGCCGAAGGGATCGATCCGAGGATCGAAATCATAGCGAAACCGGCAATTGCGGAACAACGAAGAAAATTCAAGCGGATTCCACGCCCGTGAAAAAGAAGAAAAATCAACCGATAACAGAAATGAAGACATAGCATGTTTGTCTTGTAAAAATAACGAGATCATCGGATTGGTTTACTGTTAAAGAACTGTGGATGAAACGTATACGACCAATGCATAGCCGTGTAGAGTTTACGTTCGTGAACGGCTCGCAACTCGAGAAATAGAAAATAGAAAATGGAGGAACGAACTGGAGTGAAAGCAAACCGTTTTGTTTGCCAGGAGGCTTACCGCAGTTTTAATGAACGAGTCACGGCCCGCGAGCCGCTCGATTTTCTTGCAGTTGACTGTGCCTTGGACGAGTTCCTTCGGCTTTTTAGAAACCTCATGCCTTCACACTGTTGTTGAAGAATGAATAAATGTTTCATTGAGGACGTTAGGAAAGATCTATACGTTCGTCGAAGAAAACAGTTTGTATTCTATGTTCAAGATCTTCTGGCTTGAGAGATATGTCTTGATTTCGATATTAAAATTACTTCGAGTCCAAAGGGTTTGTGTCGCAGGTTAATTATGGAAATTCTAGGGAGAGTGGATCAATAGAAAATGTATGAAGATCCAGACTGATAGGTATCCATTGGTCGAGGAAACGATTCCGCAGCAAACGTCGATTTAATCGTAGGTCAGCAAATATAGCACCGACAGCAGGTGCAGGTTTCCTCGAGCCCCGCCGGACGTAGGGTAGGTAATGTCTTTCAGGTCTGCTCCTTTTCCAACTCTCTTTCCCCTTCGCTCTCTTCTTTTTTCTCTCCTACCTTTCGAGACGCGCGCGCGTGTGTTCATTACGTCTACCGGCGCGCGAGAACCTTATCCCGAGATCTGAAGGGCTCTGTACGGGCCGCGTTTATTAATTATGCTTGTTTCACGGCATAATTCGGTTAGCTCTGATAATTGGACGTTGATATCATCCGGGGATATAAATTGGGCCCGGCCTAATTGAGATGCGACCGATTGAATTCGAAGGATCATAAACAGAACGGGACATCTGAATGTGTTCGTTGAGTGCCAGCAATAAATTCGACTAAAATGAACAAGTTCTATAAAAATAATAAAAATTTATGAAAATTAAAAAACTTCAGACGTGTCAGTTTTGAGTGACGATACCGACTTGAATACCTCTAAGAAATGATACGAAGAGAAGAAATTATAAAATCGAGACGTGTGTTAGTTTGCAATAATTATCAGAAACGATTGCATCCATGAGAAATTATTGTTTGGAATTATTCTCTAGTCAAACAAATTTATTCCTTTGGATGAGCAACCTAAGAAAAGACACGTGAACAACCTCCAGATGTTTCGACATAGGAAGAAGTGTTCCATGGTGTGCACAACCACGTATTTTTGTACTCTCGTGATTGTAGCCGTGCTCGAGACAATTTTAAAAATGGATAAGTACATGATTCGATTTAAGAAATTGTCTGAAGAATGTGCTGTCGCGGCTTCTCCGGGAGGCTGATCATTGAGAAAAATGATAACAGAGCAGGAATTCAAAATGGTGAATTGATAAGAGTGAACTGTATCCTCCGGAGAGGAATGGAGCGGAACGATTCAGCAGCGGGCGCGTAGTTCTTTCATGCTCCCATCCGACGGTACGCTACTTATCGTTTCAACGCCTTCATTGGTATCTTTCGGCACCGGATTACGCAGCCGCCGGCAACATCCCATCTTCATCGTGCCGTTGAATGTAATGAGAAAATAACACGAAATTACACACTCCGACCGAGCGTGCCCCGACCGGTCTGCCACGTTTGGTCTTCAATTCGAACCGCCACGACCAGGAGGAACTTCTGGAAGGTCAAACGAACCTGCGGTGAGTCTTATCTACTTCAAACGGTAACACTGGTCCAATACCCCAACGCCAGCTCCTTTTTTTCATCCCTTAAACACATGCGCGACATAATCACGATGCGCTTTCATCTACATAAATCTAGGAAGAAAAATTAAATCTTGATGGGGACGGCTTAAATGATAGTTTCAGGCGATTCAACATTGTTTACTAGAGCCATGTAATAGCTCGTCCCTGAATAATTTATCGATGACACTTCGCAGTGACTTGTTCATCTATTTGTCCCGGATCAAACACGAAGAAGCTGTTAGCCTCTTAACGGCTCCTCAACCGGTCTACCGCTTCATCGTACCGTCCAAACAGTGGGGAACCTGCGGCTGTATTTATAGTTGACACTGCCTGTGATCTCAGGTGATTCGCGAGACAACAAGACGTAAACGAGGAAGCGTACGTCTTCATGAAGCTACCTCTAAGCTGCCCCTTGATCGCTGCGTCAAACGTCGTTCCCGTTCAACGAACCAGATAGGCAGGGTGCAGTGTTCACACTGAAGCAAACACCAACAACTTTTTGATTCATGTTTTTTTCTTTTTAAATCGCTGTTGCAGAATGTGTCTCCAATAACGTGTCAACGATTGCTTTTTTACGGCCGTGGGGAAATCCTTTTACGGACACCCTCTCCTGTGATGAACGGTCGGAGAGGGTAGTGTGGGACTCGGCTCTCCCTCAGATGGTGTTTGGGAGATTATATTGCCTTACGTATATGCCATACCTACTAAAATCATAAACCACCCAGAAGCCGGAAGGAACTCTTTCTCGCTCGCTATTTGGATGGACAGCTACGGACTTCGTTGACTTCCTATTCGCATACTAAACGAGGTCTTCTCTCCAACTCCGAGTCACTCCTGTTACTGGCTTATTGCAGTTTCCCGGGACCCTATGCCTGGGTCATTCGAGTTTCCTTAGACTTGTGACAAAGTCATTCGAGTACCAGAAGCAATTTCTATTGTCAAAATCTTTGTAAAACGCCCTCAGAGCCCTGGGGCAAAAATCGAAGACTACTACAAGCCCATAATAGGGTCATTCGAGGGCTTAGGGCTCCTTGGTGGAGTCACTCGAGGGCTCGAAGCCACCACGTACCTGGGGGGACTTCTTACTCACCCGATCTAGCAGAGAGAGAGAAGGAAGAGGGCCCGGAGGGGCCCGAGACACGGCCGCGGGTGATTACGTCGCCTGTCGGCGCGGAACTGTCTCCTCCTACCCGCGGCGCCCACCGTGCTCCGATTGGCCAGGCTCCCTGCCGAGACACGCAGCACATTCTCGCTCCTCTCCTCGCCACCCTCTCCCTCTCTCTCTCTCTCTCTCTCTCTCTCTCTCTCTCTCTCTCTTTCCTCTCCTCTCGCCGACGAACCCCCCCCGTTGTATCCGTCTCACTTTTGAGAATCACGTTGCTCTCCCCTCCACAGGTTTTTTGTCTTTTTTCACTGGCCAACGCACCGACGCGCCGGCGTTCTTGTCGCACCACAGCACCGACTGTATCTCGGTGTCCTCTGTTCTCCATCAGCGCTGACCATTTTTCTACTTTCTTTCCGACGGAGTTTCGTTCACCTTGGCTCGCTTTTGTCAGCGGGGCCCGCCGGGTTGGACCCCGCCGCCATGGCCGTCCTTCGCTTCCGCTTCGCCGTGATTTGCCCGTCTGCTACGCGCATCGAACATGCTCTTTTCGTCCTCGAAAATCTGCATTGCCTAAAGATACCAGTTACCGGATATTTAGCGACGACTTCGTAGCTTGTTATTAATTCCAAAGCATTCTGTACATTATTTTGTATTTAAATTAGCACAACTCTCTTTTGTGTTTGTCTTTCTTATCTCCATTGCAACAACACAAAAATTTATTCGTTTCCATTCCAACAAAATCAAAATTGATTCACCTTCCTGATAGGTTTATCAGATTGAAAATAATGCAACAGTAGTTTTGTAGTCCAATTATTGCATGGTATTGCTCCGCAAATGGCACGATTGGATTTATTCACGAAAATTTCTATGGTAATACACGTTTCTGTGTAATATATAATCGTTTCCAATAGAAGCCTTACTAATTTTAATAATTACAGAATAGAGACCATTCATTCGATCAGCGGTGGTGGCTCCAGCGTTAATAAACTCCTTAAGTATCTAACTTAACCCTGAGGAGTACCAGCAGCATCTGTAATAAACACGTGAATGAGAATTTCTCATTATACTAATAATATACCACGGTGCCTCGTTGTTAAACGCGTACGATCTTACCGTGACTAATAACCAGCCAGCGGAATTATGCGTTTCAAACAAATTCAGTCTGGTAGGAACAATCTGTAAGGAACAAACTGCAATAATTAAACGGGTCTGTTTCACAGGTCAATAACAATTCCCAAGTCGGCACAACTAACCGAAACTCGCAGGAACTTCAGTTCCCCGAACAAGACCTTTTTCGAAGCTCTTAGAAATCAATTATAATTCTTTTAAAGCTGTTCGAAAGAATTTGAAACACCTCGAAAATTTCGTTGGAATATTTTCCAACGGAGAGAGAAGGGGGATAGGAAGTGTGCGAGGCGTTCGCTAGCTGCGAAAAAGATTCGCGAGTTTCGCACGCTTCCGCCTGAAACGAAAGTAGGGTGATGCTCTAACAGCGGGGCGGGTTGGCTATCATTTATACAAAAACGGAGGCGCGAGGCTCGCGACCGCGTAATTTTCACTTCGTTACGGGAGTGAAATTCCGTTTGCATGCGCCTGCCATTCCACGGAATCGCGTGCAAAAGAGTCGCGATGCGACCCGATAAATCCGCAGACGCGAGTGCCGTAACACAAGCACGCGAGTACCGGACGCAATTTCACGTTCAGACCATCGGACGCATTTTTATTTATTTAATCAGCCCATACGCGACCGAGAATACTCCTCGAAGCATCAATATTAATGCAGAATGCTTTATCAGCGCGAATACGAGGAGCGCAACAGTAATCGAGGAACGTAAAACGAATATCCCTGAACTATCCAGTTTTTTTTCTTTTTATTAGAAAATCTCATATGAGATTTATTTCAACATAATTACAAAAAAAAACGAAATACGCCACATACAAAACAGAATATAATAATTACAAAATAGAATGTGATATATTAAACTTGTACTTTAAGACCACAGCTCTTAAGAAATAATAACATGTAGTGACAAGCTTTGATGTTTGGTTTAGCTATTAATATTGAGACATCCATTGGAAGCTGGAAATTTATTTTGC
Source organism: Lasioglossum vierecki (assembly GCA_028455595.1). Classification (NCBI taxonomy): domain Eukaryota; kingdom Metazoa; phylum Arthropoda; class Insecta; order Hymenoptera; family Halictidae; genus Lasioglossum; species Lasioglossum vierecki. The sequence goes on along the minus strand of CM052341.1, from coordinate 18,225,296 downwards.
TGAGTTTATTCATTAATTTGAGCCTTTCCTCGTTATATAAGTTGCATTGCCATAGAACATGGTTCAGCGTTTCGTCACCCTCCCTGCAGCTACACTCAGGATTATCAATAAATCCAATGCGAGCCAGAGAAGAAGCAAGATGATCGTGATCAGATCTACACCTGTTTATACTGACAATAGTTGAACGGGATAAGTTTAACTAAGAAAACCAAGAAAGTCTATTTTCATTAAAAAAATACTGAAAATATGGTTTGGCCTTAAGAAGACCATCAGCTTTTATAGAGGCGAGAGTGTTGTGTTAGACTTATGGAAAAGTTTTCTAGTTTCTTAAAAAAAAAGAAGAAATATCAAAAGCGTTTAAAAATGGCACTTCATTTCAAAGTATAGAGAATGCAATTACAAAGTGATTTGAACGTAATGGTTTCTCTGTTTCAGCGTAACAAGTCGACAAAAGGCGGAGGAATCGATCGTGACTGATTAATTTCTCGGAATGACGACAGATCGTTCTGTTCTTTCCGGATCGGAGGACCGACAACTTCGGGAACACAATCAACGGTGTTTTCCATCGATTTCGTCGAGCGTTAAACGTTTTGTTGGTCAAGTGACCGTGACACCAACGTTGCCCGGTACTAGCTGAAGAGGATCACTCTTCACCTGGAGCGATTTCTCTGGTGGCGATTGGGATCGTGCGATTCTCCCACGGCGGCGCGACGACTTAGCGAATTGTAATTCCTCTAACGGATGATGACCGCGACAAACCGGTAAACAATGATGCAAAACCGAGTGGTTATGGTCGTACCGAGAAATCGACAGACGACGTCCTGTCTGAGAAAATTACTCAAGAGCATCGCTCTACTAGGAAAATCCTCCATCACCATTCAACGTGAGTCATGGTTGCTCCAGGATTCTTCCCATAAGCTGAACTCTTAATTCCAGAATTACTTCTGCCGTGACTCGGCCCGTAAATGAATTTTCAGAACTCAGTTTACATTCTCAAGATGATTTGAAGTAAATTTGTCCATTGCGAAAATCTTCTCCGTGGCTTCGTTAAGGAGTTATTAAAGAAAACGCGGACTTGGGTATCGTTCTTTTTACCACGCTTATATTAGCTTGTCGAGTTGTCGTTGTCGATGTTGTTAAATCTTTAAATCGAATTTTAAACCACTTCCCGATGAGCTAGAGACTTAAGACTTTAAACATAGCTCAGAACTGAATGACAAAGCAATATTTAAAAAATAATAAGAAAAAAACTGTGCATTTAGGAGATGAAAAAAATCTCATAGGAAATCGAGCCCCTCGGCGAGGGGCTGATTGTCGAAGGGGTGCGTCCGGGGATCAGAACGGTAGATAAATGCTATTGCAACAAAGTCGCGATAACGATCGCTCGGATCGTCGTGGCGGTCCCGTTTTCAAGTTTAGGAAGCGTCGTCGGCACGCTTCCGAAAAGCCTCGCACCTGGTCGCACCTGTCCGGCGCCGATACGATCGGAACACGTCAACGACGCTCCCGGAGAAAGCAATTTCACAGAAAGAAGATGTATTTGTTTAGCCTGACATCGATGATATCGAATTCGGAGATTTCAATGTCCTCCATGCAGATAATATTGTGTGGAGATCGAGCAGATGTCGGCTATAGCCTATCGGCAATCATCGTATTTAATTCATACCCATATAGGATAATAACTCTGAACGCGACATTCTCCGACCGAGATAACGTCCAGTTCGATTGTCAATAAGGCTGTTATAGATTTGTATCAATCAATCGATAGAACGTGCTTGTATAATACGTTCTAATTATAGTACTTCGAAGATGTGTATCGACGAGCAACGATTAACATAACTGTAGCTCTGGTTTTTCAGCCGATCATAGTTTTCAGGGGCTCCCGATCGATAGATCAGACGATCTCGAACCTTGGTAGCATCATCTGGAATTTATTTTCGAAAACGATAATAAGACAGCGTTGTTTGATCGATTCAAATAACAATTGGAAGAATGAAGAAATTGATCAATGAAAATCACTAATGTTCAATTTTGATCGCAGGGACTGATCGCCGTTATAGATCCATGAAAGATCTTCAGGTAGTAGTGAAGTATGAAACGAAACTGTCTGAGCAACGCACATGGTCACACCTATCTTCAGCCTCGCCGTTTTCGTGGCCACAAGCTTCAGCGCTGGGGGTTGTGATCTCTGGACCATGAAGAGCCGCTCTGTATTTCTAGGTAAACGTTGCGGACGTCATAATCCTACCATGCGAAGGAGAACGATCGAATCCACGTGATCGATGCTCGAAACGATCTAGAAACTACCGTAAAGGGGTTCTGGGAAGTCCGGTATCCTTCCCGAAGAAGCATGAAGTACGTGTGCTAGAGACCGTGAAGATAAATGGGGAACATATTTCGCATACAGGAGCCGACTCCCCTGATTCGGTCTCCCCACTCGTCTGGTCACTGGCAGAGAGGGGGTAACCGTATTCCCCTCAATTCGATCCCCACGATCTACATAATCGCACCCGACTTTATTGAACTCTATTTTATAGATGGGCTTCGACGACTGCTTCGTACCTGGTAACATCTCTATTTCACCATGAAATTAGCTTCGAGTCTCACGGCACCGTTGCCTGATCATCCAGAAAATGAACAGAGACTTGCCAATTAAAAAGATCTGAAACTCTCTTCAGTTCAATTCACTTTTCATCTTTACATATCGAAACTGTTGGAGATGAACGGACAGGGAACGATGTCTTCAAATCTTGAGAACGCGTCATATTACCGCGCGGAAGCGTAGAAGAGCAGCATCGCACAGTGAGCCAGATCAGCTCAGTACCTGTTCACGCCTATTTTACCATTATTTCAAAACTTAAAGACCACATCAAATAGGTCGTTGGATTTGTCTTGGCATTGTTCAATAAAAAATATATAATTATAAACAATCAAGGTGACCACATTTGTTTATTAAAAAAAAATAATTCTTTAAATTTTTTGTATTGAGGTTTGTAGAATACAGATTACTGATTACTTTTTGTAGGAAACATTTTTCTGTCAGAGCACTGGAAATGTCTGCTTAGGCTTTCAAATACGAGTAATCAATAATTTTTCAATGAATTAAGTTTATTATGTTTAATGAAATAACAAAAATGTGTTATTACTGACTTATTTAAAAAATTACAAATATTCAAACAAGATTAAGTATTATATTTTACAAAGTTACTGACTGTAATTAATTCATCGAACGGATTTTCGGCTTAAATCTTAAATCTTTGATTATGTTTATCTATAAATAAACAAAAATTTATACTAAAATTGCTCTTAACAAAGGTAAAATACAGGTTTTTTCAATATGTCAAATCTGCTGTGACGCTATACTGCGTTGCTGTTGCTATGATCCTTCAAATACAAATGATTCAACTGAGCTAGCAAAAAATTCGAATGTTTATTAATGGTCAAATAGTATAAAAAATTCATAAGTTTTTGGGTTAGATGTTTACATTCTTAAGAGCCGCTGAGTGGTCGTCATGCGTCTCGTGCAACGCGACTCGCCGCGGAATTGCGTGTCACGCGACGCTTTAAACCATCATAATTTCCAAATAGGCTTTATTCAGGACGAAAACCTCGCAGTATCTTTTAGAAGAGACGTTGTTGAAAATGTTCCACTTTGTTAGAGCCTAAACCTTTTAGAACATTTTAACTTTTCCCTTGTCAAAGGTGAAAAAATTTGAAGATTTTCTTTAATAGACTAAGCATATTTTTAACTAATAAATTATGAACTTTAACTTTTAGTTCCTGTGGCGTTCTCAACATAGATATACATTAATCTTTGAATTTATTGGCGCGCTGATACGATCATTCATAACATTAATTAAGCTATTTTGCAAAATTACATAGAAAACTTTCGACTTTTCCGTCTCGAGTTAGATCATTTTCAAGAAAATTCTTTCATTGTAATTGCATGTGTCAGAATTTGTTTTTTAATTAGTACATGGTTGTCAGACCAAATACAGAGAAAACGAAACACTATCTTAAAAACCCAAAAACACAAAAAGTAGAAAAAGAAAAAAGAATAAAATAAACTTTGTATGGATACTCACTTGCTTAATACAAAATGGTTATTAAGCAAGTACCAATCAAAATAAACTTCTTACTTCCAACGTCACATATAGTTTAATTGTTAACCCAGTTCACTGTCTACTACCCGAGTCTACGATCCCAGGTAAATTCCCTAACACTAGGTTTACGGGACCCGTCAGATTGACGGGTTCTGATATTCTTAATTTGCGATTATTAAGATTGTAAAGACACTTCCCTGGTTTTTTTTTATTTGACGTGTTTTATTTATTTATTTTATTTGTGTTTTTTTTTATTTGAATAGACAAATTCTTGTTACGATTGTAAAATCATGCGAAGTATAATAGTTATTTCTAGAACTCCGTAAACCTAGTGTTAAATGGTTTGACTGAAAATAAAGGACGTAACACAATCTCGGTCGTTCATTCAACGCGTTTCTTCTCTTATGAATGAGCTCGGAGATCTGTCATTAGCATAGTCACGACCCACGGCGACACCGCGCGTCCTCTCGTACCGTTATCCCTGCTGCCTTGCCACCGGCTAAACGGCTTCCCGATGTAAATTGCCCCGCCACAAATTGCATAATCATCTTTAACGGATCGACTCCGATCCTATATCGATACGCGCGGGATCTGTCCGGCTGGACCCGCCGCGCGATCTACCTGGGAAAAATCGTACGTGGAAAATTATAATGTTCCGTCCTTTATGGAGAGTCTTCCTCGGTTATATTTCGCGATCGGACGAGAATCGCAGCGAATTTTTCCACCGATCCGCAGAACGAGTGTAATGGCCGCCGTTTCCCTGTGATTTTATGCATTTATGGGAAACCAGTAGAGGGAACCAGCGCACTCTTGAAGAAAACGATATAATAGTTGCCGAGGTGAGTTCGATGAATTTTTTCTGTTCGCCAAAACGTTGGTTAAAGTGTATTAGAAAAATGGTTCGCGCGGCTAAAGCGCATCAAGGCGAGCCGAAAATTGCGAGCATCGATCGGTGGCTGCACGGTTACAGAGGCTGGAGTGGAATGGGGGAGCAGTTGCTGTAGTAAAAAGTAACCGAAACCAACCGAGAAAAAAGGGTGGGATGCTGATCGAATCACGAATTACGCGGGCAGGCCCGAAAGTGATTTTCAGGTGTGAGATGTTCGTTCGGGATCCTCGTTCGGTATAATTCGGAGCGCTACTATAAGAGCCGATCGGCTGCGAGCCTTGTATTAGCATTCCCTCTCGCAGGTGTATTATTTATACACGTGTAGACGACGACGATGGAGAGGGGTTGTCTGTAGTCGTAGGCTGGAATAATCGCCACCACCTCGGGGTAGATTAAATTGGGCAGGTAGCTGAGAAGGTATAGGGAAGAGTATCGGAGAGTATCGAAGTCACGCGCGGCCCCCGCGCGACCGGAAATACGGTATAAAAGGATCGAAAACAGATCGTAAAGGCCTTCTCGTGGCTTCTCCGAGCATCTTGCGGCTCGGACGAGCCTAACCAATTTTAGAAGCAGTCCAGGTACAAAATTTATATTCTGCGTGAAGATGATCTGCAGTCGTTAAAGCACTGCAGGTACAATAATCCATTTTCTTTATCCGAATTTCGCAGAGTGTAGTGCGAGGGTGCGAGGAGTGGTGGTAAAGGCGAGAACAATGCGTTTTAAGGAGGGCAGAACGTTCGAGCCGGAGCGGCGACGTCGAAAGATCGAGCGTCGCGTCGGCCCGAAAATCGTTGTCTCCGGCCGACAAATCCTGCGAGCGAAGACAGACAAAATATCGATCTCGCGTACCATCGATCACGATCTTATCTGCGGCCGGATTGCAGGCGGTGGATGACGAGGAAAGCGTTCCACGCGTTGGTGATCCACGATCGGTGGACACAATGATTGTGCAGAAGCGAGACCGAGAGAGGTAAGAAGGTGCGAGAAACGAGCCGGGGGCAGAGGGGGGTGGTGGAGGGCCCCCAGCTAACTCTTTATATTCTTCGGTATCGGCAACAGGCAACGACGACGTGGCCTATTATGAGCCGATCGCGTGAGACACAATGATCAATGCCAACCGCGGCGTTGAGCAGCCCGGTGAATCGAGAGGGACGTTCCTTGTTCTTTGGGATTATGGCACCGGGAGAGGGCCACCGAAGATCGACAAGGCCGATTACGTCCGCGATGACTTTAAGCCCCGTTTAAATGCTGCCATTCTTTTCCTCGGCCAGCTTGACCCCGTCGACCGATTTTCTCATTCCTCCTTTCCCCCCACTATCGCCTTTCTTCCTGTTCGTCCTTTTCGTCCTTTTTCATCTCGTCCCCGGAAATCGTGATCAGAGTCGCCCGATTAACACTTGTCGCAGATTGACAACTGTGTGTATCTCCATTTTAGAACTATCCGATTATCCGAACCAACACAGTAATTACAACAGAAACAATTCTGTTTGGGATTGTGGCATTTTCAATGGTACTCTGATTTATTAAATTTTGCGAACCAGTTTTGCGACTCCCGGAGTGTTGCAGGAGCGTAATTTGGCCAGTGATGCGGCACGCGTAATCACGGGACGATCGTCTCGGGGCGCGTAATTTAATTTTTCGCAAATGAGCCATCGACGATTAATATTCATAATTCTGTGGTACGTTGGATAACCGGTTATACAATATAGATTACGTAACAATGTAGAGAGAGAGAGATTTAGAAGTGAAAGGGAGGCATTAGAACGGGGAACCGAACGGCTGTAGGGGTATACCCACCAGAAACGGGACTTTTGCCGAGTAGATACAAAATAGTGGGACAGGAAGACCAGATTCGGCATGGGTATCAACTGCTGCCTAAACCTGACAAAAAAACGTCTCTGTCCGAGGAAAAAAGCCGGTGTGAAATTCGTAAAATTGTTTCGCTCCTGCCCACCTAAGTTGCTGCAACTTTATTGAAACCACCGGATCAATGTGGGAAGTTTAGACAAACCAATTTTCTAAGGAGTATACTCTCGAAATATGATAAAATAAATAAATAGTGTCCACTAAAACCTGTTTCCATTAAAAATAAACAGTGTTGACTTTCGTGTGACTCTGTATTACAATATAATTTGCCAAAAATCTGAATAAATCCTGTTGCTATTAAAATGAACAGAATACATGAATCGAGCGAGTGCAGCAAGTCGAAGAAAACGGATCATGGCAGCAGGTGTACGAAACCGCAGAATTAAGTCCACGGATCGATTTGTCGCCTGATTTCTCTTTGCGGAGCTGAGTCATTGGGTTTTTTGCTTGCTTCACGGTGAATCGAAAGCTGCTGCGATTTGCTAGGCGTAGAAATCTTTGTTCTCCGCAGAACGAGATCGATCCTATTCACGTCGAGCAAAGCTACGAACTTGGAGATCTAAGAGTGTCGACGAAATATTTGCTGGATTCCAATCAGCCTGTCTGTTTGCCTGTCAGTCTGTTAGCGAAGTTCGATAACCGACAATGGATTCGTCTCGATCGTTGCGAATTAATAACGTCGCATCAGCCGCAATCTGGAGGTTTTCACGTACTTCGATGCACATCGGCGAGCATTCGTTATGGACGTCGTCGTTCTCTCTTATTAGAACCCATGGCGAAACTCGGAAACAATGCAAAATTGCAGAGCCACCGATGCACAGTTCAAAAAATTTTACCGGCTCACATTATCTGCTATTCTGCTCGCTTTCATTCCGATAAAATTTTCTAATTGTCCTAGGCATCCCAGACAGCATGTAATCGCTGTGGATTTTTATGCAAAATGAAAATTTCTATGTTTAATAATAATTGGTATTTTCAATAGTTGCTGTTTTTCATATTTACAATTTTTAATAATTGCAATTTCTAAGAATTTTAACCAGTTGAAAATAATGCATTACATTTTGAATGTTTTTCCTTTGTAAAATTTGCAAATCTTGGGTGACGGCGATTTCCTTGAACCTCTGAAACCATTCTCTTAAGCAAGAACGCAGTAACTTCTGGGAAGAATCACGGTTGATTTAGAAACATGGACCAACAAACGAAGCGACGTAAATTTGCTTAATCTGACGGCTGCACCTTCCCCGGCCATCCTTCATCTCGTATAGGCCGTTCTCTTAAGAGTTCTAGTCAAACCAGTGTAACACGAAGAACGAAGGCAAAAAGCACAACCATTGTTACTAGTTCCTGTTACCAGGTATACCGGCACAATGCCACTGCACGCTTCCTTTGCAACCGTGAAAAATAATCCGGCTTTGTCTATGATGTGCGCCACAATGCGCCACTCGTGCACGGGCGGCTACAGCATGATCGCGGTTCAAATGTGTTTTCAGGGTAAAGTCGCGGTCCTGAAACCCTACCAATTGTCGAGTACGTTCAACTGAAATCCTTGTGTCTTGTCTGCTGAATCCAGCGCATTCAGTTCGATGGATGTTCCATTTCTAAAAAATTGAAGCGATCATGAAAATCTTAGACCATATATACTAATAGACCCGGCGCAGATAATTTTGCCCTTGGCAAAGATAACAAACCTCGTGACGTCACATTCTCGAAAGATGTATAAGCTATGCTCATCAACAGTGCCTACGCTTGGCGTATAGGGGGAGCGAGAATTCGGCATTGTATCATGAAATAATCAATTATAAACTGTATTTGAGATACAGACGTTTATTCTATATGTTTTATTAAGGTATTACAATGAAGTATAAAGTAATAATAGTATTATATATTAACTATTTTAGGAATCGTGCAATATTTGATTCTGAAGATTAACAACTTTCGCATATTATGCAGGTTGCAAAATAGTTTATTACATATAAATACATTTACAACATTTGAAGGTAATACTTCTAGTTTTACATAATTACTTTTACCTCGCTTGTGATTAGTTATTATTAGACACTTTGAGCATTTATAAAGAATTCAGTAGATGAAATTGTTCACGTTATGGTCCAAGTGTATAATGGAGTAGTGTCGGCGTCGGTTTGCTGTTTCAGCCATTTTAAAATTATCTCAAGATTTATCTTGTGATGTCACGACGTTCGTTATCTTTGCCGAGCAGCAGAGTCGATTTTCCTATACACATATTATACTTATGCCGGGTCTATTAGTATATATGGCCTAGAATGAAAATTCTTTCAGTCGAATAGTGGATTCTTCAATTGTCTAAATTTTTCTCCTGTTTTCGTTCATCCGAGTTTGTATGAATAGATGTTTCAGCACATTTGAGGATGTCCGAAGACGTTTCAGGTCCGAGTGAACTGAAAAGATGCGTTCGCACAATTCCAGGATCTCGAACGATGATTTAGCACTCTATCCCTATGGAACCAGTGAAAGCTAGACGTGACAAATCGCGGAATTAGGTCGATCAATGTACGAGCCGGGTAAGTGCGTGCGAAATTACAGTGTCGAGGTACACGGACACGTTGTCTCGTGTCTTGCATCTTGTCTGTCCTCTCTATACGCGGAACAACGTCAGACAGCGGTGTGTCTGTGTCGGTGGACCAGCACGGGCTGTGCTGTCGGTGATTAATCCCCGTACACACGCCCATAATTCGCCCCTGAATTGCCTCGTAAACGAGACCGCTCCGCCAGATTAAATAAGAGCTTTTCAATACAGCTCCCGGTCTTATCTAGCCGATTCCATGTTATTAGCCCTGACAGAAATTGATGTATACTCGCCCTCGACTGGTTTCCGCCATCGTATTCGACATTTCTTTACTTCCTTTCTGCTTTTCCCTCCTTCCCTCTCTTCGTGGCACTTTTCTCGCGCCTTCGTCGAAGTCTCTTTTGGAAAGACAGATATTTCATCGTCCACAAAGTCCCGTTGATCCGATTTCTAAGCTGTTCATCAATGTCCCGTTCGTTTGATCCTGTTGCGAAATGAAAATTATCGGGTACCAGTGATCTTCGATAAATTATCGTTCTCTATTAAGAGCTTAACCGCGTTTCATGCGAAATAAAACTATCGTATCGCATCTTCAGTTTATGTTTTGCATTTGGCACGCAGCGTGCTCGGCTCGGACACTTCAGGGTGATCAAAGAATATTCAAAATCCCTTCGGACTCGAAGCAATTCCGATACAAATTGTACAATCATTTAGTAGATAAACTTGATAATTTAAAAACCGTTTGAAATAAACTGCGCGTCAGTGTCGCCATTTAAGTGCTAAGGGTTAATTTTATACATATATTGGGTCTATAATTTAAAACCGGAATTTGACATTAGATGCCAACACTTGTAGCAAATCATTGACATACACGTAATTTTGAAGCTCTATCCATAACCTGCAAAATTAGTCAACAGTGTTTGATTTGCTTGTTTGTGCGCATCATATTTTTTTCAATCATGGAAAATTTTGAAAATTGACGAAAGAAATAGCATTTGCGGGAACTTTTGCGGAATCTCTTTTTTGCAAAGAAAACTGCAGTCGAAAGTCATCGTTTGCTCGTGGAACTGTATGGCGAACATACTCTTACGAAAACACGGTGTTTCAAGTGGTTTCAACGCTTTAAAAGTGGCGATTTTGACATCAAAGACAAAGAGCGGCCTGGACAGTCGAAAAAGCTTGAAGATGAAGAATTGGAAGCGTTACTCGATCAAAACTCGTGTCAAACACAAGAAGAGCTTGCGGAATCAATCACCGAAAACAACTGATTCGTTTAAAGAGAGCATTGAAGGAAAAACGGCGAGAATGGGAGATCATACACGAGACATTGATTTTCCAACACAAAAATGCTTGGCCACATGTTGCTAAACCCGTTAAAAACTTTTTTTTTTAAATAGCGGATGAGAAATTCTGCCCCATCCGCTATATAGTCCAGACTTGGCGCCTTCTGACTACCATTTGTTTCGGTCGATGCAGAATGCACTTTCCGGAATATGCTTCACTTCAGTCCAAGGCATCAAAAATTGGCTCGATTCGTTCTTTGATTCAAAAGATGACCGGTTTTTTAGGGATGTCATCCACAAATTCCCAGAAAAATGGAGAAATCTTGTTGAGAATTATACAAGATTTTCTTTAATAAACGTTCAAATTTCCTAAAAAAAATTCCGGTTTTTAAGTTATAGACCCAATATATAACAAGAAGAATCTTTGCCGAACCTGTGCTAAAATGAAAGGGAGACGATGGCACACACGTGTGCCGTTCGGACTCGTTGATAGCCATGATTATTTAATAGTGCGAGAGACCGCCTCGAGAGGAGAACCATTCAGAAAACGGTCAACCATGACGCCATATTAATTCCAGTCGAAACGCGGGAACGGTGTATGCCGACAACTTGTGTTCGGGCTCGTTGATCGGTATCGCCGCTTGTTTTTAACAATGGGTATTAATATCGATCAAGTCGTAAAGACAGTGCGCGGCCGTGTTCGGCAGAGGTTGATAAAGCCCCTGAATTATCGGTTTTACGACACCTTAATGCTTGTCGTTGCTACTTTACTGCCAAGGTTTCTCTCGAATTGATTGTTACCGCTGGAATGGTCGACGATGTCTTCGAAATTGTTGGTGAACACGATTTTTTCCATTTTCTGCCTGAATCGAATCTATCGCTTTCGAATTAATCTCGTTACGACATTGACATTTCCTTCGTTCTGCAAAATAGAGGAAGTGGAAGCAGACATTCGCGCACAGGGTTTTTCTTCCAAGTAGAAAGTTCTTGACGCTGGCTGGCTATTTTATATTACTTTGTAAAAATAACAAGAATGCTATTCTTTTTACGATATAGGTCTGACGAAACGAATTTGTTCAATAATTACTTCGCGATGTGACTGAAATTATGTCATTAAATTATGCGAATGACGTCAAACGACGCCGGAGACGAGTTGTAGATCAAGTCAACTCTTGTTTTCGATAGGCAGTCCGCTTGGCAACCTGAAAACCAAGTATCTCGCGGTAGCCGCGCCAGTGGGTACTCTTATCAGTCGTCTTTGTATTATAAATTAAGAGAAAGTGTATCGCAGCCTCCTGCAGAGTTGGCTGACCACTGGTGCACCGAGAACCACTGCGAATCAGAGCTGAACTATCAGGCTGTATCAATGCTTGGAGAGCTTCGAGTTGACACAGATAACTGGCTGCGAATCACGACGGATCCTTCTGCAATTTTAGAGATGGATTTTACATTATACATAAATAACAAGAATGTCACTGTTCTCGATTTTGTAATCTCGATCGTATTCGCCGTGATAGAAAGTGATAGTTTTGCTGTATCGATATTGTATATACGCGAGTTTGGCGAACGATTCACGGTGGTCGCAATTGACAAGCAGAGGTTCTATATAGTGACGGTTGCCAAGATGAGAGAGCGATTGAGTGAATGTGTGGGAGGGACGACGCGAGGTTTTTCCTCGATAATTTATAAAGAGTATTGTCTCGGACTAGAGTATTCCGCCAGTGATCCCGGGTAATAGGAGATGTGGATGTTGAGTCCATGTGCACTCGGTTCGGCACACACACACAAGACTTGGATTCTACCAAGCCGGTTACACATTTGAGATTTTGGTGCACCGGAAGCGTTGATGCTTCCCTGCAGTGTATACCGAAGCTGGGTCGGATCGCAAAGCTACCCGTAGTGTTGCCAGCGCACAGAATGGTATTTGGCCGATCTAGCAGGCCAAAAGTCGATTTTTCCAAATTAGCCCAGGAAAAAAATGACAGTATATTGGGAAAGTCAGGTAGTCTTACGAAAAAAACCCCATTGTTTATCGGTTCTCACCGTACAAGATAACTGTAATGGCTAGTCGGCAATCGTACGTTGTCTCGAGTGTTCATTAGAACAGTTCATACTGCGAAAGAAGTGTTCACAGAGTTCGTGACATTTTTCGGTTGCGTACTAAAAATCAATACTTGACTATGGATTCTGTAATAGCAGGTAACAACCTTTATTTTTATAGATAAATTGGAAATTATTACTTGTTAATTACATGTGTTATCAATGGTTAAAAACGTGTCCTTACTTTTACATTTTTTACTGAAATGCATTTATATTCGATGTGTTTTGTCATACTGTACGGTTCGATAAGAGGGTTTTCTTTTTTATAGTAGTGAAAGTATACGGTATGTACTTTCTAAAAAATTTTAATTTACGCACCACCTCGGACCAACTTTTTGTTTATAAGTAATCAATGCCCAAATTGTGCAAAAAGTAATTATTATACATGAAACAGTATTTTTTGTTGTGCTAGGGCCATCAGACATTATTACGAAAACTCGTAAAGAAATATTCGATGTGATAAAGTCCCAAAATGACTTAGATTTAATAATAATTAACGGGAAGCTAGAGTTTGCCAAAAACTACTTGATGACATTGGACTCCTACAGTGAAGTAGATAAACAATGATGTAAAACAATTTTGTTTAAAAAAATGTTTGGAACAAAAGTTCAACAGTGTTTAGACATCTACAAACTTGGACATATAAAATTTCGAAAATATTTTGTTTACGACATCTAATTAAGGTCACTTTAATTTTTCAATTGTTAAAATGTATTTTTTATATCACAATATTGTAGCCGATCTTAAGACGAATTCAACTATATATAATATTATCAGCTTGAGACCATAAATAACGTTGCAATAGTTTTGGCCAGCTAAATCGGCCAAATAGCACTCTGTGCGACGAAGGGCAAAACGGCAATTGTACCGAGAGTTCCAGTGGAACTTGGAACTATGGTGTGGTTCACTGCGCGGTGAGATTTGGTGTTAAACGGTAAAAGTGCTCTATTAGATCTAAATTGTAATGGCCATTTAGTATGTAGTTTATTTGAGTGTCTGATTTCAAATGCGGTTTAAGTGATGAGTTTTCGTACGATGTAATTTGTGCATTATTCTCTTTTGATTGAATAAATCTATTTGTGTCTTGCTTCAGCTTTTCTTCGTAATCCGTCGAAGATTTTACGGCGAAACAAGACTTTTTGATTAACCGAGAAATGGCGTAATTTTATTTTAGTATAAGTTCGAACGTTGTTCAATCTTGAATTTCGTTTCTCTATTACGAACTCTATTTTTCTAAACTATTAAAGTGACCGAAAACAGTCTCTGTCCAAATTTTTGACCATTCTTCAAATACGAAATATCTTCTTAAATTTTCACAGAGCAAACAATTTTTTATGTGTAATTTGAATGTTACCAAGTGATCCAAGTGGTTATTTTTTCTAGTTTTCAACGTCATCGATGATGAAGCCGGTTAATCGTGGTCCTACTGTATTTAAAAAAATAACAAACCAGTTGTGTCAGTAAATATGAACAAGTGCGAAACGCGGTCAGATATTAATGTTTTAATGATCCGCGTGTAACGAGCAAATTTTCAGGCACGTCCCCAGCTGAATGTTGGTTTTCAATCAGATTTTTTGAAGGCCGCCACTCGCGGGACGAGTCACGCTGGTATGCGTCCGGCTTCGCGAGGATCGGTTTTGTCGATCGTCCCGTCTCGGAGCGGAATGCAAGCAAGAAAGTGGCGAGATGAAAGGCGGGGACGCCCGATTCCGATGCTTACAGGAAGAAGCCTAGCCACCAGATTACGTGGACACGGACGTGGCTCAGAAAACGATCCCAGTTGCCCGGTCGCGACGGAAAAATTCACCGGATTCCAAAGAAATTATTGAAAGACTAACTTCTTGCCGGAAGCTGTGCTCACCAATGTAAATAACTCGAATCGGGAAAAAAAAGGGAGTCGCCTTTTTACCGACCATTTCCGATCGGCGCGATTCCGACCCGATTATCAACACACACAAAAATCCTTGAAGATATTGATGCGAATTTTTAGAGGGTATACAGCACAGTCAAAGCAGCATTCATATTGGATGTGACTTGCAAACAATACAAACATATTTTATTTTGTGGATATTATGAATTTTATTCTCGGCGCCACGGTTCGATCATTTTTCTACATAACAAATAGTTATTTTATAGGAATACTAAAC
>CM052341.1:18178938-18210263 GCA_028455595.1 Lasioglossum vierecki | reverse complement strand
ATTAAGTATATTTTATTTTGCATAAAAATCCGTAGTCTAGTGATTCTGAATTCTGTGCTGCATGTAATCCTTCAAGTTCCCAGTGTGTCGAAGAAGACTGGTTTGTGGCACGGTAGGATGGTTCACCTAACAGAATTTGTCCCACCTAATAGTCGCTAATCGGCTGTCTAATGCCGCATGCGGTCGATTTGTTAGGTGACGGCTACACGAGTCTCGACAAAATCAAGTCGCCACGCGGATGGCATTTACGACAAAACGCTTTTCCGTCGCACTGGATTCCAGTTTTCCTTCGTCCCGTTCGTTTTTCGATGGCCGACGATATTGCGATATTATTTCTCGTATAAAATAACATTGAGTAGCCATTCTTTTCTGTCTGCCTCCAGCGAGAAACCACTTTCCATCTTGGCCGTAATTGCTCTATTCCTCGGACGCGTTATCGCTTCGCTTCTGTTTTGCAACACAGATCTCATCTCGTTGCCCAGATAGACATCGAGTTCGGCGTCGCGACACGTTAATCGGCGGTTAATAATGCGTAAGATTGTAATTTCCATCGGAACGAACGGCCACTTGCTGTCGATCCAAGTTGGTTTTACACAAGGCGAGACCGATGAGAAATGAAATTTCCTCGTGGCATTCCGTTGTGTTAATTCCCGCGAGAAAAACAGCTGTTAATTGATACTCCCTCTCGCGCGAATCCATTAAGACTGCAGGAAGCGCGCAGGTGATTCATATTAAAATATACATCTCCCAAAGTAATAGTTTTTCGTCGTAAAGGTGCGATCTCCTTTGCGCGTCAGGACGCAGCGTTTTAGTTTTCCCAGCGCCTTTTATACTCCACTTGTCATACTTTGTTAGAACTGCGCCTAGATGCCAAGAAACAATATCACATTAATGTTGGTATAACACGTCCACAACGGCGCTGCAATCCATGGTTTTTTTTCATATTTATGTAACGTCGCTTTCAACTCTTTGCTAAGGTTATTTCGCGACGGGACCTACAGTTTATAAAGGTGGGTTGCGAGCCACCTTGTAATTCATGTTTCTCTCCCATGGGCGGCGCACAGTGGGCAATTCAGACGAAATTTCTTTCAAAATCAAAGAACTTTCGACAGAAATGAGATAGAGAGAGAGCGATGAAATTTTTTTAAAATTTAAGCTGAAACTTTGTAGAATATGGGAAAAACAGGGAGATTATGGTACGAACGTTTTTTAACCTTGATAAGATTCGTTAGACTTGTACAATTTCAAGAAAATTGAAGTAGTAGTGACAGCGAAACGACAATTGGTGATGAGGTGTCAAATATCAAGTATTTCATGTTTCGTAGGTAACAAGAAACGTTAAAATACTTCATTATTATTATTTTTATTGTGTTTCATGTATGAAAATACGATATATCTTCAAACTAATGTGTTATTAAATCATTGCAACGAAAAAATGATTTTATGTATAGCATGTATTGAAAAAGAAATTTCGACGCGTGGCACAGTGGTATAAGATAGTATAAGTAGGGAGAAAAAAGTCCGAAACTCTAAAGGTAAGAAAAAATAAAAATTCGTGAATATTTTATATACTATACCTTGAGATATTCCCTTGAGACGTAAATTGACTTCTGGTATTAGTGTTATCAACAATAAAACAAATGTCGAAATCAAATGCTGCGTTACGTTGGTTTACGTTTCTTGAACGTTCGCTGCAAAATAATGAATATCAGAATATGTGTTGTGATTATTCAGCTATTACCAATGACTTTTATATTCATAATAACATGAATTTAGCAGTTGAAAGTAATTACAGAACTACAGATTTATTTCAATTTGTGCTTTTCAGATTATTTTTATGTTTCCGGGAATCTTGGCAGTCATTCGATTCTTATAAGCTATTTCACATTCTGTAAAGTATAAATTCTAAGTAACCAAATGTTACTAATTGAAACTATTTTTAGTCAACAGTAACATTCTTATACATGATATAAATTCAAAACATTTTTGCTTTTAGTTGCTATTTTATGAGAAATAATTTTTTTGCTAGATCGTAAACCTGTTATAACTGGGCGCGATATGATACTTCATCCGCAAAAATGAGGACTAATGCAATCCACTTCCACAAAAAACCGGCAAATTCTTGTGACTTATTTACAAATTTAGACTTTTGCATTTAGACTTTGTATTTAAACCTTTACCACAGCTACGTATGAAATTTGTTTGCAATAGCAATTTCTCTAAATCTGACGAGAAAATGTTTCAAATAAAAGTTTAACAGTATCCATACATGTATAAATTGCAATATAAAAAACATTGAAAAAATTTCGTTTAAAAGAAAAAAACAATGATGCTTCGATTTTTTAAATATTAAATTTTATTTTTGAATTGATAATGTTGTAGCTGATGTTAAGACGAATTCCCTGATTTTGACACTATGAATAACGTTGCAATAGTTTTGGCGCACTAAACTGGATAAATGGCCCACTGTGCGAGTTACTAAAAAATCTAAATTTCCATGAAATTGTACAAATTTTTTTTTATTAGGTTAAAAAACGTTCGTACCATAATCTCCTTATTTTCCCATGTTCTACAAAGTTTCAACTTCAATTTAAAAAAAATTCACAAAATTCTTTGATTTTGAAAGAAATTTCGTCCGAATTGCCCACTGTGCGTCGCTGAACAATTCAACTATGCGTGTCCACACTTTCAATTCTGTTTCATTAAAAGTTTGATAAGCAGAGAAGAAAATGCGGTACATCGCTCCCGAAATTAGTTTAAAAAAAGAATTAATATCAGCAGCTCGATGGTCGAATCGGGGGTGAGTTGTTGCTTTAAAAGTAATGTTTGCAGGTGATTCGAGTCGCGCTTCTTTTCGTAAAATCGACGATGGGGACAGACAGACGTAGGAGTCTCCGAGGCACGTTCACTCGTGGGATGAATGGAAATACGGGTACTTGAGTAAGCTTAAATTACATTTCATTCATGCAGGAAAAGCAGACACACGGGAGCTCGGCCTTCCGGCTGAGGAACAGGCAGCCACCGCAGAGCTTCTGCGTAATAATGGCCGGTCTATAATGTGTATTATCCCGACATCCTGCGGCACCGTGGCACCGTCTCCTTTCACGTACACACCGCTTTTCCTAGATACCCGAGCTTGGTTGCGACAGCTAATCGGGACGGTGTGCACCCCGCGTTTCGCCTTTTCCCACCAGTTCTTCGGAATCGTCCGGCACCGTTGCGCAAAAACCGAGCCGAGGCGAATGCTTCGGAATCGCGGATCCTTTCGGACAACTGAGGAAAAATGGCGACGAGCGAACCCGCTTCTTGCAATCCCCCTAAAACTTTGCGCTCTGCCTACGATTCTCCTAAAACTGTCCAACGAAATTTTTGAAACTAACAACAAGTCGCTTTACATAGAATTTTTCTTTCAAAACAGATTACTGCTTACCGACCACTAAAACGATCACAATGTTTCATCTTACATGAAAGACAAAACTCTATTTACATTGATTCTTCGATAATTTAATCCCTTACCTTACAATGGATTGTGTCTGACACGCGATGAAGATTCTGAATACATTCTGACAAAAATTATGTATGTTAATAATTTCCTTGAAATCAAAATAAAATTATTATTATTTATTATAGACGGACTGAAGCCCTTTTACATAAGCGTTTGTAATAATAAAAAAGAGAAAGAAAGAAAATTTTGTTAATATATAGCTGTTGGAGAACATACAGGCATACAGTTTATATGAATATTTTCCTTTTTTAGGAAATTACGATCTACAAAATAGTTCTAGTCACTAACATTGTAAAATAAAGCGTAAGGCAAGGGGTTAATGGAACAACCGATGTGTAAGAGAAATTTTTACTCTGAAATGGATACCTAGAGCTTCATTGTCCTTCTTCTTCTTCGAGGCACGTTCCCGAAAGTGTATCGCGTCGGTGAAAGTGGGTGCATCCTTTGCGAAACACGAATTCTGGAAACCTCTGCCGGGCTTTAATCGCGAGCCATCGGGTCGGCGTGTTTGGACGAGGGAGCATGATGCAGGGGACAGGAAAGGGGTAAAAATCGGTGAAGAGGAATCATGGCTGGATGCACTCCCTCCCTATATTCACGCACTTTTACCGGCGCGGCGCGGTGCGGCGGACGGCATCGGCGTCGCTTCTCCATTTTTCAAGGGGGAACCAAAGCGACGCGACGACCTGTTGAGCCTGTTGTTATGCCGAAGAGAATCGCATGAATTGCTCGGTGTATTATACATCGTGTTTCCATGGAACCAACGATCAAAAAAATTTTAGTTCTTCAGAAGCATTCTACTTGAAACCACGCGACTCTCTTCACACATACATAACTGGAAAATTAATTGTTAACCCCCATACGTTATTCAGAGTGAAAATTCACCCATTCAATATTGTTATATATTGTAACAATTAATCATCCTTTTATGTCTACGTCGTGAGATGTATTTCGTTAAAATGTCACGCTATAAATGAAACATAATGTGTTGATTTATGGTGTAAAATAAAAACGGGTGAATTGTTATCCTAGTCTCTTTTATGCAGCTATTTTTGAGGAGCGTACGAGGGTTAAATTGTAGATTTTTATAATCGATTATAACCAATAAATTCAGTATTTAATTTACTGGTTATTGTTAAGAACAAAAGATACCGTAGCTTCTTGTAAATTATTGATCACCCGACTTCAACAAATTTCACCATCGTATGGAAAGTACAATGTGCAACACAGTCTTGTGCGCTCTTACGCAATGCTCTACTGTTTTGAAACGTGATAGCCTCCTCGGGTGAAAAACAATTTCCCAACATCAAATCAATTAACAGATATAATAAATGACTATGTTCCTTGCTGTTTATTCACTTGTCGAAAACAATGATCACCCAAGTTTCGAAGTTTCGTCGTCAATTGTTTCAGCAGAACTGTTTCGAGTATGAAAAATGGATTTAGCACTTTCACAAAATTTCCCGGCGGCCGCCATGGATGCTCCCGTAAACGTCGAAACGTGAAAATCAAAGTGATCCACGAAACAGTATACTTTCCTGCAGCGTGCGTCACGCTGTTCCACTTTCCCTTCTGTCTTTTCATTTTAATGACACGCATCAAGATCATTCGTAATGATCGGTACGCGAGCCCGCACGACAAATTACATTTTACATAATGTCCCTGCGCGATCCTCGGGGGCCACGTCCACGGACTAGCATAAAAGGAGTAGTATAAAAAGAGAAAATCGGTGGGCTCACGACCGACAGTTTTATCCGATGGAACGTCCAAGGATGCCGATACTCGAGGCGATCGCGATCGTCCTTCTGGCTGGTGGATCGTTGGGTATCGATCGCGAGAATGATGCATGGGGATCAATCCAGAGGACGGAAGCGGCGCCAGGTGAAGTAGTCCTCGCGTAGTCGAACATTTCATCTATTCAATTTTGCTATAAATTCATAAATATCTTCCGTCTAATAGTAACTAAATAAACAGTCGTTTTAGTGTTGTCAATATTACATAATATTATAGGATAGGATAAACATGGTAACGTATCAATGTTTGTTTGAAATGCAAAATATTTCTATAAGAAATGATTAATATGCATTATTCGTATCTAAGGAGAATATTTGTAATAATTAATGTTTAGTAGTAGAACAATTGAATGCACGCATAGTAATACTCCGCCACTGCAGAATTCAGTAACAGACAACAGTCGACTAAAAATAGTAAACTTCATCACTGAAAAATGCAGTCGATAGTTGATTAAACCAGTCTCAGTCGATAATTTTTAGTCGACAGTGGCAATCCCCGTAAAACTTACGCGAGAGATAGACCGTAGGAAAATGTCGACACAAAGGTTGGTTTAAGTCTGATTTGAAAACACAACAAAGAATCGGGCACCGAACTAACAGGTTTCTTCGTCAGCAATTGTTTCTTCCATCGCTATCAATAACTGACACATAACAATAATTATTGCAGGAGCAGCTGACCAGGCCATCAAAGAGATCTTCCGCGCAATCGCCAGCGGCAAGTCCACCGAGGAGGACGACGATCGTTTGGTAAAGCTTGTGAGAGACGAGATCATTAGAACAGCCCAAAGCATTAAGACGCCAACAGGATCCATTGACGCAGCCGCTAGAAGGGCTCAAAGATTGGTCACCGAGCTAACAGCTGCCTACACAACCCTAATCTACAAGTCGGAAACCTCTGAAGAAGCCAGAACTAACTTCTCCAGGTTCCAGGACACCGTACAGAGGATCGTCGACTTCATAAAACGCGGACAGTTCGTGATCTGAACGATCCTCGATCCAGGACGCGACTTTTTGTAGTCAAGACGTTACCGCCATTTGTTGACGATTTCATGCACACTTCGATGATGTTGCTTCGTCCAGTTAGCCCTACACTATTGTTTGAATAATATAGATCCTCCAGCGTCCTCGGCTTAAATCTATTTGTTTTGTCTTTAGAAGAAGAACGCTTGTAATTTATTGTAACACCGCTTAGAATGTACACGAATATTGTTGAATATATGTGCATATATCTGTTTTACAACATAATGTACTGTTTACTATACTGTGTATGTTATGTGAATATTAATGGCGACGAAAAACAAGGCTGCGGATCTTTGTGCAAAATCAAAATTATCAACATCGATTGCAAGAAATAGAAACTAAATTAATACAGGATTAAATTAAGGAAATTAATACATCTTCGATTTAAAAAATTCTTCAACAATTTCGAATATCAACTTTGCTAGAAATGCGTGGAGATTCGCAAATCCAATAATAATATCGCGGAAGAAAAATAACTGGAATTCCTAACTTGTTCAATAAATTGCTGCAATTTAGAAACGCTAATCAGCGGTCTCGTGTTTGTCTGCGTGAACTGTGTTGCACGAAGTAGAAAGTACGCAAAATTAATTCCGCTAATTTCTTAGCACAGCGGAGAGCAAAACATTCTGCAGGTCGGTTATGTGTAATCGTTCGGCTACTGGAACGATTAATGTAAACGGTGCTGGCTAATGTAAAGTATTAACTACTGGAGGAGAGTCTGAAACTTGTAAAAGTCTGGATTCTTATCATTGCAGGGACAGATGATCATCAGCTGTGTGCAGCGTGAACAAGGGCGACAGGAGTCCCGAATAAAGAAAATCATAAACGATCCTCCCCGGCACGTTCTCCGTTGTGCAATTAGCATTGAGCTAATTAAGGAAACTGCGTACAACAGTCTCACGCATCCTCGGACGCGCACGATGTTCGAGGATGGAACTGAAGAGAAAAAGAATTGGGACAGAGTAAAAAGGAGTTAGAAAAGCTTGAGAGCCCATTGTGTCCGAGTAGGTGAAAGCGAGCCGTTTCCAGATTTGATCTCCGATTAGCCTTGGCACGATTCGATGGAAATCAACGGTCGTGTGTTGGGGTAGAGCCCCTCTTCATTCTAGCACACTCTTTTATCTTCTCTTCTCTCTGGATTTTATCTAAAAAAAAACAGAAACGTTGAGGGGTGTGCGAACACCACAGACAGAGAGAGAGAGAGAGGTGGCCATTTTCTTATTTCCATGAAAATCAGCCGGGCCCCGATTTCAACGACAATGGCCATCCCGGCGTTTTAAATGCAAATCCGCGAAAGGAAAAACCGTAAGGGCATTATAATTTATATTACTACATGTGGCAGCGGCACTTCCGGTGAGAGAGCATAGGCGCAGTTCCGGTCAGCTCGGCCTGGAGATCCTACATCGCCAGATTATGAGCCCATGCCGCTTTTACAATGGATCGTCTGCCTGACTCATACGTCAGCCGGAATAATTTTGTTGCCTGTCGACAACACAGAGAGAAAAAGAGAGAGAAAATCGGATTCCTCGACCGATAGCAGCAGATATTTCCTTGCCACGCGCCTGATCATCGCCGATGCTTCCAGTCGCGGCGATATCATGTGCTCTTTTTAGGAGGATTACACACTTGGATTTACAGAAGTTATCTTTAGTATCTTCTGTGTTTGTGGAAATGTTTGTGCTAACACTAGGGTTCCAACACTGCCTAATTTTCTCTAAAGAGTCTATAGGCTCTTGTATAGGTTTGCGTAGACTTACAGAGGCTTGCAAAGTTTGCATACAATTGCATAGGATTGCATAGTAGACTGGCAATGGTTTTCAGAGGCTTTCAGATGTTTGCATAGGTGTGTGTAGAGTTGCAGAGGTTTGTATAAATTTGCGCAGACTTGCAGAGTCTTTCAAAGTTTGCATAGAATCATAAGGTTTGCAATGGCTTGCAATGGTTGGCAAAGTTTGCATAGAACTGCATAGGATTGCATAGTAGACTTGCAATGGTTTGCAGAGGCTTGTACAGCTCTGCACAGACTTGCAGAGTCTTTCAAAGTTTGCATAGAATCGTATAGGCTTGCAAAGTTTGCATAGAATTGCATAGACTTGCATAGACTTGCATAGTAGACTTGCAATGGCTTACAGAAGCTTGCAGATGCTTGCATAAGTTTGCGTAGAGTTGTAGAGGTTTGTGTAGACTTGCAGAGGTTTTAATTATATAGGCTTGCAATGGCTTGCGTCAGCATGCAAAGTTTGCATAGAATTGCATAGGTTTGCATAATATTATACGGGCTCGCATAGAATTGTAGAATTAGGATTTTCCACGAGTCGTAGCCGCCGCAGCGACCTGGTACAGGTTCTAGGCTACGAAGGACACCCTGAAGAAGCGTCGTGCACGGTTCGAAGTTACGACGGAACATCGGCGTCCAGGGATTTTATATGGGAAACTGATTCGACCACGAACCGGAGGATAATATAACACCGGGGCATTTTGTTTTGTTGCGCAAGAGGATAATAAACATCGTTCGGGCCTGCTACCGTGCCGACTAGATAGCCTACGACGATGAAACAATGCGGCATTGTCCCGGCAGCCTGAACCGCCAAAGCACAGCCGAACCCAAGCACCGTGTTAAGTCATGAACGGCGTTACACACAGGTTAGAGAAACGTCGGTTTTGCGCTGGATAACCGGGAGGATCTGACCCTCGAAATCATACCAGAAAAAAACGACGATGCTGTATTTCATCCAAGAGATACTGGAAAAGTTTTGATATTTTCTAAAATATTTCTCTTTTCAACTTCAGTTTAAGCATTAAAGAAGATCGTTCCGTGTCGATTAAGTTGAGGGTAGGTTCTCGCCAAGTTTAGCATGGAGTCTTCATGTTAATGGTTCGAATTCGCGGGGATTAAGAGGCGCAAAAAGACGAGTGGATGGGAGTAAACGTACGGTGAACAACGTTTAGCCACGACACCAAAAGAAGCGGGAGCAGCAGCATTCCGCCGGGCATAACTTAAGCGAGCCCCGAGCTCACGAAGAGAAGAGACGGGTCACGACGCCATGTGTGCGGCCAACCAACCACACCCACCACCTATTTATTTATGTCTACCTCACGGCTTTTTGTTCGTACTATCGAGCTTTCATTGCGCCGTTTCACCGCGAACAATCGAAGGGCCGCCGCGCCGCCTGCCCTACCGGAAAAATCTTTCACCCGAGGGAATCGTCCTTCGGGCTTCTACGAATTAGCTTTGTATCACTAGCATAGACGTACAATTGTGCTACTTCGAAATTTCCCAAAGTTCTCAGGCGAATTTCTTCGTACGTTCCGAAAGAGCCGAGGATTCTACAAAAATGTATCGCGCGTCTCTGTCGAAATCGTGAGGTCGATGTCGGCCAGATAAGCTTTGAACGAAACGCATAAAACAGAAGCATCTGAAACCATTTGTTGGCTATCTATGTCGTTGCATCTGTGTGGGAACACTTTGCTCTCCATTCTCGTGAATTATAACCGATTACTTGCTGCTTTTCATCGTCGGATTATCCAATTTTACAGGATTAACTGTATAAGATTTTATAAAATTGTACAGACTTACACAAGTTCCTGTAGGCTTGCATTGGCTTGCAAAGTTTGCATAGAATTGCATAGCCTTGCATAGAATTGTATAGACTTGCAGAAGCTTATACAACAGGCTTGCAAATTTTACGTAGAATTGCAGAGTTTTGCAGAGGTTTGTAGAGGCTTGTGTAGGTTTGCATGGAATTGTGAAGGCTTGCAAAGGCTTGCATAGAATTCGACAAGCTTTCATGGGCCCGGATAGCTGACTTGCGTGAACGCCTCTGATTGTACGGTCCGCTTGAAATAATTCCCTTACGTGGTGGCAAATGTAGCAATTTTAAACAGTTCGCGTATTAACAGTTTCGCGAGAGCCACGGTTCCGTGCCGAAAGGTATACACACGTAGCACCGGTAACGGTAAAACAAGCCCGAGCAATATTCTATATACCGAACGGATAATTAAACGTTATCGTCAGGTCAGCTTTTCCTTCTTTTCGTTTTACCTTTGTAGCCATCTTGATCGTCAAGATTAACGTATCTCCGCGCCTCTGGCGATCCCTTTTAAAATTTATATTTTGCTTAATTGGATTAGTCGACGCGCGTACAATTTCTCGTCGGACGCTTCTCGAATCCGCTTCCGGCACACGATTTACTTCAACGATATTGTGCCCGTCCAGATCACGATAGGTTTCTCACTGTCAATGGCTGTGCAAAGGGTGCAGAATAGACCGTTGATGTATGCATTCTGATAATTGACGTTCCAAACGCGATATTTGATAGGCTATTGAACCGTCCGTAGATTTTTCTGGTACCTCGATCTTCAACGTCAACGCATAAATTATTCGCGCAGTTCTTCAAGCGGATCTCGCATTCGTGTCTAATTTATAATATAACGGACGGCCGCGGTACCGTTGCCGGGCATTTTGAGCCGGACTCGCCTCTCCCTCGCTCCGCAGTTTCCTCACAAGCTACAGAACAGACCGCCTCCTCCATTTTATTAAATATGTTTCTTCATACGTCCCGCAAATGTGTCCTATAATTAAATGTTATCATTTCACAGCGGATTTGATGCAGTTATGACAAACATGAGCAGGCATGTAACTTCAAACAGTGTACAGAATCGACCTGACCTAATTTGTACCATGAATTATGAAACGCCCGGTACATTGTATCCCGAAAATAATTAACGCGACACTGGACAATTGTGGATGCTTCTACAATAGTTCCACCGCAGAGTTCGGCAATAATCGATTAAAATTTTAATCATGATTGATTAATTAATGTGTACGATTAAAAAAATAAATCGTCGAAACATCGGCGATTGATTCAATCTATTGATGAAGTTAACATTTAATATCTAATCGTTGATTGAACGAAGAAATCATCGAAAAATCGGATACTGATTTAATCGATCGTTGAAGTTATTCACCATACGGTCTATCCACAAATTGTAATATGGAGAGAGATGGAGCAGAGAGCGGATGGAGAATTGACAGTTAATCAATTATTCGTAAATTTAATCGTTAACCGCAATTAACGACTAAACTAGGAGATTAACTGTTAATTGCGATTAACGATTAAAGTATAAATTTTTTGCACAACTCTGATCGACAGAGGGTTGCTCGATTTACTATTTACGTACGATTACGTACGTTAGAGGATAAAGTGTCTCCGTCCGAACATTGATTTTATAATCACTGAAAAACCCCTTCCCCTAATCATCATCCGGTTGAGTTCTAGCCTGTTCATCCTCTCCCTTCTTCAGGATCGTCTAAAGTCCAGAGTCTAGAATCATGGCACTTCTATTCCTCCGCGAACAGGCCGAGCGACGATCCTCCGTGCCGCAATGTGTAACAACGACTCGTCACACTCTGCTTGCCGGCGCACACGATAATTGCTCTCATTATAATTATTTAAAAAGCGCTGCCGCCTCCAGCGCGTCGATCGAGCCGCGATAGAGGAACACGTGAACGTGTGCACGCGCTCGCGAGCGCGAATTAATAAGGATGGAGGTGCGTCCGGGTAAAAGAACGAGCGAGTAAAGACGAAGAAGGAGAGAATCAGGCATAGTCGAATTGCGGGGAGAAAATAATAGGCGTAGAGGATGGAAAAAAATTAGTACGGTCGCGAGCGCAAAAGATCGTAACTCTGTCGCGTTACCATACGCAGTTTCATACTTCTCCTCGTTGTTCCTCGTGTTTCCACCCTCCAGAACTCTTCTTCTTCTCTCTTCAGACTTTTTTCATTATCCGGCGGCTGGCCATTGTTCCGGTTTAGAGGCTCCGAACGAACACACAACTGGCAATTGTCGGCTCTTCTTCTCTGCTCGTCTCGAACGCCTCTCTCTCCGGAGGTATAACCACTTGATTCCTTTATTTCATGCTTTTTTTCTCTGTTCCTCCTTCTTCGGTGGAGGGGTGGGGATCTCGGAACGGGGATGATTCAACGGGCAGTCTACGTAATAAGAGATTAATGGGGTTTAATTAGCCGGACGGTGCCGTAATTATCATGTGTAATGAAAATTTTCCCGTAATTGGGGAATTAAACGCGCCCGCGAGATAAATTGAGGCAGATTATAGGGGTTGGGGATTTTCCGTCGCGAACGCACGAGCCATTCCGTGCTGGATCGCGAGAGATACCCCATTATTTTGTACTTCTTTTTTCGCTACACACTCGTGATACCTGCGGAGTCACGAACCACTAATTAGACCGATGCTTCAGACGCAAATGTTGCTGTTCTAACGCTGCCCCACAAACATCGCTTTTCCAAACGTTTCCAGCGACGCGCCACATTGCTTTCGATGTTCAAGGATGATGAACTGAATCTGACAAATTTTCTGGTTCTTCTGAATGAAAAACTGTCGTAATGCAATTTCTGACGTACTATTAAACATTGCGGAGGTGCAATACAATCAGAAGAAACAGAACAAAAGTAAGAAGAAAATAAATAAGACAGCACGCGGAGCGAGGAAGCAAAAGGAGCCGTTTCGATGGAACCTCGAGGGGAAAAAAGTCGGCCGTAACCGGTAAGATGGTCGACGAGAGAAAGAAGGACCGGTGGATTGGATAATCAAAGAAGAAAAAATATTAGAAAGAGCGTAGGCCCCCTCGAAGGAGGTGGGAGGAAGTGACGGTGAAGGTAAGAGGTGAGGAAGAGGAGAGACAGGCAGCGCGTGGCAGGCCTCTCCCCCATTCGATGTTGGCAGTCTCTCTCTCTCTCTCTCTCTTTCCTCTCCTCTTCAGGGACGCCTAATGCCTCCATCCGTGCAACCACCTCCGCCAGAGCCGAAGTCTTAACTACTTTCTTATTCGCTCGTTTCAGGCCAGCCTTACGGGGCCCGTGCATAATGCCTCAGCGCTCCTTACGCATGCTGAACGGCCAAATACACCCCTTCCCCCGTTCCTCATCTTCCTCCCTTCTCCTCCTCTTCCTACATACTCTCCACCTCCCTCTTTTTCGTCCTCTCCTCCACCTCCGCTTCCCCGGAAGACTGTACCCCGAGAGGAACTGCGGGTCAGAGACTGCGAGGCATATTCGACGCAGACTCGTGGCTCGTGCCTAGATCCATTGGCGTCAGACACGCGAAATCCACCTCGCAATATTCTCTGAAGAAGCGACGCAGACTTAACAGCTCTAGACATTCTATCCAAGACATTCTATTGAATCAATAGAATGAAAAAAGGCATCTTTATAGTTTCAATCATTATAGAAGGAATGGAAACTAAATCAAATGTTATTTCCTCTTTTGAAGAAGATGATCCTAAACTGTTCAGTGTAACCGTTCCTCAGGAGTCCAGGTCTTGAAAAGATCAACTTCGTGGTGCAATAATTTGTAGCAAGCAAACTGGAGTCCTCGTCTACCGTGTTATGCTAATCTTCCTTGGAAATGGTTGCAAAGGAGACCTCGGGACAATGCTTCACATAGGTCCTGCAAGATTTTCAAGGGATTAACTTCATGGTAAAATAATTACAACTCTTTGTAGCAATAAAACTCCTCATGTACCATGTTATACTAATCCTCCTTGGAAATGGTTGCAGAAGAGGCCGCAGGACAATGCTTCACCTAGGTCCTGCACGATTTTCAAGAAGTCCGCCATGCCCGATGCATTTTTATCTGAAACGAAAGAAAAATAAGAAAACTGTCCTTTTCATGATCATTTTCACGAGCCTGGCTAAGCAGGATCGTGGCAAGTGTGTCCTGGACTGAACTTGTCAAAATGGATTGGCCAGATTTGTCCTGGCGACGCCGTTGCACTAATATAACAAGAAACACGGCGGCTGTTGCACGGAGCGTACGGGAGCGAAGTAGCCTCGCTTATGGTCCGGTGGTGCCCGAGGAGCATAACAGCTCGCGGAGCATAACGCCACGAGCCATCATATCCTCCTTCCAGAAACCCTCCGCGGAGGTGTTCCTCGTCCCCCGTTCTCCGTTCGTTCGAGCAACAGCTTTTCCCCCGTTGCCTCTGCCGAAGAGCTGTAGAGCACGAGTCCTTCTGAACGCGTACACGTCACGCGTGTCCGTGCCTCTCTGTGTGTGGGGGTGAGCTCTAGGAAGTGGAAAAACTCGCATGCAAACAGCCATTCGACGTCAGAACTCGGAAAGAAAAATTCATCGAACGGTGAACTGTTTTTCGAATATATCACAAGTATTCTACTGCGGATGTTCATACAATTTCCAATTTTTTCTAGATGAATTTTAAGAAAGTGGTATCACGGAAAATCCTATCTTGATTGGTAATTAGTCGACCTCGGATTTTATGCATTTACAAAAAAATGACCACGTACAATTTAAACCAGCGCGCAAATGTTATAAAATATTTAAGACCAGCAACGCGTTAGTTTCAATAGAGATCCCTGTTTCACGTATATTTAAATACACGTATGTTTCCATTTATTGTTGTACGAACGAATTAAAATGAGAACGCATTATTGTAGGTGTACTTAAATACACGTGAAATAGACTCGGTTCAGAATCTTCATCACGAGTCTGACACGATATTGTAGGACCAGGGGTTAAGCACCCCTAAGCACCCCGCCAACAGAGTTCTACCCATCCTGCACAGTGAAAACGACCCGATGGATACGGAAGATAATATTTGAGATCGGTATGTTCTTAGTGTGCAAAATTCACGGTCACGAAAAGATAACGGAAAGCCACAGGGCCCGATAGGGTGAATCAAAGGGAACAGGAAGAAAAGAAGAAGAAGAGACAGAGAGAGAGAAGGAAGAAACAGCAACTGCTCGCATGCACACGGACAAGATGCTTATGGACGAGAGTGCATGTGTGTACGGAGCGAACGTTCGAGCGCGTGCACGTACGTTTATGCACAGGTATTGCTGGCTTCCGCGAACTAGATCGGCCGAGCAGATATTAGGAGCGCGTCTGCCCCGTTGCCATTGCAGCAAGTGCTGGTCATTGTCCACCGGCGGACACAGGAAGTCGACGACGACCGACACCGAGGGGGCAGAAACACAGAGAAAGAGATTTTTCGGTAGGATAATCAAGGAGGAACTATCGACCGCCGATTATTGTACCGGGAACGATGACAGGACGATGACTCTTGCCTCCAGCTCGTGTCAAATACCTCCTCTGGTCCTCTAGCTTCATTTGTCGGACCGGTGAACCCTTTATCTGATAGTAATTCATCGTCGTCTGACACATATTGCAAGTTACAAATAATTGTGGATTAATAGACTGCCGATCTTTATGCGTTTACAGCAAAACTGAGTAGATCGAATTCAAAATTGTTAAACATTCTTAAAAATTGACGATGCACGATTCCTCCTCTTTCGAAATCATTGAGGTGACATTCAGTTGAGTTTCTATTTCTCGCAATCTGTGAAGAGAATTTTTATTTTACATAAAGATCTGCAGTCCAGTCGTTAGTTTTTTTTTAATAATTGTAGAAGAGTTCGTGCTAATTAAGGAGCCGGAAGAAGTTTTTACCTCGGCTAGATCAAAGTCTACAACTTAACACCTTGCTGTATCGTTTTCTTTACGTTTACAATGAGTAAAACATCTTTATCCCGAAGAATGTCGTAGGAAAGAAAAGAATTCGTATTTGTTGAACTTGGTTCTCAAATCTGCGTCGCGAGTCTGACTCGTTAAAATACGGCAAGGGGTTAAACTGGAGGAGCGGTTTAAAAATAAGTTAATCGGTAGAAATGGCCGCAGTCGTGGCTCTCCTTCCGCCACTATTGTTCGGAAAGAATTTACGGTGTTGTTGCGACGAATAATCGCTGTCCGTCACTGGCAGGAAGCTGACGAGGAGGTTGGCCACGAAGAGATTTTCGGTGCGATAATCGTAGGGAAACTCCGGACGCCCATTGTGACAATGGCCTCCCGCGGCAGCGTGATAATTACGCCGGTAATAACACGGCAAAATAGAAAGAAGCGTTGGCTATCTTCTTTCAGACGCTGACTATCGAATCCTGCTCTACTGACCATCCAATTTAAACTTGTTCGCCGTTTGTCGTCTTTGCAAGCATCTCCGCCGATAGGACGATCTCTAAAAGTAGGATATAGATCAACATTTTAGTTCTAGAGTATATGTTAAATGATTGCATAAGTTCGTGCACGATTTGAAAATTACATTCAATGATGAATTTTTAGAGAACACAACTTTATTAATCAATTATACACATAGTCGCCATTCTTTTCTAATTGTAGAAAATTTAATCATCTTTCAATATTAATTTAACCAAATATTTAAAATTTAACCATTAAATTTTATTTTCAAATCGAGCACGAACTTGTACAATCGTCTGATAGAATATACAGGGTGGTGCATCTAAATGTAGCCACCTAAATGCTCTTCTTTATTTGCGATGACAAGACAATTGTTTTCAATGCAATGTAAATGATATCATAAGGTGAATGTTTCTAGAGTATAGTGTATAATTCTAGAGTAATATCACTAATTATCATTTGATTTTGAACCAGTTCTTGCTAGCAGCAGAATTAATTTTGCATTCTGTTGCAGCGCAAGGAGTTTTTCATGCTAAGACCTTACCGAGGGTGTATATTCCAGGCTTGAAATATCCAAGGGCAAGTGTGTCCGTAAATTATTAGTCTTCAGCCCCGATCCTCCCTCTTCCCAGTTCCTTAATATAGCAGGCATTAATTTCCTGTTTTTATACTATTTCTTCGGACAAAGAGGATGCGAGAGAGAGAGAGAGAGAGAGAGATCATCGGAGGAAGAGATAGCCATAGGGAGGACTAAACGAGGAGGGTAAAAATAAGGTGAACGAGTCGATCGAACTGAAAGTTAGAAAGAGACGGATCGCCAGGGCGGCACCTGACCGGAAAGCGTCACAGTCACCGCTTTCAGCCTCGTTCTTTCCTTTCCCTTCCTCCTTCGCCTCCTTCGCTCAACCCTCCTCCACCTTCGACGAAGGGTTGTTCGTCCCTTATGGCTCGTGCAACGAAAGCCTGTTGACCAAAGCAATCCTGCGGCCGTGCATCATACTCTACACATCTTCAGAAAGGCAACTGCCATTCGGCCATTTTGTAATATTTTCTTGTAAAAAAATTCCTATACATTCGTACGTTATACACACTTTCTGATGGGGTATTCGTTTTCAAAAAGACTCCGCTCATTCTTCCAGAAAAAATTCCTGAAGACAATGTCTTTACGGATCGTGATCCATCGGATCAAGATTCTATCGTACCTCGAGACTCTGAAAGGTAGCAAAATTAATAATTGTGCGAATCAAAGTGAACTCTCTACAAATAAAATAGTTTTTAATAGGTTTCTGTAAAAGAATTCAAAATTGAAATTGATTTGCAAAGGTAGATTCAGAAGTTACGTTTCAGGAGCAACAATCCACCCCTTACAATGATCCGAAACGCCGCGGCGGGCAGCTGCAGCTTCCTCCTCCGGACACGATGAGCAAGACAGTTTGAAGACAGCGATTATACTGATCGCCGCTTTTCAGCTATAATTTCTGTCGATACAGAACCGACGAGTCATCGATGTAATGATCCAAGCCCGTGGCGAGCATCGATCTATAAAAATGTATGACGGTAGCCAAACGGTAGCTCTATGAAAGGAGGAGACAAAGAATGAGAGAGATAGTAGAGGGGGAAGGGTTGCCGGGAGGGAGAGAAATTAGAGAGAGACAAGGATGGGACGAGTAGGTAAGGACACATAATAGCAGGATGTTACAACGCCCGTGTCCGGTACATAAGTATCTGGTTTCATAAATGAAAGTGTCTTCATTCATAGATACATATTTCCATACAATTGCCGCTATTGGTTCGTATCTTATGATATCGCCATTATGTGTGGGCCGGCGCATTACATATGTACATAGCACCATTATATACAAATTCCTAGTAATGCGGCGCTACTGCTGCATTAATGATAAAGTTGTCCCGATATTGTGATGTTGCGGGGACATCTGCAGCCCAGCGCAATGGAAAAGCGGAAAACGGTATCATCGCTAACAGGGCTCAAAATGGTGGCATTCTAAATCCCCCACATCCTCCTTCGACTCTGCCAAGATACGTCGCTGGACGAATAACTGAAACGTGGTACAAGTTTGATTAATTTTCAAACGGCAATTATAATTCGAGAACGTTCTCGTTAAGATATTCGTACTCGAATGATTTTTAACATCAACTTCTATTAAAACGTATACACCTATCCCGGCTTGAAAAAATACGGTGTGTATAATGATAAACTGCCGGTTGTAAACAAGGCCTCGCAAGGAACGCGTATTGTGTTCAATTTACGAGGAGGGTACAATTTAAATGAACTTTCTTTGTTAATTAATACAGGAGAAACCGCGTTGCAGTGAATTAAACTGTATTCAATTTCGTACGTGAGCGGTGTGTAATTAAAAATGAGATATGAATTCGCGGAGCTGTACAGAAAATATAGCAGAAATTATTAAGCGGCGTTAAATTGCGGTTATTTCTAAAAAAAGAAAGAAAGGAAGAAACGAAGATTGCTCGCCATTAGGTCACTGCAGAGACTGCAATCCTCGGTGAAATTACACTGAAGAGAAATGCCGTTTCACATGGAACATTTGTGTTTCAAATTACAGACCGTTTTGATAATTCATATAGAATTTTTGATTTGGTTAGATAAATTCTAGACGAACCAACATCGAAGGGGGACCAACAAGATCTCGGTTGTGTTCCCTCGTTATATCGAATAAATCTACCTCGATGACGCCACCGTGCACGATGGACGCGCCCTGTGCACTAGGTAGGAAGTCATCCTTCCTAGCATCCAGAGTCCGCACAGGAAATCTCAGACGCACCCACCGAAACAAGTCCGCCCCCCTCCGTCGGGACCGATTTAATGTTTCGTTTCCTCTACGACGATAAGGGGCTACAATTTTATAGAGCCGACCGCCCCGACTCCGAAATAAGAGGAAGACTATCCTGCACGATTCGCAATTATCCTCGACGCCGCACAGTGGGGTAAACCGATGAACATTAAAAAAAATATTAGAATATTATAAGATGTGACAGGATTTAGTACAATTTTGATTCATTTCAGATCTAAAAAAAGGCTATTACCACGGAAAATAAGAGTTTATTTTATTCCACTTTCTCAAAATTCGTTTAGAAAAATTGAAAATTACCTGAACAAACGCAGTCTGTTCATTACTGTGTCCCACTGTGCGTCGTTCAAGCAGAGTTACCTGAAGCAATTCCAAATCATCGTTATGCAGCTTGCACAAGGAGGAAGGAAGGGAGGAGTGCTAATCATCCGGTTTGCCCACCCTTTTTTCGGGGTCAACCCTGTTGTTTGTTTCCGTGGAGCAGGCGGAGGGAGGGTGGTAGACCCGGCCAGCAAGAATAAAGGGCAGAAAGCTCGCATTCGCCGAGGCATGACGAGCCGAGTCCACCAGAAGCTCATACATATGTAGACGGACTTCGGCGGACACCGAGAACTGTAGGGAGGACTTTCCGGAAAAATGAATATGCAGCCGCCCCGGTCGAGGGTATTATTTTATAAAATTTACTATTGCGCGCGGCCCGGACATTATGTGCCTTCCCGCCGTCCATTCTCCTTAACGAGGCTTCATGGTAGATGCGCCAACGCGTAGAGCTCAACCTTTAGTCTTATCTCTCGTTGCCTGATGACTGGCATTAGTTTTCCATTTTCCACGCGTGCTAACTCCCCTCTCTCCGAAATGCGTCGCTCGTACAGCCGAGAGGACTCGAAAAGACCACTAGACTGTGAATGTTAATGCAAACATTTGTTCTAATCTTTCACTGTATGCATTGTACTTCTATACATATAAATTCCATATTTTCACTCGTTTTGATTTTAGCCTGATCGTTGGAACTGCATGAGAAATTCCGTCACCGTTTCGGTTCTCACGTTCCAAAGAATTGATGTATTCAAGTTTTAATTGACGCAGGGTATCGGGTTGCTGGTAGATAGGGGATATGTTAATTCGCACCGGGCTTTGTGATCGTGAAAAACGATTCAAATCGAATGAACGGCGAACAAAACATTTATAGGAAACGGCAACGCAGCGAAATATAAGTGTTAATAAGCTGCGAGGCAAATCTAATATTCATTTCGCCTGGCAGCGAGATTTATCGTGAGTTAATGAGCTTCAATCTAAATTCCGTTTTCCGTAATTAGAAACATGAATTCTCTTGAAACATCCGCAATGCACGCGCAATTTACAAGATATGAAGGAACTTCTGCCGATGCGTTTCTCCTCGTCGTATTTGTTAGGGTTTCGTAATACCTTATCAATAATCTCTCGCAGTTTCCATAACGTTAGATTACTCCAAGACCTGTAATCTCCGGTGAAATTACAGAGCATATCTGTTTGCATTATATGTATACTTGCTATCGTTTCGCCAGAATTTTCATCGCGTATGTATCCGGGTTTCGGACGTACGATTTCATTGCTCTCTGTCCTAGATTAATTCTTTTAACACTTTCGGAAGACTGTTAACACGCTCGCAATTTAATCGAAGATAGCCCAATTAATTGTTCTTACACAATGGCTAAAGAAAACAACTCGTATAATGGCTAGAGTTATAGTATTACATTATGTATACATTAGGATGACCCTTAGTTATACTTGGTGAAAATTTTTTTTGCGAGATTTATTTCACGGCTCCCCCTAAACTTTTTCCATTTGGTAAGACAATAATTCCTGCAACAGATGAAGTTGATCGGATAAGAAAAACGTGCCACATTGATATTAAAGTTGCGAAAAATATGAAAAATAATATAAGAAAAAAGAAAAAAAAATTTCTTTAGAAATTTTTAGTATTGCTGCAGTGATGGAATTTTTACACCGTTATCAGTTTCACAGTTATCATTTTTTTATGAAATGGAAAAATATTGGGGAGGAGTCGTGCCCAAAATTTCATGGTCGAAAAATAAGGGCCACCCTAGTATACGTACATGTACATATAATAACATATATTTGTATATATATTCAGTATGGATTAATAATATTGCCATCACAACATAAAGTAACATAAACTCTTTGGTTTAGTCCCATTTGTAAAGAGTAAAGCACTACCGAATGTGCTTCAGAATTGAACAATAAAATGGTTAAACGTTTCAGATATTTCTGTAGACCCACTAGTTTCTTTGACACGTCTAATGAAACATCCTATGCATTCAATTCAATTTCTAGAAATTTAATAATTAAATGACGACGAAATGAGGAAGGGTTGGCCAAATATTTGAAGAATGACAACAAATAACGTTGTTAATGTTGAATAATCGTGATGTACCGACGGGAAGCATAAATATCTTGTGTATAATAATCCCAATCCGGATGACGTCGTTGAAGGTGAGTCGTTGCTGCGTCGATTGAGTTGCTGGACATCAGCAAATTATTGAAAAATATTGTATAATGCGAATATGAAAAATATTATAACGATTGGAAAAATTGAACTTGAATGATTTCCAACTTCCTGACGACACACTGAATTGATTCGAAGATGAAGTTCCACGTTTATCATTCGATGTTTATCAATTGTTCCCCAACGTTGAACTTTTTTCCTGTACTTGGAAGCGGCTTTCTATAAAATCGAAAATGCAGTGTTGGGCAAGAGACGATGATCAGAGTGGAGCGTCCGATTCCGTTTCTTTTGGCGTCCAGTTTTCCTCGGTGTCTAAGAAAAGCAACGCGCCCGCTCGCTCGCTCGCTCGCTCGGTTGCATTAAAGAGCAATTAGCCGCGGTTCGCGAGCACGCTGATGCCCGGAAGCGATAGAAGCAGGCCGCGCGTGCCACCCTTACCTTTTCTTCGTCTACCGCGAGCACGTACAGGTATAGCCACACAAGCACACCCGTTGTTCGCACACATTCGCACTATCCACGCTGAGGCGAGGCGAGGCGAGGCGTCTTACCTGCAGGCTTACCTCGCAGGTACCAAGACTTGCTGCCTTAAACCTGCCTCGTGGAATTATTCGCCGACGTTCCCGGCAACAACAGAAGAAACGTCGCAAGCTTCCGCTGATTTCAATCCTCCTCGCTCGAGCACGCTATCGGCTGCGACGAAATTCATCGATGGAATAATTGTTCCAAGCGATCTTATTAATACGACGTTCTCTAGAGGTTTTCTTAGTAGACTCTTGTTTAAAAAGACAACACTATTTAAGAACATTCAGACGACCGTGCACTTATATTATTGATGGTTGAAATCGATTTGCGAAAGGGGAAAATCATTCATCCGAAATATATTTACAAGGAGAGTACAAGGACGTTGTCACACCGCTTTAGTTCAGACTCTGTATACTTATATGTAGATCTCGATCTCCCATTTACAAATATACAGGGTGTCCCAAAATTCGTATACTTCCCGAAAATGGGAGGTTCCTTGGGTCATTTGAAGCGACATTTTCCTTTACAAAAATGACGCCAGCTGCTTTGTTTAGGAGTTATTAACAAAAAACACGGACCAATCAGAGCGCGGCTACAGCGGATTGATTCTGGCTCGGCCAATGGCGCCGCCACGCTAAGCGGGACCTGTGTTTTTTGTTAATAACTCCTAAACAAAGCCGCTGGCGTCATTTTTGTAAAGGAAAATGTCGCTTCAAATGACCCAAGGAACCTCCCATTTCCGGGAAGTACACGAATTTTGGGACACCCTGTATACCATTATAGACGCTAACACTCAATAGTTTTTGAGACTTTCATAAACAAAGTTCTTACATTACTGCTTAAATCTGCTATTGTAGAAGAGGTATACAACGAATATTTATATTAGAGGTATATAACGAATTAATTTCGGTTAATTTATTTATAATTTATTTATTAATACGTTTGTTCTTTAACTTGTATATAAATAAATGTGCAATATCTTACGAACAAGTTAATGTTACACAGCGAATTTATTTATAATTTATTAATCCTTTTGTTCTTCAAGTTGTAATAAATGTGCAATCTCATATAGACAAGTCAATGTTACACAGCGAATAAATAATATAAATAAATATGAAAAAAACAATTTTCACCAAACGAGAATCGAACCCTAGCCCACCGGGTGGAAGTCTCGTTCTATACCACTTAAGAACTTTGTTTATGAATATCTCAAAAACGATTGAGTGTTAGCGTCTATAATGGTATATAGTCGTAAATGGGAGATCGAGATCTATAAGTATACAGAGTCTCAACTAAATCGATGTGACAAACATCCTTGCACATCCTTGTTAGTGGGTGAAATTGATTTGCATAAGGATGAATGTGACTTGTAGAAAGGCGAATTTGGAGTGCAAAACTTATAATAATAACGATATTATGGTTATTCTTCGAAAGAGCGCCGAACAACGCAAAGGCAATCAAAATACAGAAGACCGTGGCAGCCTTCTTGATTCTTCCCCGCCGCAGGCATAGCTTGCCAGCGCAACAGCTCGCTCAATTACCATCGCAGATAATCATTATCGCGGAAACTGCATCGCCGGGCCTCATTGCCCCAATCCTTAATTAACTGGCGGCCAGACGATAATTGGTACGAGCCGGTGCACGACACTCGAACCATTGGCGAGAACGAAGGGCACGTGGTGCACATACAACGTCCACATATAGGACTCGCGAGTACGTTTGTCTCTTTGTAAGCTTCATTTATGCGGACACGCGTAACGACGGAATTTTAAGTAACTTCAGATAACAAAATTGCTATCCCCTTTCTCCCGTGTACAATTACGTGGCTCAGTCTTGTAATACGTTCGATACACACGAGCATCTACAACGTTTTTAATGGCTCGAATGATACGTAATTGTGCAGACTCGGTATGTATTCGGATAAGATTGGGGGGTTGCGACAAATTTCATGCTACGAGGCACCGCATGTTAACGCGAGCATTCCACCACGCTGGAAATACCGGTCTCCTTCTGTTCGATAACGTGTAGACATGTTTCTTTAACAATCTCCTCTCACCCTTGAATTTCTTTCCTTCAAACACACTGACTCCCACTAATATCCGAACACTCTTAAAATGACGATTGCTTCTTTAATAATTCATTGGACCGTACGATTTTAACTCTTCCCAGAAGTTACGATTGGTTTCCTACGCGACGTGGAAGAAATTTTTTAAAAACTTGCAAGCTGTCGGAATTGCAGATAAAATTCTACAAATTGTAGTCGGCAACCTTTTTATGTGGGCTTGTATGCAAAAATTTAGAAAACACGATTCGTAGATATGTGCCAATTAAACATATTCATACTTGCAACGAGCTACAAACCTTCAAAAATAGTAAAAATTGCAGTTTTTTGTTGTTTTCATATAAGATCTACGAAACTTATTTTTTATATTTTCAACACAGGCCCACACACATAAAAAATTTGTAAAATGCAACTTTTAGTCGTTTCTGTACAATCCCGACCAACTGTAATTTTTGCAGGATCCCTATTGGGCATCCGGCGCGAGAGAAACGGCGATCGAAACATCGCGCTAGCCGGTGATTAAATAAATCCGAGCAATCAATTTTTTACGAGGAAGGAGGAAACCGGCAGTTAATGGAGGAGGTGCACAGTCCTCGCCTTTAGCTAGGCAACGCGAGAGGTGAATAATGTCACGGCGGGGCACGGTGTTCCGCGAGTTAGTCGCCGATTAATTAAACGGGTTGTTTCGCGAAATTAATCAAACAGAGAAAGCGAGGACAAAGAAAAAAAGCTGCGTAGAGTATATAAATGAAGTAACCGGCGCGAGATGTAGACCTAAGCTCGTTCCCGAGCATAAATTACAATTAACCGTAGCATGCGTGGCTGTTGCGTGTGCAACACGCGCGTGCATGTTACGGTATTAAATTCATCCTGCGTTTTATCGGTAGGAAGACGTTAGAAGAACGCTTGCGAACATTACCCGAGAGCGTCCGCGCCGTATAACAATTTTTTTCGCTGAGCACAATCGGAGACGTTTACCCAGGCCAATAATTAAGCTGTCTAACGATTATTACGACTGTGTTTGCATATGCCAGGGGAGGCTCCGATACGTAGCAAACGTGTAATTTCTGTGAAAGGGAATTTCGAAATGTTCGATTTACTGTATCGGTTTTTCACGGAAAAATTCGAAACCAGTTCCAGCGAACCAGCGTTAGATGGACGACGACTGTAATCGCACTTGCTCGTTTGCTCCTTTGTTCTGATATATCGAAATCGATCGCAGACTCCTCCGTACGATCTAACGTGTTATTAGACTGCGAACTTTATGCGTTCGTGACAAGAACCAGTTGGAGCATTGGAAGAATTTAAGAATGTCAACGTGTCATTAGAAACTTGTTAATCTTAGTTTACGCTTGCGACTAATTTCCGTTACTGTTCCAGGCTTTAAAACAAATTCTGGATTTTTTGGCTCCGTATTTCTTCAGGGATGCGCCTCCACATTTCACGACGATGCCGAGATGAATTTTTTCAGTAGTTAAAAGCGCTAGGCAGAAGATCAATCCGGGCCGCAGTCGCCCTCAAAAGTCCTATCTTTTAGTGAGGGACAGATCCAGTTCGTGAAATAAGGGACGGACGAGGGTTAACAATGCTGCAACGTGCGCGATGGTTCCAGGCGTTAAATGTCCGGGGCTGACGTCTTAATATCTTCATTCCTCGGTTTACGTCTTCAGCGGAACGCCTCGGCTTTCTGCGGATCCGCTTTGTCTCGATCGATGTCCAGAAGAAAGACCGTTCCGATCGAACCCGGTCGGAATAGGCTATTCAAGGATACCAACGAACGAGCAAAGGGCCTCGGCGATTATTGTGCGGGCAGAGATAAAAGGTTTGCCTGCCATAAAACAAAGTGCACGCGGCTTCACTTTATGCTGATCGATTTGTGGTGATTTTATAACTTCGCCTGTCTATGGCTGGTTCTTGTGAAGGTGCCGTGGTTCAAACAAGCCGCGATACTTTATATCCGCGGAGCCGCGTAAATGCGAAATATAGCTCTACATATTCAGAGAGAGAACGATTGTCTTAGAATTCTTCTGGAGAGCGTTTCTTTGTGTTCGATACGTTTGGAAGTATCCGTTACAGTTAATGAAAACGCCGGTCTTGTCTGTGAAAATATGTTTCTCATATTTATTGCTTCATCGTTTGTAAATATATAAATGATATACACTCTAGAAAATAGAAAATATTTATCGTAAGACTATATTTACCGCAAGACTATAATCGGATACAAAAACAAGACGTAGTGTACAGTTAATTTTATATTTCAGGCGACTATCTCCCAACATTCTATACACGTAGTTGTGTATACCGTCCTCAAGGGAGGGTTGTAGGTTTTTCAGTAGTCAAAAACTCAATATAAAAGATCAATCTAGACCTCGAAAGTCTATTTTTACGCTTACGAGGCGTAATGCTGTGCATGTAGCCTTTTTCATAAAGCTGCAACAGCTACATGCTGCCGAATAATGCAAACTACGCCTCGTAAACGTGAAAGTAGGACATTTAGGGGAGACAGTGGCCTAGATTGACCTTCTATCTTGTTCTTTTAACTTACTCCTCAAGAAAAGAGGAGAATCCCGCACCCTTACAATCCTGGAAAGGAGAACACCCCCTTAAATATCCTTGCCCCTGAGCCATGGTCCTCCAGCGAGCCCAGAACGAAAATACTACCTTTCCATACACCTATTCCAGCCGCGACACACTACATAAATAATATTACATAATGGACGGTTCGAATTCTCAATGGAGCTGCGATCGATACAACCATTCTCCTAACATCGTTTCTTCTACGAAGAAATATTTCGATGGCAGTTGGGGGATTCCCTTGCTGCCGTGGAAGATATTAGACTTTGAAAATTGCTATTTTTTTTTTGATTTTGTGTAATCCATTCAACAGATGTCTAAGAACAGTAAAATCGTCCCGCGGACTTCTCGAGCCATACAAATTTGGATGAACGTTTAATGCGAAAACAACAACACCTCAAATAGGACACTTTGATTCTGTGGAACCCTCGGACTCCGCGGAGAGATCTTTCGCTGCCAGTGCGAGAACCTCTTCGCACACGCGCTTGTAGACCCACGCGTCCCCTTTCAACCTCTTCCTACGAATCCCAACTAACGATTTGTCGTCCGACACACCCTCTAACAAGCAAACCTCCAACTCGAAAGAGCACGCGTTTCTCGAGAATGGCCGCGTTGTGTCCTTAGCTGTATCTGTACAATCCTCCGTTTCACCCTGGAGGATAAACCTGTGGAAATGTTCAAGGGTGATTCGTCTATCGAGAATCGCGAAACGAATTGTTAGTTACCCTTTCTGATGGCACATGATCCCTTTGCGGCGCAATGCTCTGCGTAGCTGCGACAGCACGTACTTCGGATCGTCGCTGGACGTCGACGATACGTTAAACAGACCCTGCAACAACGAAATAATTGTTGTAAAATGAAACGTGGATTTTCAAATGTGCACGTACCATGTACGGTGGCAATTTCAATTTAAACTGAAGCCTATCGTTTAAGTTTCTTCACTCAACAA
Organism: Lasioglossum vierecki; assembly: GCA_028455595.1. NCBI lineage: Eukaryota > Metazoa > Arthropoda > Insecta > Hymenoptera > Halictidae > Lasioglossum > Lasioglossum vierecki. The sequence goes on along the minus strand of CM052341.1, from coordinate 18,182,495 downwards.
TCCAATTTTTAAATATTTTTTAGAATGATGAATATGTTACAGAAGGGCCATGAAAATTTTAGAAGAGCTTAAGGTTGGGAAACACTGTTGTAGTGCGGTCAATTCGGTACAAACTTTGCCGGACAGCACGTTGGGTTGGTCAGGATCGATATTCTCGCTCTTGATGTGCCGCTTAGGCGTGAGGACGCATCGTACTCGATTCAAACCGCGTTCCAAACCCATCATCACTTTTCTCGCACTTCCTGGTGTGGACGCCTGCGTTTCCCTAAAAAATGATTTTCTTCTTCAAATTAACGGAATAGCAATTGTGTGATCTTTTATATCGCAAAAAGTTACCGTTTCTCTAACACCGGAGTATTCGCGGAAACTATTCGATCCTTCGCTGCGACTCTTTTAGCAGGTACTGTAAACATAAACATTTTCTTCAATTTAGTTAACTAGAAAGACGCATTGTAGGATCGAAGGGACTGTGATAGAGCGGATAAGGAGTAGGCGCGTGAAAGGTGTTGCACCTTCCGAAAAAGGAAGAGGACAAAGAATCCTTACCAATGCGTATTTGCAACTCGAAATTGTGTTTGTTCACAAGTCGTTGCTCTCCGCTGACTTACTCGCGAAATTATCTGCTTTTCACACAACTACAGCAATTAATGGCACTTGGGGACTTTCATTAAAGTTTCTAATTAGATAGCTACCATCACCTAATTAGAAACGAACTTTAGAAAATATATTACAAAACTATGCGCCGTGGTCGTAATAGAACAGAAGTACATCTAACTTTCATGGAAAGGGATCGGTACACTTTTATTTAGTGCAGCGGTTTCCAACCTGGGAGGTGCCAAAATTTTTTGATAAAAAACTAATTTGTAGTTGTCTATATTAGTTTATCTATTAAAAGCAAAATAAAAGGTAACCGCTGATTTAGCACGAAGAGTGTTCTTTACGAGTATAAGAGAACCGATCGATTATAATTCGAGGTTCACATAAAAAATTGAAATTTTTATTAACATACCAGGGGAACATGCATCGTCCACGTCTTTACTTCGAAGTCGTTTTCGTCCAGACAAATTCGTGTCCATGCTGTTGTCATCTGTAAAAGCACAATCGAATACAAACTATACATATATTACACCTACATGATGATACGCTGAAGAATTATAGCAATTTACTGTTAATTGGTTCGGGTGTTTTTGGCAAAACATCATAAGTTCCTCCTAATAATAATGGTGACTTCCTATTGCGCTTGCTTCTCGGAGAACGATCGAGCTTCGTTATGATATTGTTTATTCCTCCCTCATTCTGTAAGCAGTAAGAAAAGCGAAAAACGATATTATAGTTCGAAAACTATATTTGCTCGATGTAAATAAAGCCTTACCTCTGGCTTAAAATAAGACTTCGCCGATGATGATATTCGAAGCGTGAGACCACGAAGTTTTCTGTCCAATAGTAGAAGATACGTTGCAGTCTTATAATCGGTCCGATCGCTTTTCAGAAGTTTCTTCCATATATCTAAGGCAGTTTCTCCGCATATTGCAGACATGGTGCTCAACACGTCATCATCTTTTTCGAACTGTGAATGCAGGAAGTTTATGAAATAGTTGTATAAATATCGTTAGACGATAAAAGCTCTTTACATTGGTTTTGTGTACAAATGAAACTGGATTGAGAAATCCAGCTGTGATCCACGGATGATGGCATAATTCTTGTATAGTTATCCTCTTCTTTGGGTCTATTTGCAACATTGCTCGAATAAGTCTTCTGCTGATATTCGACAAATAACTCGGTTCGTCGTATTTGCCACTCTGGAGAATTAAAATGTTATTGGTACTTTTCATTGTGAAGTAATTGTAATTTTAATCGATTACGAAGCAGGACACTTACAAGAATCTTCCTGTAAAGATTCTCTATATTGTTATCATCAAAGGGGAGGAAACCGCATAGCAATGCATAAAGAAGAATCCCCATACTCCATATATCCACTTCTGAACCTATGAACACAGAATTCAGAATGCATTCGTTATACATTGAAGAAATGTTATACATGCCTAAATATTCATTCATTACACGTTCAGGAAACGTTATACATGCCTAAATATTTTTTCCCTAATATGAGTTCCGGCGCAGCATAATTCGGCGAGCCACAGGATGTCTGTAAATGCGACTCTATTCCATTCTTCGGCTTCGCGCATAATCCAAAGTCTATGAGTTTCAAGTTTTCATTCCTGTCCAGCAAAACGTTCTCCTAAGTACAACATAACATTATTTACCATTTACATATGATTGCAGGCCAGGGAATTGTTCGCTTACCGGTTTCAAGTCTCGATGCGCGTATCCTAAACTATGTAGATATGCTATAGCAGAGACAATTTGACGAAAAAATTTCCTCGATTCTGTTTCAGATAATCTATTCTTCTCCACTGTGAATCAAAATTATAACTGTTAGTTTACCTTCTCAACAAAAGTTTAAAGAACAAGTATCATGATTGAAATGCTACCTATGTGGTCGAATAGTTCTCCTCCTGAACAGTATTCCATTACCATGAAATAGTGACTTTCTGTTTCTATCACTTGGTACAGCCTGCAAATGTGTTGATGCAACAATGTCTTCAGCGCTTTCACTTCGAGTTTAACTCTTGGCAAGTCATCCTGCAGATAGAAACAAAATGCACGAGTCGAACAGGATTAGGTATCTGTACTCCTGTCCATAAGTCAATGGACACTTATTCAAATTTAGATGCACTTCCTTGTTATCAAAGGCTATTGTAGCATATTAGGTGATCCCAAAGTGTCAGTGCAGAATTAATTAAAGCAATAAAACTAAGGTAGAAACTTGTGTTCTTCAATTACCAAATTATTTTATCAAAGACAAATAAGTGTCCGGTGATTTGTGGAGGTGTGAAGGTGGTGGAGTTTACATTGAATTTATAAAATTACTCACGCCCAGGGCCGATTTGTCCATTATTTTGATAGCAACTTTCTCGCCGGTCGCAATATGCGTGGCAAGTTTCACTTTTGCAAAACCACCGCTTCCAATAGTCTTTTCCAATTCGTACAATCCCTTGAGCGCAGCATATCGCACCATTGTGACAAGCCTCCAAACAAATATACAAATAACTCTCTGCCTAATACGTGCTGCTAATCACAACACTTTTGAACCCGCAATTTCTAACGTAAATATTCTTTCGGAACCAATCAGCACGGAATGCTCTACACGGCAACTTCCGATCGTCAATGCTACCAATCTGAGGGAAGAAAAAACAGAGCCAAACCAGGGAGCCGATAAGAGGTAAGATGGTAAGAGAATTCTTGTCGAGATCCAACTGATTTCTGAATATTCATTAGACTCTAATGCATCCATACTGTTTGAAACAATGAATTTGTTATGTCAGGAAATGGAAAATATTAAACGTTCATTCCAGTTCATTCCAGTTTATTTCAGCTCAATCAGCTCAAACTGGTAAACGAATGACCGATAGTCGGTATATTCTTTTTACAATGAGGTGGATGCTGTAGAATCCTATTTTATCGAGATATCGATAATGTGAACTCCGGCTATACCG
>CM052341.1:18154447-18177600 GCA_028455595.1 Lasioglossum vierecki | reverse complement strand
TAATTTGTAATTGCAAAAATAAAAGAACAATTACATGTAATTGTAATTGGCAATTGCAATTACTTTTCGAATCACTGTAATTGTAATTGTGGTCTGCAATTACAATTACTGGTTGAGCCAAAGTAATTGCAATTACAATTACAATTACTTACCAATTAATATAATTTGTAATTGCAGAAATAAAAGTCCAATTACATTTATTGTACAATTGTAATTGGTAATTGCAATTACTGTACGTATCACAGTAATTGTAATTGTATTTGCAATTACTTTGGCTCAACCAGTAATTGTACTTTTATTTCTGCAATTATAAGTACAATTACATGTACAATTGTAATTTAGTTACAAGTAATTGTAATTGGTAGTTGCTAAAATGGCACTAAAAAAATATTAGATACCTACCTACTCAATGGAAATGACTAAAAAGAACAAACAAAAAACATATGTTAGGAAATATTTATTATTTATTAAATATTTAGTTTTATAAAATTTATTTATATAAAACGATTACCATTACTTTTCAAAATAACCGAATCGAAGATGAATCATGCTTTTCGGAGGGCAGAGATGGAGATAGCACATCTGTGCAATATTTGAAGTTTTTTGAATTCGCAGATGATGGAGGCAGAGCCAATGATAGATATGAAAATGAAACGAAAGCTCAGTTACAAATTTATAATTATTTTTCGGATAAATCGTTTACTTATTCAATGCTTGAAGCCTACCCCGCTATAAAGCAAACATTTTTTCGAACTAATACTGCTCTACCATCCTTAGCTCCAGTTTTTTCGTTTGCTTCCATGACAAACACTCCGAAAGCACAAATCGATTATCCAACTCGAACTTTGAAATAAGGGTTATTTTGAAAAGTAATGGTAATCGTTTTATATAAATAAATTTTATAAAACTAAATATTTAATAAATAATAAATATTTCGTAATATATAATATATTTAATAAATAATAAATTTTTCGTAATATATAATATATTTAATAAATAATAAATATTTCCTAACATATGTTTTTTGTTTGTTCTTTTTAGACATTTCCATTGAGTAGGTAGCTAATATTTTTTTAGTGCCATTTTGGCATTAAGTAATTGCAACTACCAATTAAAAATTACTTGTAATTGCAGAAATAAAAGCACAATTACATGTAATTGTAATTGTGGTCCGCAATTACAATTACTGGTTGAACCAAAGTAATTGCAATTACAATTACTGTGATTCGAAAAGTAATTGCAATTGCCAATACAATTACATGTAATTGTACTTTTATTTCTGCAATTACAAATTACAGTAATTATTCTCTTAAACCATTAATTTTTATGTTTTGGAGCATTATCTATTTTCGCATTGAAATTGTAGTCCACTTTTGCTCATGTAATTGCAGATGTAATTAATTGCTCATGTAATAATTACTGCCCAACTCTGATATGCTCGTATAAGGACAAAAAGCCAACTTCCGCAAACCCATATTACGGGCCCATAATCTAGTTAGATTCTAGTTCCTATATAGTTACTGCAAGGGGTAGCCTAACAGGACGCTGCCAGAGGACTCTCTGGATCGTCTACGACCCTGGGATTAGTATAGGCTGTCGCACGAATGGCGGCGTCTGTGTCGGACTTTAGTAGGAACAGCGACGTCCGTGTTGGTTCACGGTTACCTAACCCGTGGCGAAGTCAGCGGTTGTGATCATGATGGGGATCAGTACCAGCTGATTCGTTCGTCGAGATGTTGGTGTACGTTCAGTTCAGGTTGCGTCTGTAAGACGTTATCGTTTCTTTTATCGCGGTTATCGACCACTGAATTGTGCACAGTTCTCCTCGGCATAGTATTCGAGAGTTTAGGACTGCGCAGAATGGGACGCGCGGCTACAGTGACGGGGGAAGTGTTGTTTTGAAGGGGACACGTTTACCCACGTGGAACGCGGTGCCAGTTTTCCTCTGTTATTCGAACGGTGATCAGAGAAGAAGTATTATACACAACTTGGAAGAAGAGAAGAACGTCGATTTGCCCGTGTGTCTTCCTTGGCTTGCTGAAGAGACAGGAGAGGAAGACACAAGCCACGGCGATGCGCGCGCGTGTTTGCGTGTGTGAGCGTGTGCGCGCGTAGAGACGTGCACAGTAGAGGGATAAAGAAGTTTGTAAAAGAAGGAAGGAGACAGAGAGCAAACGTAACGGAAGAAAGGGAATAGACGCCCGTGGCCCGGCGTGTGTATGTGGAGAAGAGTAGAAACTCTGTTGTGTTTGGTCATCGTGGAAACACGTGGGGTGCGACGTGGGAGAGGGTTCCTCCCCTCAAGACCATTCAACGGACTTAGATAAAACGGTAGGACGTTTCCCCAAAAACAATATCCCTTAATCTTTCACGATCGATCGTTTCCTTGAACAGAACGGATGAACCACGTCAGACACACATGCACCGGCCTGTCTGGGTATCATCCTGTCACGCAGGTATATGCGTGGAAAACATGCTGCGCATATACTTTAGCTGTCGGGTGTTCGCGCGCGCGCGTGCATTTGGCTGTGGCTTTAGACCATATAAACTCATAGACATGGCACAAATAATTTGGTGGTGTGGCAGGAAAAACGCCGCGTCTGACAATTCAAAAAATTCGAGTTTACACAGTAATCGAGCTCTATAGTAGTGGATTTACGTGTTTACCAGAAAAAAATTATGAAAATAAATTCATGATTCATCGATATCCAAAACTTCAAATGGTCCATGTTCCCTGATAAAAATGACAAGATTCATTTTGTTTAGACTTTCTGTAGCTCGTATTGTACTATGTGCTCCATTAATGATATCTGTACAATCACTTCTTATGAAATTATTTTTATTATGTCAATAATCGTGAAATAAAAAATCTGGAACCGGCCATTTTGACCGGTTTAGTGTTAAACGGCAATATCTCGAATGTGAAATTATGTGACATGCGGCGTTCTTCTCGACTCTCGCAGATATACGGTCTATGGCTGTGGTAGTGACACACGCTTCCTGTCAGCACGAAAACGTTTGCCGAATATTCCCGACGGAAAACGTTTTGCCAAGCAATAAACAAAGGTTTGTCAACGGTGGCTCCTCGCGCGGCATGTCCCTACTCGTGTATGGCCTCTGACTATGGCTTTGACTAAGGTTCTCGCTCTGACGCGTGACGTAACCCATTCAACCGCTTACTACGCAATACGGGACACGATCTCGTCTATCTCTGTCCCGCCTCAACCCCATCGTGTACACCATCTTCTCTCTCTCTCTCGTTCTATCTCGTCTAGCCGCCTCGCTCCATCACACTCCAACTCGCACGACGTCACCAACCCTTCCTTTTTCGCCGGCAATGGCGACTCGAACCGCTCGCCTACGGCGTTGTTATTGTTGTACCTCGACGCGTGCGAATCCCTTTCCTCCGAGGACGTTTCGTCCAAGGAATAAACTTTTCATTATCGCATTTAGGGTGAAAGTACCTGTTAACGTGCCCCACCCTGGTTATCGGACACAACAAACTTTTAGAAATTAATAAAAATAAATCACCTCTTTCGTATAGAAATCAAAAGTATTACAATAATTTTTATTCCACGAAACAACGCAATTTTTCCTTTACGATTTGTAAAAAATAATGATTTTACCACAAATTTCTCGTGTTCGCTAATATTTCTCTTGTCTTTTAACGAAATATTCCAGAGAAATTTGACGATACAGATTAAAATAAATTACAGAAAATGCCTTGAAATTAATTCAGAAATTCCTAGTCGTCACCGCCAACCTAGTACGTACAGTTTCAAAATTCTATATTTAGTGTTTCATACGTAGACAAAGGTATCGACTACACAAGCAAATATTTATTTCCCGCTGAAGCAGTTATTTTATTCGATAAAAATTTATTTATGTTTGGAGTCGTATAAAGTTCCACGTAAACAATAGAGATCGAGTAACTAAAGGGTAATAATAAATTGTCGTTCCCGTTTTATCCACAGACACGTATGACGCGCCTTTTTTCCTATCACGCGGTATCAAGCTTTGCGGAAGTTTCCGAAATTCAGATCTGACCTTCGTTACTTGTACCGCTTCGAGGAGAAATTATTTTGAATGTTAGACCGTTCATGCGGAGCTAGTTGATTCGAGGAGCAACAAAAGTATTTTTGTACCACGGTGAAATTGGATTTGCTGGTCGTTCACCTTTCCCACTTATTGCATCGTCTATATTTTTGACCCTGAATGTCCCTGAAATGTGATTTTTCAAGATGGAATTAGATTCAAGTAGATTTTCTAGATTAGTTAGAGAATCGTAGCTATAATTTTCCCGGCATTTTCTCCTCGCCAGGGCAGATATTCGTAATTAAATAAAATTGAAATAAATTACGGCGCATAGGTTCGATCCTAAGTTTGTGCGCCGTAATTTATTTCAATTTTATTCAAAATTGGCGATCGTGAACAAATAAAGCAGTTATTCGTAATTAAACTGAAAAAAGACAAAGCCTTTCTTTGAGGAGGAATAATCCCGTCGCGCGACGCGCACCAACCTGTTTGAAGTGGAATAAGGTAAAACGGCGCGTGGCCCCCAGTCGGTGCAACTCGATGGTTTTAACCTTCGAGAAGCCGTTTCTTCCTTCATTCAATTTCACTTTTTATTAGTCGTCCGAGCAACTGTGTGTCGTAAACACGCTCGAATTATCTTCTTCGTGAAACGCGCGTGCACAATCCGCTAAAATGGTTTTTAGCGACGCCAGATTTGACCGACGACTACTTTGGCTGACAACGAATCTAAAATCGTTTGAAATCGTTATCTAAATCTGGAGTCGGTGAAAACCATGTCGGGGAAATTTGTGTCGGTAATTTCCATGAAACCTTCGCGCACACTTTTCACGTTTTTACACGACAGTGGCACACATTTCAAAAAGTATTCGATCGGACAAATCGAACGTCTCGTGAATGTTCATTAGTTCATGTTCGAGAATATTACGATCGTGACTAGACTGTGAATTTAAAGTCGCCCTCTCCCTACCGAATTAGTCACATGACAGTGACAGTGACAGAACGCGTCGCGTGACCGTGTAAAAGGAAGCTAGAGTGTGCGGACAAGTTTTAGCAGCTTTGTGCGGTTTGCAACGCGATAAAACTTGCTAGAAGAAAGAGATTGTAGAAACAAAAACTCTTAAACAATGTTTTCGTACACGAAATTATACAGTATTATGTAAAATACTCTAGCGTACTAGACAATTTGTATTTTGCAATTATAGAATGTCGTTCAAGAGATATCCAAGTTCTTAGAAGTAGATTCCGTGATTTTGGTCGCGTTCTAGCGACTCGAATCAATCGTTAGCCGGCTGTTAGCTGTTCCGAATAATCCTCGGAGCGAAGTGAGGGGAAAAGTACAGAATCTGTCTTGTGAAATCCTCGAAGCCTTGAAAAAGTACCTGCTAAGCGACGATGGGGAAGAAGAGAATTAGTGTGTTGCGTGTTTTGTAAGCGACCGCCACGACGCGATACACAAAAGCCACGCATCGATCGACGCGCAGAGGCTCTCCTTTTTCTTTCTGTCGCTCGGTCAATTATACTCGGGCAAAATAGCTCTTCCACCGCACGGTTTCTGAATAAAAGCGTAAACGGCGTAATGTAAAATAAAAACTGTGACGTTATTATAAAGATATTATAAAATAATAGGAATCATACAATTGTTATCTTTATAAAGTAATTTAAGGACTTCATTATTTCATTCAAATTTTTCAGTCTATCAATATGTCCTCTTGATTAATAATCGGTGGATCGAACACAACAATCGCGCAAACCTCCCGACACCTAATCAGCGTTTGATAGCAGGTTACTCTGTTTATATAACGCGAGTCGATTTCGAAAAATCAACGCAACATTCGCGTAACAGATACGTTGGTCGTGATAACGTTATCGTGCCACCGGCCGTGCAATCGCTTAGCTCCTCGCGATGATTCGCCCTTCTCATGAATGAAATTGGACTTCGTTTTCTTTCATTCGTATTTTCTTTGCCCTCCAAATCAGGCACGGTGGATCGTTCTTGTAACCATAGTAATTGATGATGTTCAGGACCATTCGCTCATAAATGCTTTAAAAAGTTAAATACCCCGGCCTATGAAACTATGGTCTATGCAAATATTTCTAACTCGCGCAATCTTTATTGTTTTCACTTTTACAGAATCATGGAGGCGCCTCAAATACCCATGAACGTGCGTGCAAAATCTCAACGCAAAAGGAGCACGAGTTCTCCTGAAAAAAAATTCACTGTAGCACTCAAAGCTACACCCCTGAGGTCTCGTCGAGGCGGTGAAACAGAAGCATGTGGGCAGTCGATTCCTCACGCATTTTCTCACGGTGATTCTTGCTAACCTTGCTTCCGCATTCCCGTCGCGTGAAAATAGATCAGCGATCGATCCATGGGTGGTCGGGAGAGAAAGAGAGAGAGAGAGAGAACTCCTCTGCCTTTGATTTACGATTTGTATCGACAGAGGGGACGTAGTGTCCAGGTTCTTCCTCGACCCAGACTCATTCCCAAAGTCATTAACCCCTCGCGCATGCATTTAGCTGGTCTCCTATTGTGCGCTGGACGATCTTTCAAATCAGCATTCCGGTTATGTAGATGCGGCGCGTACGCAAAATCACGGGTGCAAGGTTGGGTGTCTGGTTTCGGACGTTTATTCGCGAGAGTAGGTTCGTTTTCGGCGTCCTGTACCCTCTCCTCGATACAATGTCGTTATCTCACCTGCCATACACCTGGGACAGCTATATGCGAAGAAAGTTCACTTCCCATCATCCTTGGGCATCTGCATTTTTACTGCCGTTCCTCGCGTTCGTCGTCTCCATTTAATGTACCCCAAACATAATTGCACTAAAGATTCATTAACATTCGTCCATTTTTGTTTTACGAACACCAAACTAGAATGTAGAAGAGACCGGGTCAGAATCAATTCGCCGGTGGATGTTTGACACTAAACCTACCACGAGGGGTCAAAGGAATAATTTTAGATTTGTTATTTGACAATTATTGAGATTGTAAAGGTGTTTCCATGAGAATTGATTGAATACATCTTTTTTATAGTAAGAACTGCACAAAGTATAAATAAAGTTAATCCTATTATTTTTATAATATCATACACATTAGTCACTTTTCATGGTCGGTACATCATTTTAGTTCGTTATCGCGGATACTATAGGATTAGAGACTGACCCATAAACATGTCCCTTCGCTTTTGATTTGTGTGCTCATCTTTGAATTGCTCGGGAATCGATGAACGGTCCGCAAACAACTCGAGATGAGACTCCGCGCCCCACGTGTGTACTCTTCTCCGCTTTTTTTTGTCCGTCTCTGCTTTGTGGAATACTGTGCCACATTTTTGCAGCTCGCGCTACATTCTCTGCGAGAGCTGCATGAATATTCCGCGGTGATTTCGTTTAAAATTTTCAGTGCACCCGTCGGTTTTTATTAGGTTGTACGTTCCCCCTCTGGATTCCAGAGTGTTCAGTCAAAACGTTCAAAAAGTGCCCGAAATGGAAAAAAGCATCAAAAGAATCATTAGAATATCTTCTAAACTGTCGATAAATATGTTAAATAAAATCTGTAGATCTCGACACGCTGCGTCGTTTATATCGTATTACTTATCTTCGAAAGACAATCGGTTTTCGAAAAATTTTAGTAGAATAGCCGGACCACAAAATTCAACAAGTTTTTCTGGGGGGTTGACGTAGAAGAAATTTTGATAAGAGTAAGTGAGAGCCACCCTATTTAACACGAATGTTTACAATGTTTACAGAATGATTTACGAGATTCTCTTCTATTTAGATGAAGAGGCGTTCGTTAACGAGACGCTTGTGGATTCAGTTGAATTTGAACGTTGATTGGGCTAATCTAGCCGTCGTTATCCTATCGAAATTTTCCAAGGAAAATTCGCTCGAATAGAGTGACGATTGCCTGACAAAGACGAATGCGAACGCGGTCACGGTATGAATATAATAACGGATTATTTCTAGATACGTAAATTATATTTACCCCACATAAACAACACCGCGACGGCGACGGTGCCACGATGGCAGAGAAATTTCTCTCGCGTTGATTGTAACCACCGCAACCGGTGCGGACCGCTGCGGAGACAAATCACAGAGCCAAAAATTGCATCGTTGCGTCAGCCTCGTCGAACGTTTGCGTCACGAGGCTTGTTTGTTCCTTGAAGGGCTTGCGTCAGAGTCTACTGGACCCAGTGTCGCCAGACTCACACTTTTCTCCCACATTAAAATCTCCCTGATTTTAATTTATTTCAGTTCTCAAGAGACTACTACCAGGGAGAATAAGATTTTAATTTAATTCTAGTTCCCTAAAATTCGTCTACAGAAATTAAAAATTGTATAAACCATCCCTGCTACCCTACCCCTACATGTGATCCGATTGGAGGGGATTGAGAAGGGGTAACCGTACTCCCCTCAATTCTCCTGATCCGGCGACACCAAAATATTAAGGCTCACTGTCGGCTCTTTTTTGGCAAACAGTTATGAACGAAGATTCTATTCATTTTTCCCTGAATGTTTGCACAACAGGTTAACCTATTGTTTCTCATCAGGAGAACGATTCGCGTATCCTCCTTTCCTCGAGCATCGTCTCGAATTCCTGTGCACAGTAAGTGATAAGAAAATAGGGGCCAGGCATGAACCAGTCTTTCGCTTATCAGCTCGTTATCAGTTCCGTGAGGAATTGTAAATGAACGGAATCGTGTACCAGTTCGAATTTAAGATCCGGCTGTACAGCTTCTCAACAAAACTAGACTAGTCTCTCCATAAAGTGTAAATCCGGTTCGTTTTAATTCTTAATTTATTAGTTCTTGTAGACTTGCTCGGATCGCGTGTTCAGATAGCTCGCAATATTCGAAGCAGACACGAATAAGACTTCCATTCGAAGGTGTCATTTTAAATTTAAAAAATGATTTTTCTTCACCTGTGCCGATTTGTTCAATACACATATTCATTTCATATTCATTTCAAATTGTTAAGAAGAATTTTTCAGAAAGTGGGATCGAGTCATTGCAACGAATCCCCCTTTTAATTAGAGATGCTTTCGATCGATTCAATAACAAATTGAACAATGACACCAGTATACACGTTCGTTACTGTTTCCTGTCCATCCTCCGGCTTTCGATTTCACCGATTATTATTGATTGCTGTCGGATAATGAAGTGAACGTGGCAGACCATTCAATAACAAGACTGCCGCAATGCATTTTCTCCTGCATTGCACTCGTTTAACGGCAGCCGGGCAAATGGGACCACGATCTCCCGAAATATATCTCGTTGTTCCGTTAATGCGCTATAAAAGCCGCTTTCCATGTAACGAAGTGCGTTAACGACAACGATCAAGTACAATTTCATATCGTATATAACATTCAATCGAGAAGATAAAATTCAATCATTCTTATATTCAATCTTATATCGAAAAGACATATTTTATAGAATTGTATGCTTTCGTATACACGTCATTGCAGTATTATAAAAAAAACAATTTGCTTTTAAATTGTTGAAATTCTGGTTTTAATCATTCGGACCGCGTCAGTTGTAGCAGCAAAATAATAATTAAAAAACAAGACCAGGAACAACTAATACAAAAAAAACATATTACTTATTAAAATACTTAAAAGATATTACATATTACAAACCAATACAATAAAAAAAAGTTATAAACTGTCTCTTTCTTTCTCATATGCTCTCCTTCTTTCCGTCGCAAATTTTTATCGCTCATTATGTTTGAAGTGAAACTTTTTCTGTGATTTTATGTTTTTTTGTATTAGTTGTCTCTGATTTTGTTTTTTTTTTGTATTGGTTGTTCTCGATCTTGTTTTTTTAACATTTCAAATCTTAATTTACTTCTAAACACACACACACACGTTACTGGACTGCAAGAAGTTTCACTTCTACCGCCCCCGGTTTCGTTGGTTGTCCAAGGTTAAGAAGTTGAACTACCAATCGGTGGACCGGGGTTCGAATCCCGTCGGGGTAAGAAATTATTTTTCACCGTTCATTCTCAGTTAAATTTTTCGCGCTCGACTTTCGAGTTCCGTAACATTAGAAAATTGTTACCCGCAGCAAAGAAGTTTCACTTCAAAAAAGAATAACGATTGGAACGATGTAGCTAACGATGTATGTAACGTATCATCGAAACGAACCACGAGCGTTCGTGTCTCGACACCGGTTGCGGTCTTTTTGGGACTGTCTGTGAATTTCGAAAGGAGATAGTATTTTCTACATCTCGGTCTTCAACTTCGTTCCCGGAATTCGTTTCCTTCACCGTTTGAACCGCTCGGGAAACATTCACTTTCGATATTTTAGGTACCGGGGGAGGGATAATGATCATGACTGTTAGGTTCCAAGGACTGTGACCGTTACAGCTGCGGTACATCCAGAATCCTTTGGGAAAATATTTATGCTGTTTATTTAGGTCTCTATCCCTGCACGTATTCCACCGATTATTGAAATTCTATCGTCTACAGAAATCACAATTTACACGAACCATTAACGGAATCGGGAAGTCCCATTTTTCATTAATTTATAAATTCACTCAGAATTTAGTAATCTTTTGGGAAAATATTTATGCTGTTTATATAGGTCTCTACCCCTACACGTATTCGACCGATTATTGAAATTCCATCACCTACAGAAATCGCCATTTGCACGAACCGTTGTCCATTGACGGAATGGGGAACCCCATTTCTGACGATTTCGATCGTCCAAGACAAAGCGGTCGTGTTCCCCAAATGGGTCGTCGGAATTTAATGGGTTAAGTGATCGTTTAGTGCCACGGGTTCGACGATGACTACTACGGTCACAGGGAGTGTGACCTAGAAGGAATATCGCTCGAACGTAATGCACCTCTTATAATGCAATTTACATGGCATTTGGAGATGGGAGATGATTTACATCCACTCGTTTTCGTCAGAAATGCAGAAAACCCTCTGGAATAATTAGCCACACAATATACATAATTAATTATGCTTACGTCTAAAAAGTCTATTCGATTGTTTCAGGTAGTCGGCGACCATGAGGGCCAAGAAGTTCTTCATCTTCAACAAGAAGCTACTCTGAACGATGCCGCGGTATGTGTATCGGAGTTGCTTCGAAAAAGACATAACTAGAAGTGGTTCGCGTCTTCATCGACAGGACTCCCCTGGGATCCTGAGAGGTCGTCTAGCAGTCCATCACGGACTCCACAGGAAGAGAGGAAGAGTTGCGCACACACACAGCGCTGAATGAAGTCTAAAGGTCAAGATCCTTACGAAGAGGAAGTCGCTGGAGGATCCCTTTACAGTTAGGAATCGTCCAATGTCGGCACTGAACCACCACAGTCCGCAAGAAAAGTCTTCGGAGCATCAGAGTCACCACCTGGAGTAGTCGAGATCGTTGCGAAGAGGAAGAGACCGTAGTCGAGGCTTCGCGAAGCTTGAAGGATCCACCAAGAATTCGTCTGCAGGCAAAGAGGAAGAAGCCTGAAGCTTACAGGGTCTCGCTAGGAATCAACTGGAGTAGGAGCCAGAAGAAGAAGCAGGAGAAGGTGGGGTATCCTGGAGGTTGGCAAGCACAAGTGGCTGGCTCTCTGTGATCCGTGATAGAGGTCTGCTCGCACGGCCTGCCTCGGTGACGATCGATCGGGTGGGATTAATCGGGAGTGCGGAGGTGGAAGAACCAAGGGGCGGGATAATTTAGGAAGGTTTGACGATAGCTTCGTCAATAGGAACAGTGTCGATGAGACAGGGAGATGAGGATGAGGTGGTCGCTGCTGATCGTCGTACTCCTCTGCGTCGCGGGGCGACTCACGCGGCTGGCTCATTGCCAGGACACGTCCTGGCTCAGGTTGCCGGAGAGTTACTGGGGCAAGGACCTCCACGGCGAATACGATCGGTATGATCATACGAACGGGAAGAACGGCTGGGATCCACGGTGGAACGGAGACTCCATCGCAACGGACGACTCACGGTTTTACGGCCAGGTCGTTAACCAGAGGAGCAACAGAGCCATCGATGACTCTAGGTACTTCCATATCTATTAGGCATTCGCGTATGAGACTTCCGCGGTTGTTTTTAACAGTAACCGCAAGGAATTGTTTATAAATGATTTCATTGACCCCAGGTTCACGGGACCCGCTAGCGTAATTATTGCTAGCAAGTTGATTAATATTTACCTTTATTAAAAGAATGGAAGTCACGAAGTTTCGGACAAATTTACCTAACAATTACTTTGTTAGGTGATACTTTTTTCAAACTGTGTCAAATTGACACGAGGGACGGATGAATTGCTCTATGATTTGTTTTACGGTTTCAGCGGTCAGAGCTTTTTTAAAGTTCGTAATTTTTTAAAAAAAGAAGAAAGATTATATCTATTGTATACCTACACATTCTCCAATAAGTATGCATTAACAAAATCAAAATAGAATTTCATCTCGCTTTAAAGAAGATTAACTACACACACGTTAGACTATACAAGGGGTTAAGTAACGTGAAACAGTCACTTTTAGGGCTCCGCCTACCTGGGGAGGTTACCGGATTATTCCGGTCGGAGCCTGCCATATAGAAGGGATATAGAACGCTTTGGCCCTTGAATACGCCATTTCTCTCGTGCCGGACCAATTGTCCTAATTCCAGTGGTCTAAACGTTTGTACGGCATTGACACAGATCATCCGAACCGAACACGAAGACGAATCCACCGCCAGACCAATTGACCAACCTCCCGAAGGTGACTGCGAAGACCACGCCGAAGCCGAGGAGATTGAAGAATGTGACGATCGCAGAGGGCATCTGCCAGAGCATCGATATTCGGAACAGTGTGCAGTATTTCCCGATCATGAAAGGTTGTCGGGTGATAGAGGGCTATCTGCAGGTGGTTCTGATCGAGAACAGCTCCGAGGCAGAATTCCAGGACATCCAGTTCCCCGAGTTGCGCGAGGTCACCGGCTATGTGCTCTTGTACCGTGTCAACGGCTTAAAGAGTCTCTCTACTCTCTTCCCGAACCTCGAAGTGATACGTGGAAATGTTCTACTAACCGACTACGCCTTCATGGTCTACGAGATGCAGAATCTTCAAGAGGTGAGTCCTCATTCACAAGAACTTTATTTACCAATTTTCAGTAATTCTTTACCAAATCCAGCAAATACCTAATATTTCTATGAAAAATATTCCCCACGGTGCGAGTACCGAGAAGGTTCGTGTTATTTCAAATTCAATATCATTCACAAGCAATATTACCACCGGTAACGCGCTTGCGGCGATTGGGGAAAAATGTGAAATAAGACTCCTGTTAGCACCGCAAATATTTTACATCGAGCGTGAAGCTTCTGCGAAACGGAAGGGCTGTTTGACCTGCGGTCGACGAGATTTCCGTAGCCGGTGTGTTGTTCCTGAAAATAGCCGTGGATCAATATTCGCTTGTTAGATCGCAAATATTTGTCGCTCGTCGCTTATTGCCGTTCGGGTAGCGCGTGGAAAAGTAAATTTTCCCACTACTTTGCACGGCGTGTCTGTATGTATGCGCCGTACGTGTATCGTAAAATATAGTTCCGTGCGCCAACTGAACCGTTAGCTAGCACTGAAGGATTTTGCAATCAGCATAAACGACCAACTAAAAGGTTCTTTATTAGCATAAAACTCGTTGCGAGAGTTACTGAACGATAAGACAAACCGACGTAGAAATTATTGCAATGGGTTTCACAGTTGGTTTCTCGAAAATTCTCCTAAAGTTACGTCCACACCGAAGCAACAAACTTCTTGTCGCCAGTTGTTGTTGTTGGCTTGTTCTTCTTTTTCGCTGCCGAGGAGAAGCCGTTTGACGTAATGATTCGTTGTGGATGTAGCTTTACACGCGCGAAGTACAGGGCGTAAAGAGACACGAGGAGTCGGATTGTTTTGCGGGATCGAACACTAATTTTCTGGATCGATCATTCGCACGGCGACTCCATGGCGGGATCCGCTGGGCCTTCGTGGTTGTGTTGCAATTCGTCTGGCGCGGCTAGTTGACCCGGCTGGTCAAGTGACGTTAATTAGCCAATCGAATTAACCGGTCGTTTGACCTCTGGCTGGCAATATCTGAATCGCGTCCACCCGGTCTTTTCTTCTTGCAGATCGACCTGAAGAAGCTCGTGGAAATCTCCAGGGGCAGCATCAGAATCGAGAAGAACCCGACCCTCTGCTACACGAACAACCTGAACTGGGACCTGATCGTCGCGGCTGGCGAGAACGTCATCAAGGACAACAGGGAGGAAGCCTCTTGTCCAAGTACTTGTCCAAGTTCAAGTTGTCAACCTTGTTCCGTTGGTGTTATACGCGCACTGAAGTCTTAAATTCGTTGTTTGTCAGGCTCCTTCTTATTTGATATCAAATTTAGCTGTTTTCATAAAGTTGCGACAGCTACATGCTGCCGAACAATACAAATTACACTACGTAAACGTAAAAAAAGTAGGACTTTTGTGGGAGATAGTGGTTTGAATTGATCTTACATCTAGCGCAAGGTGTTCCAACTTGTTCCCTTTCAAGAGTCGCAAGGTCCCCACCATTAGTCAAGCCTCTTCCCAAGTTGGAACTCCCTGATCTAGCGCTTTTGACTATTGTAAAAGCTCATCTTTGCATTATCGAGAAATGAGAAGGCGCATTCTGAACCCTTGTAATCCTGGAAACGTGTCTACCTCCTTAACTCTGGGATTCTTCGTGTTCCAGGCTGCTCGCACTGTCCACAAGGTCTCTGTTGGACCGCGCAGCACTGCCAAACATTGGAGAAGCCGGAATGCCACAAGCAGTGTCTCGGCGAGTGTCGTGGTCCAACCGACAGCGACTGTTATGTCTGCAAGCATTATCAACACGAGGGAAGATGCGTGGAGAACTGTCCCCCTCACTTGTGCGTACACAGACCTGATTGAATCACTTGTAGCAGTAAGGAGCACCTTTTCTGAGTTGTTGAATTGACGTTGCAGGTACGCCTACCTCTCGAGACGTTGCATCGCTAAGGATGAGTGTCTGAAGTTAAATAGTCGTCTGAGGAGGTACCAGCAGGAGGAGGGACTAGCCTGGAGGCCGTTCAACGGATCCTGCGTGACTCACTGTCCCGAAGGATACGAAGATGCCTTAGATCAGTACAATGTAAGCTCCCGTTCGATGTAGGTTTCCTTATTTTTCTAAAATGAGCATGTAGCTGTTGCAGCTTTATGAAAATAGCTTATATGCGCAGCTGTATGCTTTCGAATATTGCAAATTATTACACTTCGGGAAGTTTGCGGCCTAAATTGATCTTTTATCTAGCGGTTTTGTTTACTGATAGGTTTCTAGGTTTTTGGTATTTGGTCCCCTCAGGGTTTCAAATCCGTTTCACCATCTCCGTTCGCTATCTCTCCCCTTCTTTCCACTTCTTTCTCTAACGCCAAATTTCAGCCTATTTCAGCCTAATTTTCAGCAGGACCTACTTTTTATTACGGTGGGTTCCTAACCACCTTGATTACTGATAGATAGATAGATGATACTTGGTCCCCGCAGGGTTTCAAGTTCATACACCAATCTCTCCTTTTCTTTCCAATCTCACCTATCGCCTAATTGCAACTAAGTCACATCCGCAGTCGCGCGTTCTACCCACTAAGCCACTGCGCGCCTTTCGGTTTTGATTACTGAAAACCCTAATTTTTGGAACCCACAGCCCGTACCCTTCTCTTAGTAACGCGAACCTCCTGTTGCAGATGACCACGTGTCGAGTCTGCGTGAGCCAATGCCGCAAAGTGAACCACGGTGCTCTGATTCGCCATATCTCGGACGCGCAGATGTTCCGCGGCACGACCGTAGTGAAAGGAGCTCTGGAGTTCCAGATCCGGAACGGTAATCCGAACATCATGAACGAATTGACACAAGCATTCGGCCAGATCGAGGAGATCACCGAGTACCTGAAGATTACGCACTCGTTTCCGATCACGTCGCTGAGTTTCTTCAAGAAACTGAAAGTGATCCGCGGAAAAAAGCTGGACATCAACAACGCCAGCCTGGCGGTGTTGGATAATCCGAATTTATCGAACCTGTTCCCTGCCGAGCAGAAGATCTCGATCGACAACGGCCGACTGTTCTTTCACTACAATCCGAAGCTATGCCTCTCGAAGATCGTGCAGTTCAGCAAGATGGTGAACATTACGAACTTCACGGACATGGAGGTGCAGCCGGAGTCGAACGGTGAGAAGGTAGCCTGCAACGTAGTCAACATCAACATCACAGTGAGTGACCTGGGCCCGGACTACGCAGATCTGGTTTGGGATAGTTATAAGCCGACCGAGGGCCAAAAGCTACTCAGCTACCTGTTGAACTACATGGAAACGGAGAACGAAAACGTCAGCTACGAATCGAATGCCTGCGGCGGCTGCAACTCTTGGCAAATCCTCGACGTCGACATCCCGAAGTGGAAGAACACCGTGTCGAAGTACATCACCGATCTGAAGCCGTACACTATGTACGCGGTGTTCGTGAAGACGTTCAACGCACGCAACAGCAGTAACTTCGTGATGAATCAGGTCGGCCAGTCGGAGATCATTTTCTTTAGAACCAGGAGCACGATACCATCACCACCTATCAACATTCTATCGAGTTCTAAAAGCGACTCAGAGATCTTAATCACTTGGGAGCCGCCTATCTTCCCGAACGGTCCAATAGGATACTACATGATCTCCAGCTCCAGGATCCGAGAAGAGGAAGAGCTAATCTCGTGCAGGGACTACTGCAAGAACCCTCTGCAGAATGAAGTCGAGGATACAGTGCCCGAAGTGACCGTGAAGACTCCCATCATGAACACGGATTCCTGTTGCACGAAGGATAACCAGTACGAGGACGTGATCACCTCGAAAAAGTTTGAGATCTTCTGCCACGAGAACACGACCGTCAGCTACATCTCGCCCGGTTGGAGGGACTACTGCGTGCACAACAATTACAACTCCGTCGACGAGAAGTTTTACGAGCTGACGTCCTCTTTGCAGCAGAACTCTGAGAAACCTGAGAATACCGTCGGCATGGTAGACACGAGCGCCGTCACGTACAATGTTAGCGGAGGGAACAACTCATTCGTGATCAAGAATCTGCGGCACTTCACACGGTACAGCATCTCCATCGCTGCGTGCGGCGTAAAGGTGAACGAATCGGAAATGTGCTCGTCTATCCAGTACACCAGCACCAGAACCAAGAAGCTGGACCACGCGGACGACGTGCAGAACGTGAAGGTCTACGTTACCAACAACACCATCGTGGAAGTAACCTGGGACTTGGTGAAGAACCCGAACGCGATCACGGTTTCTTACAGCATCGAATACACGAATCTAGACGTGAAGGACGCCAGAAAGATTACCAAATGCATCGCTAATACCGGGAAGGATAGGTTGACCAGCTTCTTGGTGAAGAACCTGACGCCTGGCAGATACAGTCTGCGAATGAGGTCGACATCTCTGGCCGGGAACGGTCTGTTCTCCGATGTGGTTCACTTCAACGTAAATGTATCGAACGCCGCGCCCATCACTTTGATCTCGTTGCTGATGCTGGCTATTCTATTCACGATCACGATGGCGTTCTTCGTGTTCCTGCGGATCCAGCACAAGAAGAAGAAGCAGGAGAGGCTAATAGCCAGCGTAAACCCGGACTACATCGAGACCAAGTACGTAATCGACGATTGGGAAGTACCTGCGGAGAACGTCGAGATCGTGGAAAAGCTGGGTCTCGGTAATTTCGGCATGGTGTACCGCGGTATCTACGACAAAAGCACGCCGGTTGCTATCAAGACGATCTCAAAGACGGCTAGCCAGAGGGAGAAGAATGAGTTTTTGAACGAGGCCTCAGTGATGAAGAACTTCTCCACGTACCACATCATCAAGCTCTTCGGCGTGGTGTCGATTGAGAATCCTCCGTACGTGATCATGGAACTGATGGAGAACGGGGACTTGAAGACCTATCTGCGGAAGATTAGAGATAGGCCGGACTTGGTCCCGGACGCTTGCGGGATCATGCGAATGGCGGCGGAGATCGCAGACGGTATGGTTTACTTGGAATCGAAGAAGTACGTGCATCGAGACTTGGCCGCGAGGAACTGCATGGTGTCCAAGGACCTGGTCTGCAAGATCGGCGACTTCGGCATGGCCAGGGACATTTACGAGACGGATTACTACAAAATTGGACGGAAAGGCTTACTGCCTATCAGGTGGATGGCGCCGGAGAACCTCTCTGACGGCGTGTTCACGTCCGATTCGGACGTCTGGTCGTTCGGAGTGGTTCTCTACGAGATCCTGACCCTGGCTGAGATGCCATATCAAGGTTTATCGAACGAGGACGTGCTCAGGCACGTGCTGCACAAGGGCACGCTTAGCGTACCGCGCAACTGTCCCGAGAATATTCATAAGATCATGGAGAAATGCTTCAAATGGCGGCCCAGCGATCGTCCAACGTTCATGGAGATCGTAGGCGAGCTGGAACCCTGTCTGAGGCAGGACTTCTGCGAGAAGTCGTTCTATCATTCGCCGGAGGGCGTGGAAAGTCGGAGATCAGGCTTGAAGAAGCCCTACCATCCCGCAGCACCCATCAGGTTCCACTGGGGCAACGAAACCGCCAGGTGGGTCAAGGAGTTCGAGGACAACGTCACCCTCCTCGACCAAACCAAGGCTGGCACCAGTAGGGGACGCATATTTAGAAACGGTTTCCAGCCTTTCGGTAACGTGACCAATTTGGAAAACGTGCCTCTGGATCGGTGAGAACGACCTCGGCGAACCAATCGCCTGACCAAGACCTTGTAAATACCTTGTACAAAACCATACGCGGGCCTGGACCATTACGGTCGTCTTCCAGGCTCATCTATACATATCTCTACGAACTCTCTCTCTTCCTCGTCTGACATGTTGTAAATAGAAGCAATACGAAAAGAACAGCCTTCTAAACGCATATGTACGTACACACAGACATACGTCAGAGTTCCTTATCGATAGACTGCGAATGTTTATGCAAAATGTGCACGGTCTGCATATCTGCATAAAGATCCGCAATCTACTTATTAAACGTATACCGTTCGCGCGAGCTGCGATCTTTGATTATTAATTAGCGGACATAATTCGAAGGAAATGACACAGACGGATGGGAGGTATGCGCTCGCGCGGGTATCTTGCAATAAGTACGCCAACAATCTTTGCAACAAGTATAACTTAAGCTAGACGGTTTTAAGCGGGCTGAGAGCCTGAAAAGATGACAAAAAGAGAGTATCCTCTATTTTATAGGAATGGATGTACGGATAAGTATTTTTCATGGCCGTATTTATTCTTAATCGATCGACTGAAAAGCAGCGGGCACGTACAGGGGGATGGGGGCGAAATGTAGACGGAGAGAGAACGAGTTTCGGGGGTGGAATCGATTCAAACCCCTTCACGCGTTGGTTCGATATTCCGGAAGCTGTCGATTATCTGGAAACTTTTCAAGGAAATAGAATATTTTCGGCATGAAATGTTTCGCGATCGTTCAACATAGTGTCTACGTTCCTCGTAAATGATTGCCCCTGTCAATCATACGCAGTTTAATTATTAATGTTCGCGTAAGTCGGCAGGTAGTTCCTTTGATTTAGCAAAGTAGCAATTTCTTTCTGTCTCTGTCTATTTAATTTAAGGACAACGGTCCACATAATCGAAAGTTCGGCGAAGCGGTCGAGAATAATGCCACTTTTCCTTGCGTGTAACCTAACCGCGGTCGAATCGCAACAGAAGAGCGTTTATTTACATTAAGCGTAACATAGCTTCGTACGCGAGAGTCACGTAGACTCGTCAAGCTAGGACAGACGACAATACTCGGAAACTGATAATCGTGTCAATGTAGAGTCGTTTCTGAACAATGCGTTCTGCCTGGATATGTCTACGGAACGTTCTCAAGCAACATTGCATTTCTAAACAAATTTAGATTGGTCGTCGGACTGCGTTCAGATTCCGCAGTAGACAGAACCACGCCCCTTGTTCACGATCGCACACGTTGTACATATTGTGTAACGACAGTAGCGTTAACCACGAAAAAATTAACGATGCCCAGATAGAATGATGTGCCTTCGAAGCTTCCTGGTAAGCAAACTGCCGCCCGCGTCTGCCAGCAGGTTCTGCAGGTTAAAATTCGATAAAAACTAAGATAAAAAAAACTTAAATTTCATCACGACGAACGCGTAAAAAACAGAGAGGAGAGACTGGAAAGTAGAATATTATATCGAAATCAAAATACTCTAATGGGCATTAACGTATCTTGCGCGAGCTTCGAGAGAGAAAGGGAGTAAAAAGAAGAAAATACGAATATTTTGTTACTGTTGCAATAATAGAGTGTTAAATCGTGTGCGTGTAAATAATAAAGGGGTGCGCTCGTGTATCTGGGACTAACGAAATAATGGGCGGCGAGGAATTATCGAACGATATTATAATCGGCGAAAAGATAGCCGAGGAAATCTCGGGCGAGCAACGCGGGGATCGATTGTCCCGTTCTATCTGGGTTGGTTAATTTAGTATTTATTGTTGCCGTCTAGTGCCTGGAGGCAGGAACAAGTCGTTCGGAGGAATATTTTTTTGTTGGCCAGTGCTGTAACTGGAAGGCGTTGTTTCCTCGCTCGCTAAGTCACTACGATACATACTTAGTAGTTTTTATTCTGTTTATTTAAAAGAAAAAGGTTAAACTTTCCTTGCGCAACCAGAGATTTTAAACCAGTAGATTTCAGCTAGGAGATCGATGGTTCAAAAGTTTGTTTCCAGTCGAACGATTTTCAGCGTCATAAATAAAATCACTCGTAACTTTTGAATCACCGATCTCCTAAGATCGAAACGTGAATATTTGGCATTTGCTAACCTAAATTTACTGGATTGCGTAGGAGCAACGCAAAAATTTCAGGTTACGCAAGGAAAATGTGCAGCCAAACAAACGGCCGACCTGTATAGAACACGCGTGACTTCTACCGGTTCGTTCAAAGTAAACGTTGCATAAGTGGTCCAAGCGCAACACACATACATACATATATGCGCTCGTGGATCCCCATGTACATAGAGGCAGAGCCTAGGGGATTCTGGGATTGCGAGGAACAGGGTTTAAACATTTACGAACGATAAGCGAGAGAAATTCAGCTATGCGAAATTCAAAACTGCGATCGATTCTGCCCGTAATTGTGAAAGTTCTCTAAGCGAAGATTTTTTTAAAAAAGGAATGATTTTTAGTTATTTCACACCACGTTATCTTAAAATGAACGAATTCAATGCAATTTCTACGATATTCAATACAAATTCAACTTTCAATCGTTATATGTGCCCATAATTATGAAAGTAGTCTAAGTGAAAATTAAAAGAAAAACCGCGAATCGGCTAAGATCACGGGATTACTGTACTCGCATACTTTTCCGCATCACGCACGACTATATCTCCGATTCGTTCTGAATTTCTGTCATATGATATTAGAGAGTTTCGAACGTAGTGACGGCGGCTCAGGTATGACGAACTCGTTTCAGATCAATTCCACTCAGTGATTGCTCTAGTTACGGTACTGCGGGAGTGGGACGTGCGCTCGCGCGTACAGCTCCAATGGACTGAAAGACTTAGTTTTTAATTAGGCGTGTCCTCTCGTCTCATTCCGACAGTCTCGTTTCACTCGGTCGCCGAATTCGCTGTCTCTGTTCCCCCCTCATTGGTCTCTCAAGGTTCTAGAAACAGTTGACATAAAAGTTCGACTTAATTCTAGGAAGTAATTGCACCCGAAAGAGTCATTCGAAAAGCAACCTCCAAGCATCACAATTCTAAATTCTGAAGGTCCCATTACACGCTGCCATTATTCAGCTGACTTTTGACTCAATCCGATTTGACCGACTTTCGGAAGTCTATCCTTTAAAATATGAACACCTGCATATGTATAATCAGTGACTGCACATTGTGCCATTGCGTCTGTACTTAAATATAGTTTAACGATCAGCTTGATAGTGGGAGGTTGTGGATGAGAAACCCTACTCGGAACCCATGCTAATTTGAATAAGTTCCAGTTTCACCCTGAAGAAGAACGCGACCGTGTGTTAGCATCGAGAACATCGACATGGAATCGGGAACGCCGGTGACTGAACGATTCGAATCCCAAGACCCTAGTGACTTTTCGAAAAGTTATTGTGTGGCTAGAGAAAAATTCCAACTACCCTTATTAACCTTAGCACTCAGAGTCATCACTAAAAATTGCTATACCAAGATATTGTTTACATTGGTATCTAATCAATTGCTAAACCTTAAAGTATTGTATGAGGAACTATATCACTTTTATATACATGAAACAAAAATGATGTAGAATGGAATTATTTCAGGACGGAAGAAATTTTTAATTTTCAAGTTGAAATAACTCCGAGTGCAAAGGGTTGAATTTAAGTGTAAACAATTGGTCATTGAAACGAAAACATAAAATCGTATATTGTATAGTGTATGATAATCCCAGAGTAATTATCCCAGATGATTATTCCTGCCAGTGTAAAATTGATATGAAAATCAGATGAAGTATTGCTTCGTATACACTATATAAGCACGGTCATGATTAGACTGCGAATCTTTATGCATTTATATCAAAATAGAGTAGATGTACTTCAAAAATGTTGAAAAAAATTTCCAATTGAAGATGTCAATATATAATTTCTCCTCTATTATAATCATTACGGGAAAGAGTAACATTCAATCTAGTTTCTATAGCTTGCAATCGATACAGACAATTTTTGCTTTGCATAAATGTCCACAGTCTAGTCATGATATTTGCATTTGAAAAGGAAACACACAAATTGGGTCGCTTGTCACATGTGATCCATTGTCGTTGGAAATCGTTCAATTCGTTCGATCCGTCGCCACCGTCTAAACCACACTCACCACATCTAATCATATATAAATGTACATATTTACATTGCACTAATTTAGTATTGCCGCTGAGTATTACAACTAGTCACATAAGCCAAAAGTTTGTCACTCTCGCAAAGTTTTCTTTTTCTTCAGGTTTGTAATAAAGAACGATGACGAAAAAATATTGTTAATACCTTTCAGTTCTCCTCTTCAGTTAAAGCACGCAGCTCAAAAATTTCTAGATTTTTCGGAAGCTCGAACAATATTAGCACGATAACAGTCATTAACTATGAAATACCGTAA
>CM052341.1:18131316-18154347 GCA_028455595.1 Lasioglossum vierecki | reverse complement strand
TTAATTTCTCATTAAATAGTTTGAACAGAACACGTTTAAGAACACAGTTTAATTGCGAAGATAATGGTACTCACTCTTTTATCCACTGTTGCTCCAAGAAAGCTCTACAAATTGCGTCTCGAATTTGTTTATCGAATCACATTCTATACCCTCAGGCTCTATAACAAAAAGAACAAATTCTGTTAATATTAGACGACTAATCGTCAAACAATAAGTCCGAATTAATATGAAGCAAATAATTCAAGTTGAATATAAAACCAAAAAATTAATTTCAACCAAAATTAAATTTTTTTTATTATTTTTTTAAATTTAAATACGACTGTTTGAATGCAAGAGCAAATATCGCAAGAAGGCAGTACGATTCATGAATAAATTGAAATCAATGAAAAATAATTTGCTCGAACACGGTACTAACATAAATAAAAAACTAGTAAATAATCCGTATTACTATCGAATGAAGAAATACAGAAACCGTACGCACCACGCAAAAATCTTTGTTGTAATAAGGGAAGCGGTAGAGGTCAAAGAGAAGCTCGGAGACAACGCAGAATACGTCTGTCAATTTCGACTGTCACACTTATAATAAGTCGCGGTCAGATTTTTGGGACTACGAAGGTTGGAGGGGGGGCAGTCCGCAACGTTCGAAAATTTCACCCACATTGTGACCATCTGGTGCGGCGCGGAGGGGAGGGATGAGGAGGCTCGCGAAACGTACATCGCAGTTCCTTCAATACAAAACATTTTTTTTCACCCTGTTTTTCATACATCAGTGGGACAACTTTCGAAACGTGTTATCGACATATCAATAAACAGGATAGCTATATAGATAGACAGTTGGTGAGACAGTTCTCAGAATATGATGTACTATGTATATTGCTTTGAAGAGTATGTATGGTAAAACGCAGGTATAAACTTGCGTCCTTGCCCCGCTGTACTAATAAAAAATTTGATATAAAGTGACCGTTCCGTAAGAAGTACCGTTTTCTTGCTTCTTTTTTCTATTCTGTTTTTTTTTAAATATTATTACCCCGTTTTTATTAGCTCGGTTTCTTGTCTGTTCGGTGACAAATTTCGAAATTGCTTTTAAACTAAATTTCCGATGAGCTAGAGACTTGAAATTGGAAACAGCTTAGAACTGGATGACAATGCAATATTCAAAACAATTTTTTTTAAAAGTCTATCCGTTTCGGAGAAATAACAATTAAATATTTACCAAAAAAAAGTATCATCAACAACACGGTATTATTGAACAAAACAACGGATACTTACGGTGACACGTCCGCCGCTGCTGATGAATGTATGAAATGACCGTTGGCGTCTGGACATTCATTGTCGAACAGGTAGATGTAGCATCGATGTTTTGAATCGATGGATGTTTTGCTCGCGGAATCTGTAATAGAAAGAACACACAAGCTGTCAGAAATAATAGCAATCAGAATAAATAGCAAGTAAACAATTCAATTTGAACAGCTACTCAAAATGAATGTGTACCAAAATTTGATAAACTTTATTTCTATACCACGAAATGAATTTAATTAGTTTGATCGTCATGACACACGAGCAAATTATCGCGAGAATGCAGCACGATTCGAAAATACATAGATATCAATGAAAATTAAATAAGGATTACACTCTACCTCCGGAAAGCAGAAATTGTTGCCACTTTCTCGTGTAATTCTGTCAATTTTAGCGAAGAAATGCGAAAAATCTATGTGAGACGATGCTAAGCGGTCAGTGGCGGCAAATGGCGGTTCAAACTGCGTGTTTGAAAGTTTGCAATAACAATACTCTCGTGGCGCCACCTAGCGACGCCGCTCGGTAAGCGACATTGCTGGCTAAGCGATATTAATTGTTCATTAATTCGTTCAAAAAGGATGATCAACAATACAATATTATTGCAAAAAAAACAAATACTTACGGTGACACGTCCGCCGCTGCTGACGAATGTTCGCAATGACCATTGACGTCTGGACATTGCTTCTCGGAAAGATAGGCGTAGCATCGATGTTTTCAATCGATAGATTTTTTGCTCATGGAATCTGTAACAGAAAGAAATAATACACGCAAACAGTCCGAAATAATGCATACAATTCAACTTGAATAGAGAATCAAAATGAATGAGTACCAAAATTCAATAAACTTTCTACGCGTGACGATTCCAAGCGATCAGTGGCGGCAAGTGGCATTTCAGACTGATTGTTTGAAAGTTTGCAACAACCGTCCTCTCGTGGCGCCACCTAGCGACGCCGCTCAGTAAGCGGCGCGCAACAGTTATTTCATTCAAACTTGGCAGGTATTCTCTCTCTTTATTCAACTCTAAGAAGGCATAACATTTAAATCACTGATCTCCTAGTTTCGAAAGTTGGATTTTTGGCATAAGAAAGAGAACAGTTCGGTTCGTCAGAGAATGTAACATTTCAAGCCTTCATTCGCCTTCTTACAGTTCTTTCCAGCGAGATCTCCTCAGTGGTCTTCTGTACCGACGAAATCCCGTCGGCTACCTTGTGTTTCTCACTCCAGTCAGAATATATCCTAGAGGGCATAAGAGAACACTGAAAAATTCGTGAGACACGTAGTCTCGTAAGGCTGCGTAAAGATGACAGTCGGTGTCAGTGGTCTTCAGTGGGCTTCTAAAATCACCGCGCATGCGCGAGAAATCTTACACAATGTCTCACCTCTCACCACTCTACCATTGGGCGAGACACGAATCTACACGAAACCCCAAATGTCGATTGATTTACTCCAATACCTCGTCTGTGATATGTATCAATTATTTTCAGGGTATGCGGTCTTATAAAAACAAACTTTAGCAACACTTACTCAGCGAAAATGATAGATTTAATCTCCTCGAGAAACAACGTCTTCATATGGAGCGCGGAAGGTAATCCGCTTTGTTTTTTTTTGGAGAATATAATATTGCACTATTGCAGATATTTATTGTTTTGTAGACTGGTTAAATCTGAGAAAACATCACAGGATTGTCGGCGAATTGATAGGTTGCTTACCGAAGAAACCTAGGCAAGATATTCTATCCGGTCTTCCGTTACTTTTACAGCCGGAAGAGGTATCTCTCCTGCTGGAGAAGAACATAGCGCAGCTTATCCACTATCCGTGTCTTCAGGAACCACCGAACGACTCATTGAAAGAAGCTTTTGAGAAATATAGGGATACTTTATTCATCGAGCAGGAGGAATGTTTGAGGAACGAGAGGAAGAAACAGGTTTCCAAAATGGTCTTTCTGTTATCTTTATTATATGAATTCTCTATCGTGTATCTTTCACAGGTAATTAGCATGATGGACAAGATCGTGGAGGGAAAGAAAAGAAAGATACTTGGAATAGAAACAAGGAAGAAGAAAGCGAAGAAACCGTTAGATCCAAAAGTGCAAGAAGCTCTTGATAACATTGAAATAAATAGACAGGAACTGTTGGAGGAGGAAATGGCAAAAATACCTAAACTAGATAAGACTGAAGCCTTAATTCAAACTCACACAGGTATGTGTTCTGCAAAGAAAAATTAAAATTAGTACATTTATTTTATTAAATACCATTTCTGCTCACTATGTACATAAACATTTATACCAGAAGAACAGTATTACAAAAATACATGTTCTTCTAGAAAAGTTTGCTTCTTAAAAGAATGAAACATATATATTCTTAGTATACCCATGGGCAAGTCAAGACGAAGTTGAAACAGTGGAGTGGAAGTATCCTAGCAATCCTAAAGAACAACTTAGATATAATACGTATAAGGATCTTTGGGAGAGAGGATACTTCATAACAAGCGGAGAAAAGTTTGGAGGTGATTTCTTGGTGTATCCTGGTATGTAATTACATTGCGTTTATTAATTCGATTCTGGTACAAACATTTCAGTTCCTAATGTTTCAGGAGACCCTATAATGTTCCACTCGCAATTCATAGTCCACTGCAGGGACAGAAACGAAGAAATTCCAATAACTGAACTATCAGCTGAATGCCGTATTGCGTGGCACGTTCGGAAAACGCGTGTATACGCATTCCTCTCTAAAGATCAAACCGATATTATATACGAATCGTTTCAGTGGGCAGAAAGTAGAGTACTCGAGAATCGATAGCACCAGGAATTGTCGAATTTTGTACAAGAAATAGAATGAAAGTTCGATCGATTTTATATTACTATTTATTTGCACCTTCACTTCAAACGGTATCGATTACCGCAAATTGATTATGTTGTTTGAGGGGAATAACATTAAAATGTTTCTTATATATAACACTTTTCTCTCTACCTGCATAGTTCATTATAGCCCAGCCGTGGGTGTTGTTCGGATTAATTTTTTCACATGTAACCACTACTTTTCCAGCTTCTAAAGCGTATAGTGTCCCGTTTTTACCCATGCCAACCTATAACGAAAATCGTACATGAATTTTTATAGTTTAAGGAAGATGCTCATAGTACTTTCTTGACATAAAAGCAGTAGAACTTACATATAGTCCTGGATGGAACCTGGGCCTAAGTTGAGTGACTAGTAACTGACCCTTTTGTACGAACCATCCATCCTGAACCTTCCATCCTCTATGTTTCGGTCTCGGATGGCCAGGTTTAATTCTCGTACTAGTACCAGATTTCTTTGACGCGTACCTTACGCATGCTATTGACCATATCTTGTATTGTATTAAAATCGATTAACTATATAAAATACATTACGAGGAATGTCTACAAACCTATATTAATGGTAGCAGTGTTTACAAAAGGCTTTGTGATCTGCAAAGCATTGTTAAACAGGTGTGTTAAGAAAGACATATCTGAAAATACAAATTATGTTTGTTTACTTCGGTGCAACATAACCTATCGTAAAAGAATTTGTAATGTCATTTCGGCAAAAGTTATTTAATGTTTACGATTATGATCATGCACGTTTTATACAACTTCAAATGAATGATGGATAAGGATTTCAATCAACATGTACTTTTGTTACATTCGAATGCGAAGGATAAAGGTTACCTAATTCCTTGCGTGAAGCAATCGAAAGAAAACCGATAAAATTTTCTAGCTCACCCTGTATATGGTCACATGAGAAACCTAACAGAGGGAGGGGGTAAGCATGTCATTGGCCGCATAGCTGTGATATGGGGCGCTTTTTCAGTCAAGTACGAAGATCGAGTAAATTCGGGTAACTTGGGCGCCCCGCTAATTTCGCAAAAGGGTATAGCCGGATAGTCTCCCACTACTTTCCCCCCAATAGTGCCTCACAAACTTCGGACGCAGATACGTTCCTGCCGAAACTCGCGCATGCGCGAAAAAAGCGCCCCATATCACAGCTATGATTGGCCGCTCGATAAGTAATCGCTTCCTAGAGAAACCCACACTATATAGGATAGTTAGCGCAGCTACTTATCGAGCGGTTGATGTATCTAAAGCCGGGTAATTAAATAGTGCAATAGATACAATCATTGGAACAGCAAATGCACAATGTATTTAGAATAACATTAATTGAATATCTTAAGTAGTACATACCAAAAGAATCAAGCACAATCCTGGTAAGCAGTAAGTAAGGGAAAAATGGAATTAAACAAGCCAAGTACAAGCAGTACAAGTAAAGGAAATTCGAATAAACAGAAAATATGTAAAAATTTGACGCTGCAACAAAAATTGGAGGCAGTGAAAAAGAAGGATGCAGGTGTTCCAACAAGTCAAATAGCAGTGGAGTATAACGTTAACGATAGCGCTGTGAGAAGGTGGGTTCGCGATAGGGAGAAACTAGAAAAGTACAGTATCTCCTCAAAATCAAAGCGTGTACGTTTGTCTCCTGTTGAGAAAGTGAACGTGGCGTTAACTGCTTGGTATCAGGACGAAAAGGAAAAGAACAACACGATTACAGTGATACAAGTGAAAGGTATTGCATCTTGAAATTCTTCTTATCGAATAGTCTCTCGATGTAACTATAGAATTCATTTTTCCAGCAAAGGCTCTCGAATTGTTTAAACAATTTGGCGACACAGGAACGTTTAAAGCGAGTGACGGATGGCTGAGAACATGGAAGCAGAGGAACGGCATTCGTTTCATGACAAACTTTGAGGACCAATTGTCTACCAACACCGAAACAGCCAACAAGTTTAAGAATGAGATTTTAGAATTAGTAGAAACGGAACAGTTAACGTTAAATCAAATATTTAATGCCAATGACAGTGGGCTTTATTTCAAAATGATGCCTAATGGATCTCTAGAACATTCAGCTTCGAGCTGTAAGAAGATCGAGGATAGATTGACTGTAATGGCCTGCTGCAATGCGAGCGGCTCGTTCAAAATGCCATTGCTAGTTATCGGAGAACATGAATCGTCGAAAGCGCTGAAGAATTGTCCTGTATCTTATACAAGCCAGAAGAATGCTTGGATGAGCAACACCATTTTCGAAAAATGGTTTAAAGAACAATTTGTACCTCGTGTCCGTAATTTCTTGAGATCAAAAAGCTTACCAGAAAAAGCTATCTTATTGGTGGGTAATGCTAGGACACATCCGTCAACAAACATTTTAACTGTTGATGGAATTAAAGCAATATTCTTTCCACCTAATGTAACGTCAATCATTCAACCTCTTGTTATAGAGGCAGTGAAAAGGAGATATAAATCGAAACTGTTAGCATTCGTGATAAATGCTCAAGCCAACGGAATGGAGTATAACGAAGCTATAAATTCGCTCGATATTAAAAACGCTATCGACTTGATAGGCAATGCTTGGAACGACATAACGGAACAGACAATTTCTAACTGTTGGAAAGAATTATTAAACATGCCGCTCGACCAAGACAACAGTTTGGACAATATCACCTCCAAGTGCATTCATCAAATGTGTAAAAAGATTTCCTGCCATAAAAACATTACCATAGATCATATTAACGAATGGATTTACGCGGACTGCCTACCAAGTCTAACCGACGGAGAAATCATTGAGATTAAAGAAGAACCCTACAATGATGAGACCGGTGAACGATTATTTAATTACTAGTCTTTAAAGTAATCGGTTCATTACTATTACTATTTAAAAATTGTTTGTTCTACAGATTATTATACTGAGAAGGATCATCTAAAGGAAGAGGAAGTTTCGCCTGCGAAAGCTTTGGATAGTTTGGACTGTGTCATCTCGTTCTTTGAAAAGACTGAAAAAATCTCGTTTTTTGAAATGAAATTGCTGAAGAAAGTGAGAAGTAAATTGTTGAAGATTAAAAATAATATTTAATGTAAGATAGAATTTACTGTAAGATAATATTTATTGACTTCGACGACAAATCATATGTTTTGTAATGCATAAATAAAATGATTGAACTACTACATGAAAGCATGACCGTTGTCATTGACATTATTACACGACATCACAGCAGCGTTTACTGCGGATAAACACGCAGTGCTTAGAGAGGGCTGTGATACCTCCAGATATCAGACGTGTCCCGGAATCACCTTTTTCTTAGGGATAGCTGTCACAATCTTGTATCTATCCTGCATGTTTGACAGGACATGATTTACTCGTGCCATAAGTTCATGAGAAAACTGGAGTCTACCCATCAGCGAGTCATCATTAATGGGGAAGTACAGTCCCGTTATGGCAAGTCTTCCTTCTGGGGTAAGATCTTCCAAGGACCATATCCTAACAGATTGACGGTCGGAATTAAGTCATCGGTCATCAAGTTCTGTGGTAACGGCCTCCAGTTCCTGTCCCCTCCACAGTGATGGTATTGTGGGCGCTTTTCGCGCGCATGCGCGAGTTTTGTCAGGGGCGTGTCTACGTCCGAAATTTGTGGGGAGCTATTGAGGCGAAAGTAGTGGGAGATTATCCGGCTATACTCTTTTGCGAAATTAGCGGGGCGTCCAAGTTACCCGATCTTCGTACTTCACTGAGGCCGTCTGACACTGATATATATACTATGGATACGGTATCCGAAATTTTTCATGTCACAATTTGAAAGTCCTTACTTCTATAAATCTATGGCAGAATTGGATGCCAGCGCTGCTCTTGGTTCGACCAGTGTACTATATCCCCGTACTCTCCTTCACCCCCGTGATCCTCAATACTTTGTATATCTTATACACCATTATGTATAAGATATTTATTTTTCTGTGTGTGCTTTTTCCAGAATTACTTTCTTCAATCTTTTAAGCTTTAAAGTAGTAGTAGTTAAGATTTAAGAAAAATTAACATTTTTTTCTCTGTACTATCAACAGCTAGCAACAGTGATGCAAACAATCCAGCACTGCTGAATCTTGAATAACTGCGTTTATATTATACAATAACATTATTTTAATGTATTTAATTGTATTATTTTTGTATAATTATATGTAACAATTAATTATAGTAATATAACATGTCATTGTATATTAATGTTTTTCATCAGTAATAAATGTATTTCAATATCATTATGAGTTTGATTTCATTTAATGCTTCTCTTAAAACGTAAGAAATAGACACCTATTTACCTTTCTCTTATCTACAACAAAAATGTTACAAATATTTTTAATTCAATTTTGCGCTTTCTCTGAACATCATTAATCATTCTTAGTTTCTTTTATATTACATTTATATTACATTTATTACACAAATTTCACTTCTGGTTAATTTGTTATAACTTATAATTAACTTGTGATGTTATAACATACTATTACTTCAATCTTATAAACTTCATTTTTGAAACTCGCGCTATTTCCCTTAGTACACTGGTCGAACCTAAGACGGCGCTGGCACTAAATTCTTAGACATGGCCCCGTTCAATTTGTGACATAAAATTTACACGGGGCTTATGAGCAAAACCGTATCCATAGTATACAGATCAGTGCCGTCTGAGGCTAAAATCGTCGCGCATGCGCGCGAAAAGCGCCCGCAATACCATCACTGATGTAGATGCCTTTGCACTAATGCACTAATGCAAACTTTGCTTTCAGCACTAATGTTGCATCCCGTTTCTCGATAATACAAAAATTTGATGTTCCAGAAGTCAATAACGCTAGATAAAAGATTGATCCAGGCCGCGATCGACCTCGAAAGTCCTATTTTTATGTTTACGAGTCGTAATTTGCATCACACGGAAGCATACAACTGCGCAATTTTCATAACTATATGCTGCCGAATAATGCAAATTACACCTAGTATACGGAAGAAATAAGACTTTTGTGGACGATTCCTGCCTAGATTGATCTTTTATCTAGCCTTTTTGACTACTTAAACCACCCGCGTTTGTATTATTATGAAATGAGAACGCAAATCCCGAGCACCCTTGTAAATCGGCCCGAAACCGGCCCGACGGGCTGGTAATGTGGAGGTCACGGGCTTAGCACGCTGTGACAGACCGAATTCCGTGCTATCTGGGTATAAACATGACCTAACGAATCGTCAGCACTGATCTGTATACTTTGGATTGGAGATTCCCATAAGGAATAATAAATAAATAATAAGAAAAATAAATAATAAATAAATAAATCTTCTTCTAATTTTTTCAGGCATCTCCAATCCATAGTATACAGATCAGTGATCGTCAGCCATTCAGGGCGCAGGAATTCTATCGCTCGATATGTACTGCATCATATTGCAATTTGGTGTGAAATTTAAACGCATGCTCAAAACGCAACAGGATTATCAATTATATTTGATATAATCATTAAAAATCTACAGGCTTTTAAATCATCAAAAACTTACGAAAGCTCATCGAAGTTTATTTAGAACAGTCAGAGTTCTCCCTTGCAAGTCGCATAAAACTAACTATTTATGTACATAGACAAATAGTGATTTGTAATCGTTGATATTTAAACAATAAAGTTCAAATTGTAATTCTTTCATCCTCGACTTCCATTTTTCACATTCCGCACGTACAATGAAATAATTATTGCTCGAAAACACCGTGGCAAATTCCACGGTCGAACATAACCCCTTAAATAGTTCGCGTTTTAAACCAGCTATTCTGCACGAAAAAACAGCGAATTTGTTAATTTTCTAAATGACAACGCAGCCGATATGTTGATTCCTAATGTAAGAATATTTCGAACGAAACAATGTCTATGCTCGGTCAAGGAATTAATGAAAGTATTAACGTTAAACGTTAAAAGAAAACTACATAATAAAGAATCTGTTCAATTACCGCAAAGTGGACCATGGAACGTATTATTTTTTGGCACGGACGGATTTGCGGTAGAGAGTTTAAAGGCCTTGTATAAAAAATGGTAAGAAATGTTTATTATCAATATGATTTTCAATTCCCTTATCGCTTTATTGTTAACAATTACTATTCGTTTGTTTTTAGCGATACCAAGACTGTGCAACGTTTGGAGGTGGTTACACTAAATACAGTGAAAGAGAATGCAGTTGTAAAATTCGCGAAAGAAAAAGAACTTGCGATATACTATTGGCCACTTAAGGATGCTATACACCAATTCCACATTGGAGTAGTTGTTTCGTTTGGTTATATGATTCCATCCAAGATCATAAAATCTTTCCCACTGTAAACTATTTTATAACAATCAGTATATTGTCATGTTAATATATCTCTTATTATCAAGATTGTTGCAGTGGTATGCTGAATGTTCATGGCAGCTTGTTACCAAGGTGGAGAGGAGCAGCACCGATTATTTATTCTTTAATGAACAACGATGATCGAACAGGTGTAACGATAATGAGGATACAGCCGAAGAAGTAACATTATTTTTCTATATGTTATGATTAGACTAAACTTAGAATTATTGTATTGTAATGAACTGTAATTTCAGGTTTGACATAGGGGAAATAATTGTACAGAAAGAAGTTAATATAGGCGAGCACGAAACGCTACCAGAGTTGCATGCTAAATTAGCAAAACTTGGAGCAGATCTATTAGAAAAGACTTTCGAAAACCTACCAGGAGCATTGCAATCCGCGAAGCCCCAAAATGAAACCAATGCTACATATGGTGAATATGTTTCACATCCTTAATTGGTTCTGATAGTTGAGGAAACATATGATAGAAACGATTAATCGCATTGCACTATTTAGCCCCAAAGATAACATCAAAGATAGCTACTGTGAAATGGGATGAAATGTCTGCAACAAATATTTATAATTTACACCGTGCTCTTGTAGGACTGTATCCATTACGTACAAGATTAGGAAATAAGACTGTAAAATTGCATGATATAACGATCACTGATAAATCAATTGCCGAAAGATTGGTAGAACAACCACCAGGTAAATGTATAATATTGTGCATGAATTAAAATGTTAATTGAATGTTAATTGTATCTTTGCAGGAATGGTAACGTACGATAAAGTAAGTAACAAATTAATTGTAAAGTGTAAAGGAGCAGGTTGCATTTCTGTGAAAAGAGTAGTCGTTGAAGGTAAATCTGTAATGGCCGCGCGTGACTTCAACAACGGTTTTATAATTGGTAAAAATGTAACGAACATTTCGTTTTCTTGATAAATTCATTTTAAAATTCAGTAATGAATCGTACATGAAGAAGTTGTCACACAAGAAACATGAAGGATTTTGTGCTTTATAAATAATGTGTAACATTTAAATTATGTAATAAATGTAATTTAAGTTTTGAGTGGAATGTATGAAGAACTTATATGAACGTTCCTACAAATATAGAGTTTCATACTCATAATTTGTTTCTTACCTTCATATATATATATACTCCCAATGAAACTATATCAAAATCAAGCATAAAAAAAATCAATTGATAATAAATAGTGGAAACTTTATTAACAGAAGACAGAAGTTCTAAGCCAGATGTAAAAATAAAATTTACAGTATATGTTTGTCAAGAAAACTTTGTTTAATTAGAGGAGAAATTGTATCTATATTCTGTATATTTTACAAAAAACATAATGACATTCACTGTCTTAATTTATTTAAACGTAGAATTATAGCTGCAGACATAAAATTGTTGATATTAAGTCTCAGTTTCAGAGGCCTGAAATAAAAGAAATATTTTTACTATTACAGAGTCTTAGTTTTATTGAGTTAGTTTAGCTTTTAATATGTTCCTAGTAACACAATTTCAGATTCAAAGTTAGAATTAATCCATAAATAAGTTTTAAGCTAATTTGTTACTTTGGCCTGCTTCGAAATTCTATGTAGTGCAGTTGTATTATCCGTCATTTACGAAGAATTGATCCCATTTTCTTATAAAAGTGAGATTAAAATTTTTCGTATTAATAACTAATTGCCTTTCGATATTTCGGTAAACGGAACTGTTGTGTTCGATTATTCAATAAATAAAGACGGCACGGCTCTTTACTGAAAATAATTAGTTAATGTTAGCAACTAGTTATTAATAAGATTGTTCGTTCTACGTTTACAATCATTCAGAGAACTGATGATTTACATTGTATATTTAACAATAAAGTACTTTATATTTTGTCGTTTTCGAATGCTGGGGTGAATCGCAATCGTCTCTAATTCAACTTCTCTTTTATAAATCAACGATAAATTTGCCATTCCTCGTTTTGACCAAATAAAAAGTACCGTTATTCAATTGTGCAATTGGATGCAAGTAATAAATTATAGTTAACTTACACTAGGATCGCAGTCTGCACAATGCCACGAATAGCCTCTTCGTTTCGGTGATTTTTTAACTGGCGGATCGAGACAGGTGAAGTGGTAGCACTTTTTACATTCATCACACCTGACATGCAACAAGTAACGATATCAAGATTTCGCAATACGTATGAGAGTGCTATGGCCAGTCTCGCAATCGATGGCGGCACACTTTCGAAAAATTGAAGTTGTTCGGTTCATTTTTAAAAGATCATTGTGCGCCATCATCAATTATGAAACTGATTGTATACGCGATACGTTCGTGTTTACTAACATAACGAGATTTTGACTGGTGCCAGGCATATCACAGACATTACAATGGGTTAAAAGGTCTGTATCTTTCCCTCTCTTTCCATTTCCCGTGGACATCCTGTTGCTCGTATTATTAGTAGTTGCATTCGTAGCTGCAACCGGTGCAGGAGTCGGAACTACAGGTGGAACAACAGGTGGTGGCAGTATTTTAGGCGGCGGCGGTGGTGGCGATGTGATTTCAGTGCTGGTCGACGTAGCAACGAACATTTGCGGACTCGACTCGGAGGCTATCTCACCCTCGGGTCTTGGAATCGGCTTGATCTTCTCGACGAAGTAAAATACAAATTAATCATGCGCACCAACATTTTGCACTAACCCAATATACGAGATGGTTCTGGGAACTGGGACGAGGTACTGCTCTTTTTAAAGTAAAAATAGAAAACAAACGATAGTTCCCAGAACCACCCTGTATATTCGACGCGAGACAAAATTTGAAGACCATACTTTTATAGTTATTCTTCTATGAACTTCCGGTTGTCCCTGCCCGTCCGGATTCTCCACGTCGAGACTTTTCCTTTTATGTTTCCGTTTCCTTTGTTTCACTCCCGTAATCGGGTCGGGAGTATACCTTTTGTGCTTCTCCCTGATAAAGAAAGAAAGTAACGATTTATATATTTTACATTCTCATAAGGAGATTAGATTACCAACCTTCTCCTTTTCTTCGCGCTCCTTTGTGATACCGATTCCGTACCATCCGCTGAAGCTACCATGTATTCAGGAGATCCTTCCCTTGCCGCTATTGGTACATTGTTAATAGGTTGTTGATTGTACACTGGTTCTCCCGACTGAACTGGTGTCGAAGATATAGGCTGTGGTCCTACCGGCTTTATAGTCACCTGTATACCGCGATATCAATATATAAATCATTATCTGCACAGTACCATAATACGAAGACGATTATAATTAGACTGCGGATCTTTATGGTATCTGAAAATTTTCCAAAAATGCTGGAATATAAAATTCGATAGAATTTGGTACGATTTTTACTTATTCAAGATCTACAAAGGCTACTACCACTAAAAATAAAATTTTATTTAATTCTACTTTCTTCAGATTTGTCTGCAAAATGAGAAAATTGCATAGACATCCGCAGCCAAATTATAATTTAACGAATAATTACTTTTGGCGTTGTAGGCGTGTCAGGGGCAGTCACGTTCGTTACACTACTAAGGCTACCAGAAGAGTTTTTCGAAGTACTTGGCGTCGTCGGTGTTGCAGGCGCTTGCATTTCCTGCGGCGGCGTAGGCGTCGGCGTCGACGTTAAATTAGAATCGTCCTTGCAATGTCTCAACTTCCGTGGGGCCGACGTGTCAACGCGTTCTATCTCCGATCCGGAGGATTCTTTGTCGCATTCGGAACATTGCCTGTCTCACGCAAATATAAGAGCTCAATGTAAAAAGCTTGTAGAGCTAAAAATAGTGTAGAAGAATGCGCGTGTACGTACCATCCCATAAGCTTTGTTTTCTTCGGCATACGCGATAGAGGCGGACTAAGACAAGATAAATGGTAATGAAGATGGCACGTGTCGCATTTCGCAAGAAGATGCTGGTTGGTGGACCTTCTGCATATCCCACACTGATGCCTCAACGTCAGTTCACCCTTGTGATTTTGATCTTGCGCTTGACTACTTAACACTCTACCTTCGCGTACACCTTCCACCCCTTTGCCAACCGGCAGAGGAAAGCCTACACCCATTTTCAACGCAGCCGCGGTTGGCACACCTAATCCCGTACCTATAAGAATTTACAATAAACGTCGTGCAACTTGATTCCCCAGTGTATAATTCACGTTTTACCTAAAGTTGGCGCTATTCTTGGCTTCGACAAGTCAGCTATCTGCGGCAAAGGTTTCCCGTAGCCACTGTTCTGGAGCACCTGATGATACATTTCGATCTTCTCCTTTAACGTTAAATTCACACGGATCTGTTCCTCATTGTCTTTCATCACCTCGTCGTACTTTCTGTCTAGCCTCTGTTGTTCGTTTAATAATTGCGAGTTAACGTCGAGAAGCTCTTGCAATCTTCGCTTCATAGATGTTACTCGTAGATTG
This sequence comes from Lasioglossum vierecki, assembly GCA_028455595.1. Lineage (NCBI taxonomy): Eukaryota > Metazoa > Arthropoda > Insecta > Hymenoptera > Halictidae > Lasioglossum > Lasioglossum vierecki. The sequence continues at coordinate 18,139,452 of CM052341.1, read as the reverse complement.
CGATCTAGATAGTAACCGATAAATTCCACGCTGAAAGCGGGCGGTATGTGCCATTTTTTTCTAACATCGACTAACGCCACGAGTTGTGCTTCCTGGGCTTCTAACGCGGCCGTGTCTACGCCCATGAGCTCTGCTTTTCGTGCTAGTTGTCGACAAGCAGAGGCTGACGTCGTTAATAATCGAGGCATCTTCTGGGTCGGTACTGAAAATTAAGAGAATATAATATTTGATATATTTACTGTGTTTCACGCGGACGACGTACCCCATGGTGGTGGCCGGGACGCTTTATGAGCTAAATATTTATGTCTGTGTTTCGCTAATTTCCTTTGAATTCTACGTTGTTCTTCGGTATCTAAGTGATTAGGTTGTTTCAACAGCTGGTGTCGGTACTGAGCTCGTAACTGTAAGGCTAACCAGTTGCGTCTACGTCTACGAACGAGAGTTTTATCGGAATGAAGTTTGCAATGTGCGTAAAAAGGATCAGCTTGGTCAACTTCTTCGCTATGAGCTTCCGATAGCAGACCTTCTCTTTGCGCACTATGGAATATAATATTATTAGTCACCCTGCGAATTAATTGAAATCGTGTATAGCGACTCGTCGTACCATGTAACATGAAAATACGTATGACACATTCCTGCGTCGCATTCTATGCATACTCCAGTGCGAGCATAACGCGCATCCTCGCATAATGAACACTGTTTCGCTCCCCATTTGCTATAAGCCATCTCGAAGAGCGTTACGCTTGATAAACGATCGACCTGGCGTAATTACAACACACATATAAGCATGAATATTGTAAGACACCGTTGTTTTATGTATAACAGAAATAAAAACCTTCCATACTTCTCCAAAAGCAACACCAGGTACATAAAGTGCACATACTAAATGGACCCATTTGCCTACATCAGTCTCTTTGAAAATTCCACCTTTGTTTGGACAAAGTTCGCAGGGAGGATCCTCGATGCCTGCGCTGCAGGCTTCGCAGAACCATGGTGCCGATTGGCATAAAGAATCAGTACTTGAAAAACTTTCTACATCGGACACACCGTAACACCCTGGAACAGATTGTGTGCCATGTCATGGGCGCTCTCGATTGAATAACAGGTTGTAATGTTGTAATTCATTATAAGAAGGCGCTCTCGTTTCTTTTTCGGTAGTCAAAAGCGCTAGATTAGAGATCAATCTGAGCCACAGTCGCCCTCAAACGTCCTATTTTCACGTTTACAAGACGTAATCTGCATTATTCGAATGTAAACATAAAAATTGAACTTTCGAGGGCGATTACAGCCTAGATTAATCTTCGATCTAACATTTTTTGACTACTGAAAACAATTCTGGAAACGAGTCCACCCTTTAATCCGCATCCTTACCTTCATGTACACTGACACCGCATCCGTCGCATTCAACAATTTCATTAATATCGTCACTCCTATCTCCTAAGCAACCACAACAAATCAACATTTTGTTTAATTTGTCTTCTAAAGGTCCACCCTTCATCGCTTGCTGGCGAGCTTGCTCGATAACATCCCCCACTGTCAAGTTTGGATTCTCTTTCCTATTGAGCAGCGGATCCTCCAAAGAATCATCGGACTCCTCGGAAGCGTCTTCATCCTCTTTGATATAAAACAGTCAATTAATTTTAGGACTGTATTAGACACAACGTTATAGTACCTTTTCCAATATCATTAGAGTCTTCGGAATCATCGTCGGATTCCTCACAGTGATCCTCGATCCTGAAGTCACTGTCATCGGAACTATCTCCTAAATCAAACTCGAGCAACGGTGCTGTTCCTATCGGCTTGACTCTCCTCTTCTTTGGATCTCTCTCGACTGAAAAAATAATGCAAATTATAGTTTGTTAATTCGTGAATTACGATAACGATTGTGATGATACTGTATCATAATAATAATTCGAAATAATCAAAAGATTCTCGAATATGCAATGCACACGCTCGAACGAGCGCATATCCAGTAGAATATACAACAATCTAATGCTAGGTTATGTAAGTGTTTCATTTACAATAAATACATACAGAAGCTTGTCATATTAGCCTTGTACTGACAGTTTTATTTAATTTCGATTAGGTTATTCTCTACTGTTCGAACAGCTTCCACCTGATTCTTTTTTCCGTCAGCAGTTCTGACACTTCGTGTATGTACTATATAGATTTTGAATGTCTCCCACTACTCTTTGAAGTCAACGAGTCGTTGCTTCATAAAATACTGACATACGCGTAAGATACGATGCCGGCTACACGAATTAGGTTAATTTTACATATCCTGTATTTATCGGATTTTTACACGCGTTAATTAAAAGGTTCGTCGACCGGTCGTGCAGTTTTTCAATTAATCCGGTCGAGAGCCGAATTATTACGGATTGTTTACCGATTAATTATGCACACGCTCGAGACGCACGACATTGCGATAAGAATTTTATATTTTTTAATATAATGTTAATGAATCTTTCTCTTGCGAAATCTAACGCGTGACAGGAATATCCTTGTTTCATATTTTATGATTTTATTTTATAGTAGCAGCAGTTTATTTACCTTCGGAAACAAAATTTAAATGTTTAACGTTATACTTGAATATTTATATTGCACATGCGAGAGATAAACGTAGCGTTAATTCAGAATGAAATATGTCTGACTTACTCATTGTTTTGTATAAAAATCCTACATCATCGTCCTGAGACATTTTTCACACGTACATAAAGATTTTCTTTATATTTAGTTCACAACATAAAATCCTCTCTTCGATGCTCCTTTAAATATATTACACTTAAATTGAGATTAAGACGGATTCTTCTGTACACGTGTGAACGAGGCGGTATGCACACAATGTTCTTTTTGTACAAATATTTATGAAACTCTAGTTATTCAAATTGATTAATTACAGAGAGTAAATAGAATAAACTTCCTTCGCTGGTACATGTTATCCTTCTGACGCCGTCGTGTTTCTACTCGAATCAGTAACATTACGCCATATTGAATTTCTCAAAATCCTTTCGCGGGAAGTACAATCGGTATTTAAATATTTAAGGAATTATATATTGCGCTTTGTGGGAGCTGGATGAAGTAGTATTTTAAATGGTAAATCGTAAAAAAATCCTATTTATTTTAATTCGGAAAGGAAATAGGTAGATGAGGCAAGAAATTCGGACCGCGGGTGCAATTACAATATTATATTAGATTATAACGTAGGCAGAATTAACTAAGGTAGGCATTATGTATTATTTCTCTGAAATATGACATTAATTTATTTTTAGCAATTAATCCTGAAGGATTTCCGGGATAAAAGCATATTATTGGTGCATTATCTCTTTAAGCTAACGGCTACCTGTGTACCAAATTTTAGCTTTTTATGCTTCTATGTTTCGAGATTTTTTTACCGTTACAGAAGACAGAGAAATATAAGTAATTTCATTTTAGCAACTAATACTGAAGAATTATAGTATAGTATAATTAATACAAATTATTTGGAAAAATACAGTAAAGGAAGTTACGAGTATAGTCAATTTTCCCATTCGATGCTGTTCCAAAAGATTTCAGTTGAAATCGCGGTAATTTAGTGGTCATTTGAAAATGACAACTAGCTCAAGCTAGAATGAACAAACAACCGTGCAATTTGATAAAAATAATTCCGAGCCTGTTTTAATTACATCAGAATGCATTTTGTCATCACTTTTGGCTTTCTGGTTTCAACAAAATCTTACGAGAACGTCGAAAACGACAACAGCACGGCGTCCAAGAAGAAGGTTACGAAGAAGCGACGGTTTGAGGAAGAAATAAATATCACGGAAGTTGTGTCACATGTTATAAACACTGGTGAGATATTAACAGAAACACATGTAGAATACGAACTGTTACCGGGCTACACTTTTAAGTTCGATTGCCGCTGTTGGAAGTCTGCAACGAAGGTAATCTGACGAATTTATGGTATTCATTTAGATAAGACAATTAAAGAGATCATTATGCAGATATACACAGAAAATGGTGATTGGTGTTTGAGGCCTATGCCATGTCCTATTCAAGATAATAATTATGTTTGGGTTATATTTTCCGTCCACCACGAGGTTCATTTAAACGAAACGCAATTACGAAAATTGTTTAATCACGTCATTACTTACCAAATCTTTCCTGGAAGAAAAAAATTTTCTGATAGGTTTGTTACAAGTGACAATAAACAGTACACTTCTTTGTATTCTTAGCATTTTTATTTATTTGTCAGTAATTTTTCGTACAATTATTTCGTAAATATATGTATATACATTAAAAAATATATAGGGCGAAAAAAGACAAAGTGAAACAACTTTATACAGATCCTGAAGCAATTAATATACAAAGTAATGACTTTCTGGAACTATATGTTTCTGAATGGAAGAATAACATCAGATCCAAACCAGAACCAACAGTGGTCAAACATGAAACTGATGAATTCAGCATCACATCATACCTTGATGTAATACCAGGTCTAGTCTTGTATTTAAACAGTCATTGGTTTATTAAAAAATACATATAATCGTTCGCTGTTATGTCAATGTTATTAGACAGCAGACATCAACATAAATTTTGGAAAATGATAAGAAAAGACAGGTTTCCCTCTGAACGTTTGGAGATCGAATTAGCTCCTGCTGACATGCCTCTAAAAACCAAAAAGTCAAAGCCCACAAAGAAACAAGAGTCGATTGTACAAAAGTTGTCTCTAACAGCAGGAAATCTGTTCTCCGGTAATCAAGATATTTGATATTGCAATGATTAGATTGCAGTAAAAGATGTTTTTACTATAAAAAGTACTTCTGCTTATTACAATCAATGCAGAACATTTTTATTTGGCATAAAGACTAAGAAACTCGATTTCAGACATGGGTACGATCAGTTGTTGGACCGGAAAGTTGCAGATATCAAGCATGTCATCTACCTTTATCTACACGCAATGTGATAACATTTTACCGAACAGTAAATTACGCAGAACATTGAATAATATATCCATCAAGTTGGAACAAATGTCCAATTTTCCTGATGACGTAGTCATCCAGAATGGTTTTAGTTATATTTACGTGAAGGCTGATTTCATCGGTAGAACAATCGTCACATCATACTATGCTATTACTAAAACAATATATTTTGAGTTCATGCAATCCTTTATGAGCGAAGAGTTTCAAGCAGAGGAACTAATCAGCTTTCTCGGGACAAAGCTTCTTATATTTCAAGTAATAATTACATTCAGGGTAGAGGTACTATATCAGAGGTTCTATATCAGAGCTATATAAATTAGGTAATAGGCGTGAGAAGTAGAAATACAGGCGAGTCTCTAATTTCAATATCAAAAATGCAATCGAAGGAACAAGCATCTATGCTTGAAAAAGAAGCTGTGTTGCTTGGCTTTGCATCATTCGATCTATCTGATCTTTTGAGAGGATTATGGGAAGTCAGATTAACAGGAAGTTTGCGTCAGCCGACTAATACGAATGATTGCAGCGGCGAAGATTCTCTAAACAGTTCTCCCTTCACCTATGACATTCTGACAATGTGTGGAACTGCTCTAAAGATCAAAGTCCGTTCAGCATATGATCTAAGGATGATTCACCACATGGTTCTTGAACGTATTCGTTCATTTAATAGAATCATTTTGATATTGGAGGACTATCCATTAGCCGATAGCATCCTTGCAGATGTGTTTTCTCATAATTGTACATTGTTCTCTAACATTGAGGCTAGCGAGGATAACAATGTAAAAGTATTATGATCCAATTATTTAAGAAACACAGTTAATAAATGAATTTCTGATGCAGGTAGAAGAAACGTCCAAAGATATTTTAACTGGTTTCTCGATTGATTCTTGCAACAGACATTACATTTTCCTCGAGGGTTTAGCCAAGGGCTATTTATTGAAAGTTTGGGAAAGAGTAGCCAAGTTGGAAAGCAAGAATGTATTTTATGATAGCAGTGCTGTATTTCTCGTAAGACTTTATAAAGATTTCATATGCATAGGTGGTGTTCTGAAACTGAAACTAAGGTAAGCAGAGTGTTAACAAACATTGTGCTAGCGTGAGAATGATTTTTATACTTTATAATTCTCAATAGTGAGCCTTTGGAGGTGCAATTACAACAATGCAGTATGTACATTGGTAAAACAAGAACGACTCACCAAGCTCGTCTATTAAGAACAGTAGGATTAATGAAATTGACGTCAACTATGACAGCTCTGGCTCGAACAGGTTTGTTCCCAGAGGCAAGTGCTGTGAAAGCTATCCACGAGGATGTTACGAAACATTATTTATAAATAGGAAAACCCGAGTTGAAGATCATACATTATTATCGGAGAACGTTGACATAATAACGGGAAATCAGTAAATTTTCGGTAGATTTCTATTGTTTTGAGTGAGCCGTATTGATGGTTATGTGACAACGATCGTGTGTATCACGATTGTAAATGAAGCATATTTATAAACGAATAAAACAATTATTATAATAGAACATTGTGAAATTCGTAAATATTATTTACAATGTTAGAACAGTGAGAATAACGATCGAAAGCATGTAAATGTCTTTGTGTGCTTACAAAACGGAGTTTGCGCTTCGGAGTTGAAAGTGGAACTGATCGCAACATTGTTACTGTTGGCATTATGTATTTAACGCTAAGCCTACTGACGTGTAAAAATGTAAATATGAATATGAAAATATTCATAAGTTAGATAAAGATACGCAATTTCACTAACAAAATCAAAGAAACATTATAATATTATAAATATTTCACTAACAATCTCATGAACACAGTTAATACAGACAACACAACCGATAAACACAAACCGCCTCCGATAATACTACACATAGACACAAATAAACAAGAATCAGTAACAACAAACAAATATTACAAACAACCACAATCAACACATACAAAATAGCTTGCGAGACACTGAAAAACAACAACATACAATATTTCACATACACACCAAAATTAGAAAAACATATAACAGTGATGTTAAAAAATCTGGAAGGCCATTTCGGCACAGACGAAGTCTTGGAAACGCTGTGGGAAGAACTTCTCTTTTCTCTCTTCTCTGAACTTCTTCTCGTCTTCTCTCGACAGTAAAAAGCTTCAGTACAAAAAGATCGTCTAATGAACAGCGCGTTTTGCCCATGTTTCTGGTACAGCTTTCTTCAAATAGTAACATTAACAATTTAAAACAGATAAAAACTGTTCTTTTTAATGCAGTGAAGTGGGAAAGAATTATAAAGAGAGACCGCATCCAATGCAAGCGATGCCAGAGGATTGGACATGTTGCATTTAATTGCAACCTACAATATCGTTGCGTTAAATGTAACATCCCGCATAATCCAGGCGAATGTCCGCGCTCCACTGAAATGACTGACGACGAAAACTCGACAGGTCCTTAGTGTATACATTGTAGATGTCATGGGCATCCAGCTTCTCAAAGAAATCAAACAGAAAATAGAAAAAAAAGAGCCGCGATGAAACGAAAGATAGAAAAAAATAATCAAGCTATAAATAGATACACGAAACCCGGGGTTTCCTTTAGCTCATTATTAAAAAACACCACCAAAATTCAAACGATACTCATTCTCGAATCACAGAAAACTGACGATACGAACAACACAGACCATAGCCCACTTTTAGAACAAATAAAGAAAAGAATAGAGTCCACAGTCAAAAACCAAATGTCCCAAATAATAGAACAGATAGAATCTAATAGCAACAAAGTCAATTTAATCTCCGAAGTTTTTGACCTCAACTTTTTTAACATTCCTGTAATTATTCCTTTTTAATATTCGTTTTTTAACCTATAAGTCACACGACCTATCATTATTAAAGAAAAACTTCCCCATTCATTTGGTAAAAATGCTATGGAACATGCTACACGGAAAATCGTTTTGTGTAACAGAAGGAATGAACACCTCCGTAAAAACTTTTAACATAAAAAAACGGCCTGCAACAAGGCATTGTTAACTCCCCCATCCTGTCTAGTATATATATATGAATGCAATAGCATTTGCAGACGATTTACTCATTTACGTACATAACAACAAGCCCTCCATAATTCAAAAACAACTTCAAGAAACGTTCAATAAAATCCAGGACTATTTCCATACATGGAAACTCAAAATTAACCT
>CM052341.1:18109326-18131216 GCA_028455595.1 Lasioglossum vierecki | reverse complement strand
TATTCTTTTTATTTATTAATATTAATATATTTAGCAATAAGTGCAATGTCTATATGACCGGCCAGATTACGCGTACTCGATATCCGAGTCTTTAGTCTTAAGTATATTTTATAAGACATATGTTCCTATTTTGTACGTTTAAGGAAGTTCCTGTTTTTTTTTCTCGTTAAGTTTGTTATTTATGTATATATTTGTTATTTTTTTTTGGCTGAATAAACGTATGTTTATTGCTATACTGCTATACTTTTTATGCGTTTTAAGTTTATTTGTACATATATGTATTTTATTTTGGCACAATAAACGCTTCAAAAAAAAAAAAAAAGTGGTCAGTATCCCCGCCTGTCACGCTGGAGACCCGGGTTCGACTACCCGTCGGGGAGAATTATAATTTTTAATTTTATTGTTATCTTTATTTTTTATTTTTCACTATACATACTTTGTTACTATTTTGTTCTACCCCTATCCTTTCTTTTGTTGTGATTGATGGAGTATAGGAACCAGCCTTAATAAACGTATGTTTTAAAAAAAAGTGGTCAGTATCCCTGCCTGTCACGCGGGAGACCAGGGTTCGATTCATTTGGAGAATGATTACAAATAGGAGATTCGTCACCTGGAACGGCTAACAATTCTCAAACTTAACTCACTGCATAAAGGAAGGACTTACACATGGAACAGTTATCTCCCCCATTCTATTTAACATTTTCACCCACAACATCACTAACCTATTCCAGCTCAACTCAGACAATAATACCTATTCTGCCGCATATGCAGATGACCTCATTATTCTTGTCGCAGACAGTCACCCAAATGTGGCACAAGACAAACTAGAAAACCTAGTTAACAGAATTAACCAGCACTATCTAAACTGGAATCTAAAGATAAATCCCTCCAAATGTGAGACAATACTCTTTCATAAACCACTTCGTTTTCTAAATAGCTCCAAATGATTCCACATTAATAACTTTCGCATTGAAATTCAAAACAACAATAACTGCTCTTTAATCCCACACAAAAAATGTGTCAGATATTTAGGCGTCCAACTTGACTATCTCCTCAAATTCAATGTACACGTTAACACAGCTTCAGAAGGCCACTAACATATTCAGAAAGTATTGCAGACTATTCTTCAATAAATCCCTTTCTCAAAGAGCTAAAATAATTTGCTACCTTCAACTGATTAGACCTATAATAACATACGCCGCCCCCATCTGGTGGAACATGAATGCCGCAACTATGGAAAGGATCAGAAAGTTTGAAAGAAACTGCAACAATCATTTCATAAATAATAGAACTCTGTACAACATAGCAGATATTCCCCGTATTGACAACCACATCCTCAAACTAACTCGTGACTATTTGTCCAGTATCCCAAACACAGAAAATAAAATCCTCACTGACCTACTCTACATTAACATACCTGACACAGAAGCATGTATGGTATCAGGGCATATCACACCTCAGACATTTATCCACCTGGACAAAAATGGACTAATACAAGACAGTATGAACATGCCAATAATCTACCACGCAGTAAGAGGCAGGGCGGACAAAACATTCAAATACAATCACACCACGAACCCCCTAATTATAAAATACTCCACGTCACTCCCCGATACAGACAAAGATGACTTTCACCGCCTGTCTAAAAAATACTGATGGCTCACAGATGACGCTAAATTCATCGACGAACTCAGAAGGCGAAGACACAGGAAAAATGAATTAAGACGCGTAATTTAAAACATCGTCACTTCCCTGCAATCGATTAAAATAAGTAAGACGTGCAATGCACCCTAGGCAACCAAAAAGAATTATTTATATTTAGTATATAAGCAATTAGTATAAACATAACCAAATACGTAGTTCTTAACCCAACCGTTACTCTCGGAGCAATATCCTAACCTAGATTAAATACCTTAGTCATTAATGTAAATAAAAATAACACAACCACTCAAACACACACTCACACACACATATACACAGATTCACACACATTAGATACTGTAACGAGGAGTTTTTTTATCTCCTAAGCAATTTTTTCGCCCGTGTCCAATTTATCGATCGATAAATCGACCTTTATAAGCATGTCGTCGAATCCCTCTATTGTGCAATTCCCCTACTAAATAGTGATATGAAGCGATGCGCCAAAGATGTTCCTACTTCATAAGACTGATAGATTTTAAGACTGTTTTTCGTAGTTTTGTTTGCGCCTCAGATGTATATATTGTTAAACACTAGCAAATAAATACTTAAAAAAAAGGTTCGATTCCCCGTCGAGGAGAACATATATTTTATTTTTCCTCACCCGGTATATATATATTAATATTAAGTTATTGTTCCGTTATCGTTATTTTACCTAGTTATATGTAGCGAATATAGTTCATATTAGAGTTCACATTGTAAATAAAAAAAATTAAGTTTTAAGTACACCATTAGTATAAGTTTAGTATGTACGTTCTAAATCTAAATTTGTGTTTTTTCCCTATAAATTTAAAACTGATTATATACTTCCTGTGCTATTCTGTATATATGTTGTTTTCATAAGTAGATAAAACTATCTAGTATAAGTGTAAATAGTATCCAAGTGCAAAAATAATATCCAATTTGTAAGACCAGCAACATTCGGAAATCCAGCAACTCGCCTCAGACGTCGCGGCTAAAGATCAAGCGGCGCGGTCGAAAAAGAATTTATAAACTCAACATGTGCAGGAGAAAATTTTTCCGTTCCGGTGTCCTTGCAGACATTCCCGAGTAACTGCAGAGTTCTGATTTATGGCACGATCCCTTCCGCAGAGACGAGGATCCCAATTTTCTATCGTGGAGGAAAAATAAGGACACTGCTGCAGCTTCAACTTCTGCAAAATACGTGATTTTTTAGAATGTTCCTGTATCCTCAGTTTTTCTTCGTGGTGGGGATATTTGGGGGTGTTTGCAGTTTTTTTTGGGAAACTGCAGACAGTCGAAGTCATCTGAGGCCGCTGCGGGTGTGATGCTGCTGCCACTTTTTTGCAGCCCTTGGAGTTGACTGCGATCGCGTACTTGATAGTCACCACCAGCGGTGTAATTACCGGTCTGAACAGACAAATAATTTATGGACAACGAACGGAAGGGATACCGTATGCGTGCCAAAGAATTGTGAGTTCATCGCTTTCGAAGGATTTTAGTGCAGCGACTGTCGCCGTGAAATACAATATTCCCAGTGTGAAAACGTACGTTTGACTGAACAGTGAAAAGTGAAAGAAAAATTCGGGATGTTCTTCTTTTAGAAAGTTGTGATTTGTGCTGCAATTCAAGGGATATTGCAATTGTTATTAGTGCATCTGTGTGAAAAAGATGTGATTTATTTATCGATTTGAAAGTGAAAGTGAAAAGTCCAGATCGTTGACCGCGTATCCGTCAGGGTGTCGTATACCTGAAATCTACCACCAGCTGTACAGTTCGTTGACTTGGCTGTACGCCCCTTGGATTGCGGTACTGTCGCATACCTGAAGACATCTGCGTATTTCGTCACCGACTGACCCATTGTCGCACATTTCTAAAACCTTCCAGAGACAAAGACAGAGATAGACAGAGAGTCAGAGAGAGAGAGAGAGAGAGTCGCGCGAGAGAGAGAAAGAGTCAGAGAGTGAGAGAGAGAGAGAGAGAGTCGCGCGAGAGAGAGAAAGAGTCAGAGAGTGAGAGAGAGAGAGAGAGAGAGAGAGAGAGAGAAAGAGGGTGCGGAGAGTGAGAGATTGCGGAGAATCAGAGAGTGCGCGAGAGGGAGAGAGAGTGTGAGGAGAGAGAGAGAGAGGGCACGTTCTTGCTTACAACTTTTGAATGAATGGACTTTTTCGAATGCGGTTTGCTCTAAAATTTTCCACAGACAAGGACAGAGATAGAGTGAGAGGAGAGTGAGAGAGAATGAGAGAGAGAGAGAGAGAGAGAGAGAGAGAGAGCGAGACAGAGACAGAGAGAGAACAACAGAGCAACGCGAAAAGCGAAATGGAATTGTACGAAATACACTATTACGAACACTTTTAGCACGTACATGTTTTTAAAAAATACTGTGCCCACAGCAACGCGTGGCAGGGGAAAGCTAGTCTCATATAAAGGAACATGTAGTAGCAATAAGTGCGTGAACATAAAAACACTATTGATTAGACCGCGCGTGCTCCAAAATCGGAGCCTTTAGTCTAGTGTTCATTAATTTATCTCTTGTTATTCTTTTGTGCGTTTAAGTTTGTATCTATCTATAAATATTATATTTTTTGTTTGACACAATAAACGCTCTGTTAAAAAAAGTGTCAGTTTCGATTCCCCGCCGGGGAGAATGTTATATTTTTAGTCTTTTTATTGCATATGCTAATACGTATCTTTCTATTATATTAAATAAAATTGTAGTTTCTGTCCCTCTAAAACGCCGAGCGGGTTGCCTACCGAAGGGGAACCGAACAATTTTCTTTCAATACTGAAGGAATATGATACTCGCAATTCCGTACAATTGAGAATGATATAAAAGTGAATTAATAATGGGAAAGCAATAAGAGAAACGATGCCTCGCGTGAATAGTATCATGAATGTTTAATGCTACCTTAAGACAGATATTGACATCAGTCGATACCGGTGGGACGTACATAATTTCCGCTAATTTATGCCGGAAGAGGAACAACGTGAATGATTAATGTTACCGAGGTGTAGTCGCGTGGTATCATAATCTTTCCATACAGACATGTTTTTAACATTCAACGAGATGGAGGAGTTTCGGAAAAACTTCAGTCTATACTCTTCTGTGTTGTGCTTTACTGCGCTCTGGCCGTATGACGAATCATTGCTAGGAAAGATTCAGAGAGCCACGCTTTCTGTGCTTTATCTCAGCCTCTTAGTGATACAGGTAATTAAAATTTGATTATTTATTTGGTTTGTGACATTTGAGACATTCCCACATTTTAATTATGGAGAATTCATGATAACGCGATACTAGTAGAATGGGAAAACCTTTCAACTATTATATCGAACCAAATTAATTGTTATCGGACAAAGTTTATAGAGTAGTTAAACCAGTTGTTTTTTTTTCGACATTTTCTACACGATTTCATCAGTTGCTGCTAACGTGGGCCTCTACCTAAACAAATCAATCTCACCTTAAATTGTCTGTATTTGAAATTCCGGCGTTGCTAAAAAACCGTATTTTTCTAGAACTATCTGCCCAAATAGTGCGACCAGTTAGCGAACTTTTTAAGACTGCAACACGGAAAGTTACCAGCTTGATTTTCCAGCATTGTCGATTTTACTGCAATAATGTTCCATTTTCAGATTGTACCAACTTAGATAGCCACCTTCCCGTATTACATAGAATTAGTATCCACTGTTATCCTGGTTATTTGTTTAAAACGAATAAAATATTGTTCAGATATCGACGCTAAGATGGGTAGAAAAATCAGTGTACAATGTACTGATGATGTTGTCGTTCACTTGCCCAATGACACTGTATTTTCTACGGTACGCTGGCTTTTCGGTCAACCGACCATTAGTAAGTTACAGAACACGTTAACTATCGTTTAGTAATGTTAATATTATTATTATATTCGTTATACAACACACAACTTGCGTAATCTTAACATCTCGTTATATGTCGTCCTATATGTCTCTAGATGAGAGCTGTGTTCGATAGTTTCTCAAACGATTATACCGCGACAAAAGATCCTGTCGAACTGGACATATTCGCGAAGCAAATAGATGGGGCGAAACGCGTGATCTTAGGATTTTTAGGTACTGTTACTAAACAGATTTTTATAAAGTTTCATATGTATGACGATGAGTTGTCTTGTCATGGTCCAAAAACAAAAAAAAGAAACATATCCATCGCAGAAATCAATTAATGAAACCCTGAATTCCAGGCCTAACGGCTGTACTAATAGGATACATGTCTGTGTTAATACTGATTCCCACAATACTACGCTCTAATACGCAACTTCAATATCTACGCATATTCGGATTCTACTATCCTGAGACAAGCCGTCAAACTGATTGGGTTAGCATTTTTTTCGTATTGGTTAACGCGATGGGGCTCCTATCGATAGCAGGCACGGAATCGGCAGTCTCTGTGATTTCTGCCTATCTGTGTGGACTGCTTGAAATTGCCAGGTATCTTGGAACTATATCTCCAAACTTATGTTCAGCCTTAAACCATAAGTATATATGGTCTAAGTGTTCAGCTGTCTTGTTTTCGCTTGTATCATACGGACCTGATAGGAACTCATTCGATAGCCCCGCCAAGTACTTTTTTGCTCCGGGGTATGAATATCGTCATAAATTGCTGTTACGTGGTCGCAGAACCATATCTTCTTTATCTTAGGAGATGAATTCTAGCTAGATGCTGAAGATAAGTTATCCCGACCGAATCAGAACAGTCTAGGCTGATGGACAGAATTGAACTAATAGGCTCCCTTGGGGAAGAGCTAGGTACGTTCATAGAGAGGGTTCATAGATGTCTTTCTGGGTCTGGGAGGAGGGCGGTAGTCAATAGAGGTTCCTCTAGGATTGGGGTGGTGTGAAGAAGAGTAAGGGAGGACAATAGGGGCCCGTATTGGCCCTAGAGGGGCCCACAAAAATCTATTCAGGCCATGTAAGTCGTCTAGGCCTTAAGGAAGTCTATAAAGGTCTCTCTAGTTCTTTCGATAGTCACCGTTTGTGCCGCCTATAGCCATAGCCATAGCCGTAGCGTTCCTATTCTTCTTAGTGGCTAGTGGATCATACGCCCCGCTGTTAAATACCGCATGTTTCGAATACAGTATTTTATCCATATAAGTCCCTAGTACGGGTCTGTCGAGGGACATTTATGCGCCAGGGACAGTATTATTTTGACTTTTGCCGAACGTAGAGAAGGACAGCCGGGCTCGAGAGGCCTCGGTCAGCGAGAAATGTAAACATAGCTAATCGAAACTTCCAACTTCTTTATTTTTCTCCATTTTTTTATGGGACTTCGATGACCATATTTGTGGCATTTTTCTAATTAAAATCATACCAAATATGATATGATTCTGATGATATTTACTTGTGTAATAGACAATTAAAGTGTCGGCGCAAGGAAGGACAGTCGCCGGCGAGCCTTTGAAATGTGTCAGCGACTACGACTCTTTGCGTCTCTTTCTTTCCCATACGCTATCCTTCTTCGCCCTCAAAACTTTAATTGTCTATTACACAAGTAAATATTATCGGAATCATATCATATTTGGTATGATTTTTATTAGAAAAATGCCACAGATATGGTCATCGAAGTCCTATAAAAAAAGTAATGGAAAATAAAGAAGTTGGAAATTTCGATTAGGCGGGCTCACCGATATACCCGAGCAACATGGTATCATACTTTTTGGCGACCGAGACCTCTCGGGCTTCGGGGCCCCTCAAGGAGATATACAGGTCAGACATTTGGGACATTTATGGATAAAATACTATACCATGTTATAAGAGGCGTTGAGTATATGTTGATTGTTTTCAGTTATCGAGTTGAGGTAGCTATCAACAACATGGTACACTCAACTACATCAGAGCTAATACGAGTACAACCAGCTGTGGAGCTACACAAACGAGCTGCTGCGTTGGTATCTTCGTTCAGATATCGCAAGAACATTACTGCTTATTTCATTGTATTTTGTATTATAATCTTTTATATCTTTTTCATTTTATAACGATCGATGACAACTGAAACGTTGGAAATTCGTTAATGTAGCACGCTCGATGATGTCATGAGCAACCTGATGGTGTCGTATTTAATGGCGGTTCTCGCAGTTGTCATATCGTTCGCTTTGAACTTGTACCGTGTAAGCATCACAGAAAGCATTCGAGAATTACTCAACGACACAACACTTCAGTTAAACAAAATGTAACGAAACAAATTTATGTTTTGTACGTATGCGAAGCTTCTTTTGGCAGTACAGAACCCGCAAGACTTCGCGAATCTGTTTTTCTCTGTCAATGACGTTCTATTACACTTTGTCATCATGTATCTGACCAATTTAAGTGGACAGAGAGTAATAAACACTAGCTCGTACATTTTCAATAAAATGTGAGTCCAATTGTTTAATTATGTCATTCATTTTTCATATAAGTAATGAAGTATCACTATTCTATGAAAACAGATGCAGTTCGTCGTGGTACTCTATACCGTTACGGTCGCAGAAAATATTGTTATTCATGCTAATGAGAAGCGTGAAAGAAATGCGATGTAACCTTGGTGGTTTATACGATTTGGGTTACGAGGGTTTCTCGATGGTAATTAACAGCATTTAGTTAACGGAGTAATAATCCATGGATCAGATCAGGAAATCTGCGATCTCTTTTTTCGCAGATGATGAGCTCATCTTTCTCATATTTCACTGTTATGTGCTCGACCCAGTGAAAACGAAACGTTGACCAACAGGAGAACTCCTCTAGAGATAGGTATATTCTTATGGAACTGGACATAACAGATCTTGAGCACAACCTGAAGAGCAGCACTTGTGTCAATTCTCTGAACTAGAACTTGCTGTACCTAGTTGGGCTTCGTTTAATAAAGTAATCTATTTTTGCCTGTTGATGTTGTTCCAAGGCATTTTAGTTCTAATCGCTACAGTTTACAACCAGATTACTTACTTAGGCTCGATTCAAACCGAAAAAGCAACAAGATTTGCTTTTTTAGATATTTAGACGGCACCACAGATTATTTTACCACAAATACCAATCCCATGGAGCTTAAATAATATGTTACTTATTACTAATGTGACTACTAGTCGGCGGATGTCTAAGCAATTTTCAATTTTCTTTTACGAATTTTAAGAAAGGGTAATAAAATGGTATCTTATTTTTTTGTGGTAGAAGCCTTTTTAGATCTGTAATTTTAAATCGTACAAAAATCCTGTTGTATTTTATATCCTGCCATTTTTGTTAATTTTCAAAAGCCATGTTTGCATAAAGATTCGCAATTTACTGATTACGAATATGAATGCAGCCACAATAGAAGAATCCACAAATACGAAAGAAGCTGCCTACGGATTGCCTTAACAGATATACAGAAACGCACGTAACAAACACGTGCGAAGCAACACAACGCTCTCCAACAGTAACGACGTCCTTCGCATAAACAAACAACTAAAAAAAATGACATGTGATCGATGTGGAGACTGTTCTGAGACTGCAATGACTGAGACAATTCGCAAGAAAAGGAAATACATTTCTGCAAGAGAATTCACAGGAAAAGGAGATCGATAAATTTGCAATGTGTAGTTTGAAATTTTACATAAATCATACTTACACACTCGTTGGTCTGATTGCAGTTGTCAGTGTGCACAGTTCCCACGATTTTCGAGCCAATGCTGAAACGATATGCACATTCGCAGTGACGTAGAATCAGGAATGGTAAAGAAGTGAATTTTGCTGGTTAATTTTTAATGGGAAAAAAATAAGACAAATGATGTCCCCCGTGAAGAGTATCATGAATGTTTGATGCTACCTCTAGACAGGTATTGGCATCAGTCCGTACCAATCGGAAGTAAGTAATTTACGCTAATTTATAACGGATATGGGACCGCGTGAAAGATTAATTCTACCGAAGCGTAGTCGCGTGCTATCACAAACTATCCATACAGACACTTTTTAACATTCGAAGAGATGGAAGAGTTCCGAAAGAATTTTAGTCTATACTCTTCTGTGTTGTGCTTTACTGCGCTCTGGCCTTACGACGAATCTCTGCTAGGAAAGATTCAGAGAGTCACGCTTTCTGTGCTTTATTTCAGCCTCTTAGTGATACAGGTAATTAAGATTTCATTATTGAAGTGAAACTTCTTTGCTGAGGGTAACAATTTTCTGATGTGATGGAAGTCGAAAGTCAAGCGCGAAAATTTAAACTGACAATGGACAGAGAAAAATAACTTCTTACCCCGGCGGGATTTCGAACCCCGGTTCTCCGATCTTTTGAATATACATAGAGATAGACTGCGCCGTTTTACGGGCGAGTTAAAGACCACACTATCGGCGCACTATGGGGTACTTGGCCGATCTAGCTGGCCAAAAGTCAATTTTGTCAAACTCATCCCAGGTAAAAATGAGTTGTTACCTGAAAAAGTTAAATAGTGGGGGGCCAATAAATCGTCGGTTTTTTCACAGTTTGGTATTTCTTTACGGAGGTGTAATCACTTGAAGTTTAGTCATTTAGTACAGTACTTGTACCTTTCGCCGTGTCGTCCGCATTAGCAACGATCGAAGTGAAATATTTTTTGTCACGAAAGCTATTTTAAGAAAACCGATAATGGACAGTGTTGTAGCAGGTAAGTGTATGTATTTCACAAAATTGCAATCAGTTGTGTATTTAAATAATTAAAATAACGGTTACTGAAAAAAGTCAATTTGAAGGCAGTTTTAATCTCGTAGTTCATACATTTGGAAGCAATTAGTTGTGCTTTCGGGTCCGTCCCGGTAATGTTTGTTTAACCACTGTAAAATGGAAGGTATCAGCTTTATTTCCGCCTAAAAAAAAAAGAAGTTTGCAGATGCACAAGTTATCGTTACGTCTAATTTTTGCCACAAAAATGAAATTGCTAGCGTATTATTATTGATTATTATTATTTACTCGTATTATTGGTTATTATATATTATATTATATTTGTTGTTATTTTTATTGTTTATATTGTAGTAATTCGCGCGTATTGTTAAATTAGTTAAAAATAATATTTTCAATAAAAATGGTTAATTTTTATTTGTTTATAATTATGTTTTTTAAGAAAAAATACTATAAATAAGTTAGTAGGTACATTTTTAACATGTTAAGCAGAAAAAATAATTTTGGCCAGCTAGATCGGCCAAGTACCCCATACTGCCGCGTGGGGTAGAAAGAGTAAAAGAGGAAGTATTAGTCGGCATCTATAATGCTCTCTCTCTCTCTCACTCTTTGTAACCCGCGCCGTTATTGTGGACTTCGGCGCTTCGTACAGGCCGCTCAGTCTAATTGTTTTGACACAACGTGTAACGACGTTTTTGAAGTGTTGTTTTTATTATTGAAGTGTTCATTAGTGTAATATAATTACATACAGGTTGTAACAAAATTCCCTCAACATCCGGAAATGGGAGGATGCTGGGATCATTTGAAGCAAGATTTTCCTTTACGGAAATGTCATCCGAGGCTTCGTTAAGAAGTTATTAACGAAAAACACGGACCAATCAGAGCGCGACCTACACGTATTTATCGCGGCGCACAGTGGGCTGGCTCGCAAATTTTAGTGACATTTTAGTACCATTTTTGAACCATTCAAGATATCAGGATGCGTTTTTTATAGAAAATTATTTAAAAATTCTATCTTTTTAATAACGTAAAAAAATTTTTTTTTAATTGATGAGAAATAATTTTATATATAATTAATAAATATATATATAAATAATATTAAGTAATAATATTATAATATTATATTATAATTTTATAATATTTTATTTATTATGAATAAATATATTTTATGTTATTTCACGCATGCGAAATAACCTGACATTACTAACTTTAAACGTTAATAACTCAAAGAGGTGGACGAAGGTAGACGAGATTTTTACATATTATGTAAAGGAAAGTGTCCTGAACACATTGTGATTTGTTCGAATGCGTTTTCTAACGGTTATAAAAAGATATTGCTTGTTAATTGTAAAATTTTTGATATTTTTCTGTCCTACATTGAACATTAGATTTTTAATACATTGCATATAATAATTGTTCCTGCAATTATAGTTTCTTAACAGAAAATAATGCTTTTTACTATAGAAAAAAACGGATTTGAAATCTTGAACAGGATCGTGAAAATATCGCGAAAAAGAAATGACATTCTTCGGGTGTCAAGCGTAGATTCTAAAACGTTCGAATTCTTCGTTAATTCGTTAAATCGTTAATTCTTCGATATGTGAAAGTTCATTTCCTGGAAAAATGTCACTAAAATTTTCGATCCAGCCCACTGTGCGTTGCGCTGGCAGCCGAGCGTTGGTGGCACGCCGCGATGTCGCAACGAACAAGAAACTCTCGATACGTGAATCCTCGCCCATGTTGATGAAATTCGAATACGTTATCAAGACCATGATTCTGAACAACATTTCCCTCTTGTAGTTTTTGCCTATCGGTTTTCGTTTAAGAGAAAACTGTGAAAGTTGTGGTTCAGAATCGATCGTTGTAAAAAGTCGATGTTAAAAAGATATTTAAATCGCGGAATTTATTACAACATTGCATTTAAAGTTCATCGAGATCGGTGAGGACCCACATCATTGGCATTTGCCTCTCCCCGCGTACGCAATGTCGTCGATAAAGACAGATTGTTTGAAACAAATAAAACCGTTGCCGAAAAATCAATATTACCATATTTTCGTCGAAAAATCAATATCTGCTGGGCAACGATTTCATTTGTTTCGAACAAACTGCCTTCATCGACAACATTATAAGCTGGGAGAGACAGTTTCGCGCGGAGTCGCAAAGAACACGGAATTTGCCAGTGTACGACGATTACCATAAAAATTCTATAAATAATATAATTCGTATTGTATTGTATTGTATTGAATAGAGTTTGATACAACCTTAATTTAAAAAATTATATTATATTACAGGTAATTTCGTCTTCGCAGCGAATAAATATAAAAAAATTCAAGAAGTATACAAATGATACGGCTAAATATTTTATAAAAAATTACGGCTGGTATTTTATGCCAGCATCTGTACACAAACTATTAATTCATGGTGCAGAAATCATATAATATGTCTTACTTCCGATTGGTCAATTATCGGAAGAAGTTTTAGAAAGCAGACATAAAGATTTAAAAAAATTCAGATTGAACAATACAAGAAAATTTTCCAGGTCAATTACGAATGAAGATTTATTTTATAGACTTTTGTTAACATCGGATCCATATATATCCACAGCACGTATAAAATATGAGAAAAAATATAAAAAATTAGATGCAGAAGCTGTAAAATTAATTATTAAATAGCTTTAAAGTATATGCAGTTAAATAAAATTTTTATGTTGTTATTGTTTATCTTGTTAAAGTATGTAATTGTTGTTATTTTTTTTTCTTAACCTATCTGTTAAGTAACATTACTACATTATGTAGTCCAAATTTCATGGCAATATCTCTTATGGTTCAAAAGTTATACACAAATGTCATTGAATTTCTCGAATTGGACCACTGTGCGGCGTGCCAACAACGCTCGGCTGTCGACAAGCCGCGACGAACGCGTGTAGGTCGCGCTTTGATTGGTCCGTGTTTTTCGTTAATAACTCCTTAACGAAGCCTCGGATGACATTCTCGTAAAGGAAAATCTTGCTTGAAATGATCTCAGCATCCTCCCATTTCCGGACGCTGAGGGAATTTTGGGACACCCTGTATATTTAACAAACAACATCATGAACAAAAATACGATCCAAAACCTAACGCAGACTTTTCAATCAGCGACGGCAGCCGTGCATCGGCAGTACGAGGCTCGAGGAAAAAAAACACGTAGACAACCACGCGCGGTAGAAGTGAAATTTCATGCAGTCTAGTCATGTTTAGAAGCAAATTAAGATTGGAAATGTTAAAGAAACAAGATCAGGAACACTAATACAAAAAAAAACAAGATCAGGAACAACCAATACAACAAAAACAAGACCAGGAACAACCAATACAAAAAAACAAGATCAGGAACAACCAATACAAAAAAACAAGATCAGGAACAATTAGTTCAAGAACAACTTCATTGGTTGTTCCTGATTTTGTTTTTTGTATTGGTTGTTCCTGATCTTGTTTTTTTGTATTGATTGTTCCTGATCTTGTTTTATTTTAAACATTTCCAATCTTAATTTGCTTCTAAACATTACTAGACTGCAAGAAGTTTCACTTCTACCGCGCGTGGATTTCAACGCGTTTTTTTATTTGGTTTGTGCTATTTGAGACATTCCCATAGTTTAATTATGAAGAACTCATGCGAACGCGACACTAAAATCATTGCCGGTTTTATTGCTACTTATTTGCTATTTTCAGCTTGTTCTAAGTTAGCCAGCCATCTTATTATTTCATGTACAGTTTGTCAAATCTAACTGTGCGGCTGAATGTCCTTCGCAAGAGGAAATCTCCCCGCTGCGCAATGGTAGGTAGGCGGAACCTCGTAACGATGTTCATACGTTGTATTCTTCCTTTGTCATTTGCGGTGTTTGTTTTTCTGTGCATTCCTAAGTGTTGGTCAACCGCACAGCTAGATTTGACAAGCTGTAAAATTAGTATCCATTGTTATCCTGGTAATTTGTTTAAAACGAATCAAATATTGTTCAGATATCGACGATAAGATCGGTAGAAAAATCACTGAACAATATACTGATGATGTTGTCGTTCACTTGCCCAATGACACTGTATTTTCTACGGTATGTTAGCTTTGCGGCCAAACGTCCATTAGTAAGTCACAGAACACGTTAACTATTGTTTAGCAGTGCCAGATTAAGCCCCGTAGCAGGAGTAGCAAATGTTACGGGCCATACACCCCTGGAGGCCCCGCGCTTGCAGCAGAAAATTGACCTGAAATTTGGTCGATGCAATTGCCAGATATGTTTTTGCTATAAAAAGAGATCATCCATCGTGTTTTATTACATTATCGTGCAAAACCTATGACCCCCTGGTAACATTTGTTACGCGCTTCGCGCTGGCTTAATCCAGTACTGGCGTTTAGTAATGTTAATATAATCATTATATTCATTATAAAACATACAAAACATGCGTAATTTTAACATCTCGTTATATGTCCTCCTATATGTCTCTAGATGAGAGCTGTGTTCGATAGTTTTTCAAACGATTACAGCGCAACGAATGATCCTGTCGAATTGAATATATTCGAGAGGCAAATAGTAGTGGCGAGACGCGTGATCTTAGCATTTCTAGGTACTGATACTTAGGTACTGATACTGTAAGGCGATGAGTTGTCTTGCCTTGATCCCAAAGATACGACCGTCGTTGAAATCAATTAATGAAACTATGAATTCCAGGTCTGTCGGTTATACTAGTAGCATACCTGACTTTGTTGATACTGATTCCCACAATACTACGCTCGAACAAACAACTCCAATATCTACGCATATTCGGATTTTTCTTTGCTGAGACAAGCTGGCAAACTGATGGGGTTAGCGTTTTTTTCATATTGGTTAATGCGATGGGTTTTCTGTCGATAGCAAGCACGGAATCTGCAGTCGCTGTGCTTTCTGCGTATCTATGCGGATTGCTTGAAATTGCCAGGTATCTTGGAATTATATCTCCAAACTTATGTTCAGCAATCTTATTTTTCCTTGTACCATACGCACCTCATTGGAATGATGATTGGCATTGGTAATTACTCATTCCATATACCCACCAAGGACTTTTTTGCTCGGGGTTATTAGTATCGTCATAAGTTGCTATTGTGTGGTCACAATTCTAGCCGGAAGCTTAAGAGAAGTTAACCTTGGCCTAGTCATGACTGTTTAGACTTATAGACAGATTTTATGGGACGAAACGATGAGGACATCGCAAAGAACTTGAGCAATTCTGCCTGGTGAAATATGCTACTTTCAAAACGCTCAACTTTACATGATCATTGTAACTAAAATATTTATTCAATTTCATTGATTTCTTCATTTTCGAGGTCCATAGATCCTTACAAAGCAATACAAATTCATTAGTTTGCAATTTCAAAAAGTCGATTTATTGGTCGAATGTCCCTAAATTTTTCGATCCGGCCCACTGCGCGCCAGCGTGTTTGGGTCTTGAATGAAAGGAAGTCTATTTGAGCCGTGTAGGCTGATTGGGCCAAGGTGTGAAAGAAGAGTGTTTGGTTTCTAATGACAAGTGTCGAGTGGCTAGGGATGCCAAACGCAGAATGTACGTGAGCGATTGACTTTTCCGAATGGATGTGAAACTAATAGAGTGTGTGTGTGTGTGTGTGTGTGTGTGTATGTGTGTGTGTGCGTGCGTGCGCGTGATAGAGAGAGAGAGAGAGAGAGAGAGAGAGAGAGGAATAAAACTGTATAAAAGGAACGAGTGCAAAGGCGAAGGGGTTAGAAGTGTGAGACTTGAGATTCAGCGAGATTGCGAGAGTTGAGAGCGAGTGAAGTTTTGAGTTGCGAGTCGTGAGATATTAATAAAGAGAAAATATTCGAAGTGCTAGAGTCAAATTATTTAACCCGATACTCCACACCCTAGACATAGGAGTTTCTTAAAAAATATTCCTACAATATGTGAAAATTTTCGCATAGTCCCGTTTTCCCCGCACACAATCTTAAAGGGTGCCGAGTCCCACACTACCCTCTCCGACTGATCATCAGAGGAGAGGCTGTGCGTAGTAGAATTTCACCACCGCCCTCAAAAATGGAAGGAGGGGGGGTAATAGAAGTCCCTCATGGCCTAGGGTGCTGTAGTGAGGAGTAAGAGAACTGCATAGAGCCTGACTAGGTCCTAAAGGGGTAATGTAAAATCCTCTTGCTCCTAAGATAGTCTACAAAGGTCTGTCTAGGTCTTCATATAGTCACTTTTTATGCTTCCCATAATCACAGCCATAGTGTTCCTCTATTTCTTAGTCGTTAGTGAAACATGAGCTTCGTTGTTAAATACAGTATGTTCTGTATATAGTGTTATAAGAGGCTTCAGTGTTTGTTAATTGTTTTCAGTTACCGAATTGAGGTAGCAATTGACAAAGTGGTACACTCGAATACATCAGAGCTAATACAAGTACGACCAGTTGTGGAGCTACACAAACGAGCTGCTGCGTTGGTATCATCGTTCAGATATTGCAACAACATTGCTGTTTATTTTGTATTACAACTTTTCTATGTTTTCCATCTTGCAACAATCGATGGTCGACGGTGACAACTAATTCGTTATAATAGCACGCTCAATGTTATAATGACCAACCTGATGGTGTCGTATTTAGTAGCGATTGTCGCAGTTGTCGTCTCGTTCGCTGTGAACTTGTACCGTGTAAGCATCACAGAAAGCATTCGCGAATCAATCGGCAATAATGCACTTCCGTTAAACAAAATGTAATCAAAGAATTTCTATTTTGTACATATGCGAAGCTACTTTTGGCAGTACAGAACCCGCAAGACTTTGCAAATCTTTTTTACTCGTTCAACGACGTTCTATTACACTTCGTGATCATGTATTTGAACAATTTAAGTGGACAGAGACTGATAAACACTAGTACACACATTTTCAATAAAATGTGAGTTTAATCGTTTAAACACGTCATTCATTTTTCATATAAGTAATGAAGTATCACTGTTCTATGATAAACAGATGCAGTTCGTCGTGGTATTGTATCCCGTTACGATCACAGAAAATCTTATTATTCATGCTGATGAGAAGCGTGAAAGAAATGCACTGTGACCTCGGTGGCTTGTACGATTTGGGTTACGAGGGTTTCTCGATGGTAGTTAAGAGCATCCGGTTAACAGATTGTTAACAGAGTAACAATACCTCGGATCGGGTCAGTATCAATAACCTATGATCTTTCTTTTTGCAGATGATGAGCTCATCTTTCTCGTATTTTACCGTTATGTGCTCGACTCAGTGAAAAACGTGCCGTTGACCAGCAGTAGTGACTTTATATTTGTGAGAGTTTACATCAGCGATTTGTGCATGGGCAAACGTTCGTATTCAAACGATTGTGCTTGAGGAATAGAAATAAAAGAACATATATAAAAAAAACTTTTTAAAAACGACGCTTATATTAGAATGCACTAAAAAGGAGAAAATAATATGTGGAGCTATATTAATAAACTATATTAACGTAATATTCGTGAGCGCTCCACGCTTTTATTTATAGTCACTAATATCTAAAAATGTTATTTTGTCCTTTTTGGTGCATTCTAATATAAGCGTGATTTGTAAAAAAAGATTTTTTTATATATTTTTTAGTTTCTACTTTTTAGTCTTTACTATCGCGAGCATTTTTACTAAGGCCCGTGTTCGTTTCCGGAGCACCCCCCGCGGTCCTTCCCCCCCCCCCCCCCCCGCCCGACCTAAACCTAACCAACCCAGTAAGTAAACTGAGTTCCTTCGGTGCGAAGTCGGAATGGGAACGCGTTGTGGAGTAGGGAGCGCGCGGAGTGGGGATGACGTAATATTCGCTCGGTGAGAGTTGGCACAGAATTTCGTCAGTGGGGTGCAGGGGAAACGATGAGTCCCCACTTTTGACGCAAGGTTGCGGATACCACTCTTACGCCTTACTCCCGGCGAGGACGGTCGACATAGGCGTAAATAACTAGGATCCGCGTAAACTATGGGGACTACATGATATTCTCTGATTCTCACTAATAGAGATGTTCTGAGTTCAGCGTCGCGTCGCCACGTGACATCGCTCTGTCGCAGTTACACTCAATACATTCGTTTGCTGTCTTCGTCGAGCGATTTGGCCAATTGCGGAAGACGTGTAGCGCGTAGTGGGAGCATCACGTGGTACATACGAGTTTCTCGTGCCAACTCTCGCCGAGCGAATAATACTATCGAATGTCGCGCGGTGAGGGGCAAAGGGGAATATTTAATAATATTGTTTATATCCTAAACACGCAGTCTTTAAAAAAAATTTTTTGAATATTGTATTATCATTCAGTTCTAAGCTATGTTGAAGATTTCAAGTCTCTAGGTCATCGAGAAGTGGTTTAAAATTCGATTTCAAGATTTGACGCATACAACAACAACGACAACGACAACTCGGCAAGCTAATATAAGTGGAACTGAACTACGAATGTTTCATGCAGAACAAAACTCTTTCTTTTCGATTCTTTTAAGCTTCGCGAGCTGTTTGAAACTGCAGCTAACTTGATGTCGTTATGAGTGTACCCTCTCATTTTTTCCTTCTGTTGTTAGATTGCGAGACAAATTTCTGGGCTTGGCTCCTGAGCGATTTACCTTGGAGGATCCATCAAGGTACTATTTCACCGAGATCATGCTGGTCTCTGTAATGAATAGCTACATCGTGCCTCTACTTGGCAGAAGCAAGATAATGCAGAAAACAGTATAGCACGAGTGTCAAGAATACTGTCCTCGAGAGATAGTTGTAGTCTGATGAAACGAGACACAACGGATTCTGAGCAAGTCATGACGAGCAACATTTGTGTCAATTCTCTGAACTAGAACATGCTGCACCTAGCTGTGCTCTATTGAATAAAGACGTGGTAATAAATTAGTCAATTATGCAGTCGATGCTGTTCCGATCCTGGAACCTTCGATTAAATCAGTCCAAATGCAAGATCATTTTAGTTCATAAACCATTAAGATTCGGCCACAGCACCAAGTGATTTCACATGAATAATTTCCGCATACAAATTCACGACACCAAGTTCGACCAACCAATAGAAGACAAGAAAACAGTGAGATACTTAGGCGTACATCTAGATAAAATAATTTATCTAGATTAGAATCTAGTCAAAATAATACTGCCGTTGTCACCTCGGTTTTTCCTGGATGATTAAGGGTGAATTTGAGCGGGGAAATGTTGCGTTTGTTAATTGGACATATTAATAATTAGGACACTGCAATTTAGTGGAATTAGATCCCAATAAAATTCATTAAAAAATTATTAATATTTACTTTATTAGCGAGAAATTTTTTTTTTGTTCGTGTGAAACTTATTTCTTTTTAATTGTAGATCATTTTGCAAGATATTCCTGCCCAAACGTTCGTGGAAATGTTCGTCAAAATGCGGAGCGAAATGAGTGAATTCGTGTTTGCAGTCGATGCGTTTCGGCTATGCCGATCGTTTGTGCGCGCACGAACGCGAATGGGTAGCATTTGCAAATCTTTTTGCAGGGCAATAAAGCATATCATAACATTCATAATATATAGAATTATTAAATAGGCATGTTACAAATATAATTATAAATACATGTTCTGAATTTCGTTGTGTAATCTACAACACTGCAGCTTCTATAGTTATTCGCAAGAAATTCTGGAAATAGCAAAAATCCATTCCGTTCGTCGTTCGTCGCGGCGAAACGTTCCACAGTGCGTGCGCACGATTCTGAACATCACTGGTGGCACCACAAGTAATGCCTTAACATAGACCTTCACGAACACTTTAAAAAAAATTTCAATTGAATCGGTGGAAAACTGAGTTGTAGGCAGATTCTTGGCCACAAAGATCGCTTTCGCACCCGCTTGTGCGCCGGTCGCCGGTACCAATTACGGAAACTCGTGCGCATCTACCCTAACGAAAACGATGGACAACACCTGCTGGGTATCACACGCGAACCCAGGATCATCGGCGACGTGATCATCGAAGGACGAGTGAGAATCCGTCGACGATCCAGCCGATCACACAGCAGCCGCCAACGAGCAGCGAGGGCGGACCGTCTAGAGGGGGCCTACCATATCCACTGACCGCTCATTCCACTGCCTGAGAGCCGCTGACACTTCTATTTAGAAACGCGTCAGTCAGACCGGCCGTCCTATCTACTTTCGTCGCTTCTACTGAACCGCCGTACCAGTAAGTGCTAGCTAGTAGATTCATGTCCGCGGAGGTCGTGGTTCTCCGTCAGACGTCGGACGTACGTGCCGCGTGGACAAAAGGTTGTCATATTTGAGCGTTTCGCGAATGTAACGTATCACGAAGTGATAAAATCACGTAAATCAACTTCCGGGATGTAACAATTACAGGATTCTGGAGTCAACCGTCCTCTACGGGGCACCCATCTGGGCCAAAGTCGGAGGAAAGGCTTGCAATTAGAGAATTCAGAGGAAGACCCAAAAAACTCGGACTCGCTAGAGTTGCATCCGCCTATAGGACGGTCCCACTAGGAAAATTCGCGGTGTTAACTGGGACCGTCCCGTGGGACATTGAAATCAGGGAAAAGGCTAACTTGTTCAGTTGGGAATCTAAGTTTGTTTCAGAATCTGCCAGAAACAATCAAGGAAGACCGAGAAGGACGGCAGCTAGAAACATCACCGAGGGTTCCTACAGTGGCAAGTCACCCGAGTGACTGGAAATGGAGGCCGGATGGGACAGACGCCCCGAAGAGCTAAGAAGACCACCAGACATCGAAAGCTTCCTGGAGGACCAAGAAAAAAACCAAGAAAAAAAGAGTAAAGCCATTAGGAGATGGCTCAAAAAGGAGTCGAATGCCAGGTCCAGGACAGAGTGGCAAATTGCCTGGGAGAAAGCCGAAGTCGGAAGGTGGACCTTCGAGCTAATCCCAGACATAAGAAAATGGGTCAATAGAAGGCACGTGGTTCTAAACTTCTACTTGACCCAGGCCCTGTCTGGATACGCGTTTTTAATTCTTTTAGACATAGAATAGGGGCCACCGCAAACGAGAATTGCTGGTTCAACTGCAACGTGGCGGACACACCCAGCCACACAGGATCAAGCTGAAGGAAGAAATGGAAATCACCAGTCCGGAAATCAGCCTCAGGATAATTATGGAAAAAATTTTCCAAAAAGAAAAATTCTGGAGCAGCTTCTCCACGTACTGCCGCACTATCCTGAGGGAAAAAGAAGAGGAGGAACGGAGAAGGTAAAGGGAGGGGGACAGCGATGATAACGAGGATATAGATATTTTAAATTCCTCTCTCTTTTTGTCTAGGACAGTCCGTTAAAACGAAAGGGACGAATTATACGAGGGAGGACAACGGAGTTGCAGTCAGGATCCGAGAGGAGGGGAGGAGCAGGAGGTGGGGAGGAGAAGGGCCACCGGTTTAGAAGGAGGGAAGGAGCGAGAACCTACGGCGGAAGGACTGCGTAAGGCTTCACGAGCGGATCCGGAACCGACCCCGTAGGAGAACCCCTTCTCCTCCTTACACAGACGGAGGACTGGCCATCCCCCATCCCCCAGCACCCCAAACCTCCCCCGGAAAGCCCAAAGACTCTGGGTGACATACTCACCCCGAGTATCAACCTGTGATTTTTTGTATCTATACCATAA
>CM052341.1:18062812-18100983 GCA_028455595.1 Lasioglossum vierecki | reverse complement strand
TAAGATCGAAATGTTGAAATTAATGTGGTAATTTGCAAAATTGGGTTTAAACAACAATTGATCGAACCAGTGCGCCGACAGCATCAATGTATTTGTTATTACCACGTCTGCTCGATTTAAGGAAATTTTATATTTATTACTAATTTTATATTGAAATATTCTACGCGACGATTGGGTGAATTGCGTGGATTTAGAGATCTCGGGGTTCCATAATTTCTGTGTCTTACCTTGAAAAGGATCGAAATACCGAGGTTCATGAACGGCTTGGTGAAATCGATCACGCTCTCGCGAGCATAATTGATGGTCATCGAGCCGACCGCCAGATCTGCTTTCTGCGAAGAAAGATGGATTGGTCAGTTAGTCTCTGGGAATAGTGAAACGAGTGTAGCCAGGCCGCTTGTATTATCTCTGTGTGCTTCAGAACGATTTTCGATCGAGCACATTGATCTACACGTGTCTGGCGAGAAGAAAACCATGAAATCAAGTTATCTGTAGAAGCATTGTTCCAGACACGTAAATCCAGATGTTCGATGAAAAATCTTCTGCATGTGTGGATGATTGTGTTTCCTACCTGTCTGCTTCGTGTTTCCTACCCATCGTGATTGCGATGTGTGAACAAGCAGTGTGTACTATGTCATCTGTGATTCTAAATAACTATTCTAGATCTCTATCGTTCAGTATTCTACTGCTTTGGTAGGCTGATACTATACTCTAATAATCTGGTAAATCGATTAAAGAGACTGTGCTTGATCTATGCGAACGTTCATTGCTGTGGAAGTAGATTCGACCAAATTGTACCATAAATTCTTTGGAACAGCAATGGTACTACGTAGAAAGATTATCTTCGCAATCCACACCAATCAACGTAAATGTCTATAGCTGGCTAACTAAGCTAGATCATTATTTACAGTGTTTCCATTCACAGCTACCTGCCATTGCTATTTCATACCTAATATATCCATACTAACTATCCTACTCATAAATGAATCTTCGAAAATCCAAGATTGTTCCGCTGTCCGATCGATCCTGATCGATCATACCGAATCCCAGAGTTTGAAAAATCATTTTCCACCGGATAAAGTATGTTTTTTCTATCAATAGTATATGTTGTTAATAAATAATCGTTAATGTTATCGGCGCACGGTTCGATCGTTTATTACTTCATTTGCCAAATGTTTTCTCTCTACCTCAGTATCTCGATAACCATCATGTGCTTCGTACGTGTCCCACAGTATTCAAAACTTTAATTTTACCACAAAGAAAGTGAATAATTTCTTTATGTGATTTGATGATGTGCGTCTTCTCTTTTATATCAGCGTTGAGTCTATTCATTCCCTGTTAGAATGTTCGCTGCGTGCTCGTCGCTTATTATACCGGGCTGAACTTTAGAAACCCCCCCACCCCTTTCCTTTCGATATGTGACATACGTCATTCTATTCGTTTTGACATGCGAACACAAAATGTACGTGTCATTTTTGGCTAAAATGAATAGTTTTCGAGATATTCGTAAAAAACTGTAGTTACTATACATTGAATTTTGTGTATACGTGCACGTCCGTTCTGTGCGTGCGCGTCAACACGATGCGACCGCTCGTCAACTGTTTCTACAGATATATCACTACAATCGTTGAACGGTATATATACCGAGAGAACTTTTTAAAACATATGATGACGAAGAGTGAGTATATATTACAACAATACCACACACACCCACCCAGTGTTTCTGAGAAGAAGGTTCGGTTGGAAAAATCGTGCGAATAGAATGAGTTGTGGTTAGGTCGTGGAGGGGGCGGAGAGGGCTGGTCGTCAGGCCAGTCCGACCACGCATATGAAAATCCAGGAGTAGTCTTCCAAAATTGAATGCTCATCCTATATATGTACAAATATAAACAGTTATTAAATCACTAATGTATAATGTATTTTTTTTATGTAAACAGTTGACGAGCGCTCACATCGTGTTGACGCGCACACACAGCACGGACGTGCACGTATACACAAAATTCAATGTGTAGTAACTGTAGTTTTTCACGAATATCTCGAAAACTATTCATTTCAACCAATAATGACACATACATTTTATGTCCAGCATGTCAAAACGAATAGAATGACGTGTGTCACATGACGAAAGAAAGGGGGAGGGGGTTTCTAGAGTCTTACCTTATACCGTCTAAAGTATAATATGTATTAAATAAGTAAAACCAACATTTTTTAAATTTTACCACAACGCAAGCAAGTAATTTTTCCAAACAGCATTCCTTATAATTAATCTTACAAAAGCTTTTGAAAATTGTATACTATACGTGCTTTACAGACACAAGAAAGTGATCTAAACGTAAAGTATCGAAACGTCGATTTAACTTGATAATTTGCAAAAGTGTTTTATGAGAAGTAATAAACGATCGAACCGGGCGCCGATGACATTAACCATTATTTATTCTACGCCCATATATAATCGTTCCCTCGAAATGATCTCTATTAAACGAGTTATGTTTGTTGCAGGATTTATTGCTCGGAGGAGTTCTCGAGAGCCTCTACAGGTGATCAAAGAAGTTCGGACGGCACTCGAAACTGAATATTTCGTCTCGCGAAATGGATGAACGAGGAAAGGTCTGCGCGACCCACATAATGCCGGAATAAGTAGTATATGTTATTCAACTCGTTTTTCATCGTCTGGAAACCGGGAAGCACTGACCGGCATAGCAACCGCAGCCTAGTCAGATTTATTTCTGGTCGCTTCTACACGGAAACCGTACATGTGGCCACGGCCGATAAAGGGGTTCAAAGAACTCTCTTTCACCCTTTCGTTTCGTGACCGCTTCCCTTCTTCGCTTCTTCCGTGAACTTGCCATTAATAGGGATTTCATTTAGAACCGCGGCTTTCCATCGGATTATAGTTCTTTTATGCGTCACAACGACCGAGGGACATCTCCTCTCGAGATCTTTCACCCGAAACTAGACGGGTCTTGACAAGCTTCGTGGTCGAGAGGAAATAAAAAGGTAAATCGTATTCCGGGTTGTACAGTCGCTCACAGTAATATTCGTACAACGTTCTCCAGTTTGGCCATACGACTTGGAATTTTTTTCCCGAGAAGTTCGAACAATTGCGCGAGCAAGAAATATTGAAAGCTCAAGGGAACATTTTCATTGTCAGAAATCATCCCGTCCAAGGAAGTATGTACATTTTTCTGTTGCGCTGACAGCGAGAACGTAATCGTCTTTTTCAGTGTGCGAATATCATCGTAACCGTGGATGTTCACTAGTGTTAATTACACTAATTTAGTAACTCCATTAGAATATTCGATCCCCGTGCCCAGGGGGATCCGCGACTTAAGCTCGCACTTAATCAATTGGCTCTATGCGCGTATTAGCTGTTACGTGGGACGTGGTTGACAGCTAAAGCTATGCCAAAGCGGGGCTGGCTTCGCGCTTCCTAGTTAGGGGTGCACGCATTTCCACGCGTTTCGCTGCGCTGGCTCGTGATTTGCATTGCAAACCCGCCCTAGTATCCGTTGTAACACACGTGTCTTCGTTATCGGCACGAGAAACTTGCCCTACTCGAATCCAAATGCAACTGTTGCAACCACACCACCGTCACACCTCTTCGGATTCGCTCGGATATTAACATTTCTCACTTCTTATTGCGATGGGTTTTCGTACATCTTTCCTCGTGAAAGATTCTGTCAGAGCATTCCCGACATTTTTTCGAGTAAAACGATACCCCACACGGTACACCTTTCAATCGTATTCACATCCGTTCGGATAGTCGAGGCTCCATTAAATTGTGGATTACACGAATCAAAGTGTATCGTGTGGGTACTCGTTTTACTCGGGAAAATGTCAGGAATGCAACGATCCAACTTTCACAAACGGAACTGCTACGTCTCTCTCGCACACACGCACACGCCGAGAAATAGCAACACACCAATATAACTCCAAAGTGAAAATCGGAGTTTAAACAGCCGGCGCGAGTTTCTGTTGGCGTGAACACAATTTCTAGCGTTTCTTGGACCCCCTCTCCATATCACCATCAATCCGCCATAGTATGGTCACCGTACTTGTTCCGGACAGTTAAAGTGTTTGGGATACTTACGAGAACGTCGCGTCGCGGATCCGTTGTCCGCGTAGGATCGCGAATGGAGACAAATCCACGGTGTTTTCGGACACAGTTCGCGAATAGGCGCATACTAACCTTGTCCATAAGCTGCCGGACTATTCCGTTCCACTCGCCGGTCTCGTAATCGTAAACGCCGTACTTGCCATCCGGCACGAGCTCGATCCTGTACGCGAAGCCCACCATGTGAGCTATCTCCTTGAGTAGGTCGATGCAGAAGCCCTCGTAACGTGCATTCCCGCTGAAATTCCCTCTGCTCTTCAGCATTACGTACGGCTGCTCCTACGGGGACCATAAAAAGGAACTACTACCTCTCGTCTTCCTCCTCTTCTTCTTCTTCTTCTTCTTCTTCCCTCTATTTCTCTATTTCTTTCTACCTTCTATCCCTTTCTACGTGTCCTTTTATTTCCGGTTAACACACGGTGGCCCAGAGAGCGGCCATGGCCAAAATCAAACCTCTGAATTTCCATCTGAAAAACCTGATCTTTTCCCACCCATCTTTGGAACCTTGTCAAAACCCTTCGGGAACCCTTCAGATTTTTCCCTTCGCCCCTCCTCGTCTAGTACTCTCACTGTGTAGTACGTCCTTTCGCTGTCTTTTGGTTGTTGTCCTTTACAGAGGATCTTCCATAAATGTGATGATATTTCAAATTTTCTGCTATCTTTTATTTGCGACGATCATAGTTGTCACTCGGTTAGTAATAGACTGCGGATCTGCATGTAGTTGTAGCAAAACGAGAGAAATAACATTCTATTTAATTTCTACTTGTTGCAATCGATGCGGACAGGTTTCATTTTGCAGAAAGATCTAATAAATCTAGTAAAATTGTGGAGTTGTAAAAAATTGTAGAGTTCTCATGAATTGTACGATTTTAAAAAACTGTAAAAGTGTTGAAGGATAAAAGATTCGATTTTGGCCACGCTTAAAATGGGCGCTTTCTAGACCACCATGCCTCTTCCGAGAATTACCCCTTCTTTCACGGCTCTCCCACTCATTTCCTCACAATTTCTACACTACCCACTCTCTTTCCCCACATTCTCCTTCTCATTAACCTTTTTATAGTGCTCGAGATTATTTTTTTATTAGAAGAGAATACTCTAAGGTCCATCGTCTGCACCCTCTATTTCCCCTCGACCATCTTCAATTTTTTTCTTAGGATTTATCTTATGCATTTTATCGTACACTGCTTTTCTCTTCCTAGATTTTCTTTTATCTTCAACCACTTCGGAGCTCCGCCACGCCCACACACCTACTAGATTAGATCCTCGATTGTTCTGTTTCTCTGGAATTATATTCGCTATAGTAACTACCCCTGGCAGAGAGTACAATTGTACAGAAACATTTTGATCAGATGGAAAATCGCGAGTGTTCGACAACCCTAATTAAATTCATTTACCCAATGTCAATAAATGTTTTCTACATTGAAAATGGACTTAGGAATAATTGATCAGATACTGCGAATTTTTCTGCTAAAATTGTCTACCTTGGGAGGGAAATATTTATTAACTGGAGCAGAGTAGTAATTTATTATCTCTGTCTCGATTGTTTGGATAAATCAATCGTTTCTTTTTGTCATAAATTTGCATAAAATTCGCAGTGTACAGACACTGTTAATTACGAAGATTTATCTGTTTTCGTGAAAATGTAGAACACTACAGTAGGTAGAATAATAATATTTTGTTTCCATTTATCATTGTCATAAATTCGCAGTGCATAGACACTGTTAATTAAATGATTTCTATGTTTGAACGAGAATTTCGTCGGTGGTGGAGCGCGCTATTATTCTCCCGCAAAACTCGAATTTTGGCCCCGATTTTCTTGGCTCTTGTTCGCCAGTGCAACTCACGGCAAACAAATGGATGCACCCCCTCGTGTATCGTCTCGCGATCATGCGAGTCGATCGTTCTCCCCAGTTGCATTGACCGTGCACTGACGGATTGCAGAACAACGGAACGCGCTTTTGCTCTTAACCCCGTCTGCCAAGCAAGATTTCCTGAGAGATCTCTACGGAACGCTGTTTCCTCCAAAATTCCGAGGGTTTCTTCGCTACCCCTGTGAACCTCGCACGTGTGTGCGTCGTAGTACATCTCAACCATTGTTTGCATTGCAAATTTATTATCTCTATCACGTAGGTAAAGTAAACATTTTCCATATCAATCGCGTTTGAAAGTGTATTCTTGTAATGATCTTAGCAAATTGTAAGTAATTGTTTAATCATTCATTGTTTGCATTGCAAAATTTATTATCTCTATCACGTAGGTAAAGTAAACATTTTCCGAATCAATCTCGTTTGAAACTGTATTCTTGCAATACTCTTAGCAAATTATAACTAAATGTTTAATCATTCATTGTTTGCATTGCAAAATTTATTATCTCTAACACGTAGACAAAGTAAACATTTTCCGAATCAATCTCGTTTGAAACTGTATTCTTGTAACAATCTTAGCAAATTGTAAATAATTGTTTAATCATTACGTTTGCATTGCAAAATTTATTACCTCTAACACGTAGATAAAGTAAACAATTTTCGAATCAATCCCGGTTGAAATTCTATTCTTGTAATACTCTTAGTAAATTATAACTAAATGTTTAATCATTCATTGTTTGCATTGCAAAATTTATTATCTCTATCACGTAGGTAAAGTAAACATTTTCCAAATCAATCCTGGTTGAAATTCTATTCTTCGTATAATCTTAGCAATATGTGCGTAATTGTTTAATCATTTATTCTATAATTTTGCATATCCGAATTGCATTCACAGTTGATTAAACATATTTTAGCACTATTAAGTATTGAGTTGTAAGTAATTTGGCACGGTTAGATTATCAATTCCGTCAATTTTTCAGATCCGAATTAAGGACGCAGTTTATCAAAAGTCCGACAATGTAACTTGGTGAAGCAGTCATCGACAAAAACGAAATATTTATTGGATGCGGTAATAAAAACTTCGAAAAAGTATCTGGACTACAAGGCATTTGTTGGTAACACCAGGAATGAGAAAGTACAGTGTAGTCTAAAAGCTCGGACGAGGTTGTAGAAACATAGCAAGCTCGAAAAACGAAAAACAAATTGTTATTTATCCACTCTTTCAGCCTCATCCCGCGGGCTGTTTTTATCGCACGACTTTGATAAACGTAGTCCTCTCGGCATCGATAAAAATAGTGCAGCCCGATAAAACGATTAAATTTATTGCTTGATTCCTGCGGTGTCGGAGAGACACAGTGTCGCAATGTCCGTTCAGCAATTGTTAAAACGACTAAACATGATTTAAATGATGAATATTTATCGGAGTAACGGAACACAATTATTCGGAGACGTGATTAAGCATTTATTCAAATATAATGCTAGACCATTAAAATTTCTATCGAAACATTGATCTGTCAAACCTGTTTTTCAGCATTTATTTAGGAAAAGCCTGAAACGTCGATTCCGCTAGAACCGGTTGTAGGGCAAGGGAGAAAAAGGAATTTGCGAGGACAATCTATCGCGAAATTTCAATCGACTTCTATCGATGATTACTGCGAGCTATGCGAGACCACGAACGAAGAGGTAGGGGAGGGTGAGTGTGCCTCGTACTCGATGGTGCTCGATGCAGATTACCGGTAAATGGATTACCGTTCGATAGACTATTACAAGCGAATACTCCCTCGGGATATGGTAACCGGAACTGTGTGTAACTGCGCCTACACAGGAACAACTGCAAGAATGCGGAGGGATGCGAAATATCTGCGAAATTCTGCGCGATCTACCGGATAGCTCTTATTTTCTTTTATTTGGCCATCGACTATGCATCCTACGGGGCTTGCACTCAGCTACGCGGGCGGCCATTATGTGTACGTTCTGTTATTCGAACAATTGTTACCTGGCACTCGATAAGCGAACGTCTGAACGTTGTATTATGTGAACAATTGTTACGTTGATGTTCGATTACACGACTTATCCGGGCGTTGTATTATGTGAACACTCGAAAAGTTAACGTTCGATAATGTGACCCTTCGATAAGTGAACGTCCTGTTGTTTGAACGTTGTATTATGTGAACCATTGTTACGTTGATGTTCGATTATGCGACTTACCCGGGCGTTGTATTATATGAACACTCGATAAGTGAGTGTTCGATAATGTGACCTTTCGATAAGTGAACACCCTGTTGTTTGAACGTTGTATTACATGAACCATTGTTACGTTAATTTTCGATTATGCGACTTATCCGGACGTTGTATTATGTGAACATTCGATAAGTGAGCGTTCAATGATGTGACCACTCATTAAGAGAACGTCGCTGTCATATGAACAATGGGTTCTCATTGTTCTTCAATCTCTAATAATTAATATACGTCATTTATGCTCGTAATATATCCACGATATGTTATTATATTAAATTATATGTTCATGGTCTGTGCCTGCTGTTTATAGCATTTCATTTAAGCGGAACATCTATGCACAAAAAGCACAAAGGGAAAAGTGACGACTTGTATGTTCACGTGAGCTTCAGCATATTTTTTAGCAAGGTGAGACTCGAACGATTCCAAGCTGTTCTATTATTGGTACAATTATCGAATCAGACGAGATCGTCAAAGTTGCAAATTTAACATCACAATTAAATTCCTCGAGATCCTACCCACTGGTTGCAAGCCATTATTAGTGTTTATTTAGCTCCTTTCTTTCTCCTCCATAAATATTCGCAATCTAGCACATATTTATTTAAACATTGAACACTTATGAAGGGAACAATTGTTTTAAGTAATAACTCTGTCAATCTAGTAGATTGAGACGTAGTGGCGAATCTAACGGTAAGCGGACTAAGCGGCCGCGTGGGTCCCCGGAATATCATAGGGCCCGGAATTTTAAATAAACATAATTTTTCATTGCTTTTCTTCCGTGTTAATAAGGTTATGAGAGTTTTCTTGCACCTTCTATTTTTAACTTAAGCTCGAGGGCCCCAAAATTTTCACCGCCTCGGGTCTCCAATTGACTAGAGCCGCACTGCCACGACGCTATTCCCCCACGTTTTCGCCCAGTCACGTGACTCGTTCCGTATCTGTTGCCCGTGCGTCAGAACGTCACGTAACGCAGAAGAAGGGACAACTTTCTCCCCTGATCTGGTGATAAATCGCAACGATTAGGTCCGCGAAAGGGACCTGCGAGTCAGCGAATGTGGAAAGTTTCATGACTGGTAGAACTATCCACCACAGTCATACTTCCGGCAGATTGGCGGTTCAAACACCATTTTAGAAGGTATATACGTGTATGTGAAGGTGCTGCTAATTGGCGATTGTAGTTTCTCATTTGTAGTTCGCTGAATAACTAGAGTTAGGGACTGGGCCTCTTTGCTCGAGGAGTATCGTTCGATTCTACACGTTCGATTTCCACTCGAAACTCGAGTTAAACAGGTGAAGCGTGGACGAAACGAGACACGTCGCTCTCTCGGTATCCTCGGTAGCATGATCGCACTTTCCTTCTGGAAACTATACTGCGAAACTTGATCGTTTGATTGCGGACCAAACGTCCTAACCGATTGTCTTACCACAATGGCCACCCGTACGTCCGCCATTCTGATCTAACCTCAGTTCAATGTTCTTCGTCTAGTTATAAATTCCTCTGTTCGGTTATACATTACGTTTTTTTATGTTAATCATTAATTATTTATTCTATCCTCCTCGTGTTCACAATCAAACGGCTCAAGCATGTAAAACCATCGTGCACAGGTGTGTGTGTGTGTGTGTTAAAATATCTATTCTATCTATCCTTCTCAATTTCCTCGGTTAATCCTAATCGTGCTAATTGTAAGAGTGCGTGGTACATTGGTGTCTGTTAAGTGTCTAGCTTAACATAAGGTGCGTTCGTGTAGACA
Source organism: Lasioglossum vierecki (assembly GCA_028455595.1). Taxonomy (NCBI): domain Eukaryota; kingdom Metazoa; phylum Arthropoda; class Insecta; order Hymenoptera; family Halictidae; genus Lasioglossum; species Lasioglossum vierecki. The sequence continues at coordinate 18,091,018 of CM052341.1, read as the reverse complement.
TCGTGTGGAGAAAAAACATCTGTACATTAAATACACACTATGCATACGTGTACATAGATCGTGGGATGAAGATTAACAGAGAAGAGTGTGTGAGATCCGAGTGTCTAGCTTAACATAAGGTGCGTTCATGTAGTGAATGTCTGAAAAATGTTGTCCTTCAACGTGGTTATTCCGGAGGTAATTTCAAGAAAGTTTCTCCTTTGCGAAAATTTTCTATGACACTTCGTTCACGAGTTATTCGGGTAAAATGCGTAGCGCGGCTACCGGGTCCGCCTACTAGGGTTGCAGCCAGTGTTCTTTCGTTGATAACTCGCGAACGAAGCGTCGTAGAAGATTTTCTTATAAGGAAAAGTTTCTCTAAACCACCCGGTGAATCGGCCAGTCGAAATCAAAGATTTTTCGGAGTGGGATGAAAGTTGATCTAGAAAAATAGTGATTTAGAAAGTGTCTAGAAGAGATGGTAAGAATGTTATTACCTAGGGGAGACAATATACGATGTGTGTACTGTGTGACAGCGAGAGGTTGGAGTGAAGATACGATGAAAGAAATTAAACAAACCAAATCATACATGTCGCATGAGTTCTCTGACGATGCCGTTCCATTCCCCGGTTTCCGGGTCTTTCGCGCCGTACTTCCTGTCCGGTACCAGCTCCAACCGGTACGAGAATCCGACTTCCCTCGCCACCGCTTCCAGCAGGTCCACGCAAAAACCGTAAAACCGCGCGTTCCCCGTGTAGTTTTTTTCGTAGTGCATCATCACGTACGGAGTTTCCTGCGAAGGGGCGGGGGAGGGCAGAAGTTTATCCGCAACGTTGCACAAATATTCCACGGGGCCCATGCAAACAACGGAACAGCGCTGTCAGATCGGGACGATACACGAGGCCGGCTGGCCTGCCATGCGAACGCTGGGTCGCCGGTGACCCGCGCGAAAACGCTTCCTTGCCGAAGCAAAATCGTAGCGAAACCGAATTCAAACCCCGAGTCGTACGCATTTCTCATTTCAGAATATTGAACAAAAATCATTGCGAACATTTTTGCGTTTGCAAAATCAGAACCAGCTGTGTTTAAACAACAACGAGAGACAAGTCCAGTTAGTAGATAGTGCGGGTTGGTCAATCGTTCTGGATTTACATGCACAATACTGTCTCGATATAACCGTAACCATTTTGTTTTCGTAATTATCTTTCTATCAAACTTTCACGACGTATTCCTGACACTATTCCGAGTCAAGTGATACCGAACACGGTACTGTTCGGAATCGTATTCACTCGTTTAATCCACGATTGAATGGAACCTTCGCTATCCGAACCACTCGTATCGAAATTATCACCCGACGAACATCCGCATCGCACATAAACAATCTAGAATCTCTAGTCCAATCAATGAATGCTTAAAAGGGGGTGTAGAGGGAAATGGAAGCAACACAATTTTTGACTTTGGGACTTTGTTTGGACTATTTAAGAGGTAGCCATACTAAAAGTCCCCACTCCTAGGAGGTGAGAAGATCCCTTTTCCCGATTTTTCGCTTATATCTCGGAAACTATGCTTCCTCGGGATAAGATTATTCTATAGAAAATTAAAGCTGACAAAATGTACCACAAGATTGGTACCGTTCAGGTTTTTGCTATCTCGCATGGTTTCCGAGATATCCGCGCTCAAAATTAAATAATTTTGAAAAAAAAATCTTCAAAATCAGAGTCGCCAGATCGAGGAAATCGAGGGGAATACAGTTTACCCTCTCTCTGATGTCTAGATTAATACGTGACTAGTCTACGGCCTTAGTGGGGGATGTTGCAGTATGCGCATCGTTCTCATTGTAGACGATTACCGTTACCAATCCTTTATTAAATCAATAGTAAATATCAAACAGAATAACTCATGCCTCCCACCAACTGAAGGGGCAGCGAAACAACATTCTCTGAGAACATGTCATCAAGTCCAGATGACTGCTTCCTCAGATGCATGGATGCGAGCTAACTATCAACTTTCTAATCGTGGTGCAAAATACAATACCGGATATGATATAAGCATTATATCACTGTATAATATAGCGTTTTAATAAGGCAAAAAACGTGAGGCGAAATTTTTTTTTCAAAATTAGTGATTTTGAGCGCGGATATTTTGGAAACTATGCGCGATAGCGAAAAACTGAATAGGATCAATCTTGTGGCACATGTTGGCAGCTTCAATTTTGTATAGAATGGTCTTGTCGCTGGGATGCATAGTTTCCGAGATACAAGCGAAAACCGAAAAAAGGATTTTCTACGTGCCTCCCAGAACCCCGCTTACCTCCTAGGAGTGGGGACTTTTAGTATGATTATCTCCCGACTAGACTTACCTCCTACTCCATGAAATCAAAACACACCACGAAGTATTTAACCCTTCCGCACGATTTTTTTGATTCAGACGATAAAAATTGAATGATGGTCAGTTTAGTTTCTGTTTTATTTAAGAGAAAAATGTTTAAAAAAAATTCAAATGACAAAAAAACAATTTCGAATAGTAAGAAAATACATTCTTAGTTTACTGTATAACAGATTTGTAAACTGTATCAGATATGATACACTATAAAGCGAAGAGTTAACGTTGCACAGGTTATTTCGGGAAACAGAGGTTCTATCAAATCGTCGATTACAAATGTAAAACTGGTTCGAACAGCGGGTCGTGTTTGGTATCATATTAATCGGAGAAACGACATGGATGTGTGCCAGTGTAGATGTAACAATACAAATCTATAATTCTCATCCGCTTCTTTTCTATGTTTCAGGACGGCGTTCGACTGAAGAATATCAGTACATACATCGAGGCATTACTGTGCTCGGATGGACACGTAAAATTGGAAATTGTTTCGATCGATCCTGGAGAAAAGATGTTCGACGGAACGAGACAGTAACGTGTTCCTGTAACGTCCAAGTTTTATGCCTCCGCAGCTTCGATTTCCGGACGGAATGGCGCGTTAGCATAACGGATACCGGACATAAAGTACGAGATTCGGGACAGTCTCGGCGTTTATTACTGGCCCGTAAATATTTCTAGCTCCCGACGCGACGTTGCGTCGCGGATGTCTGATATCGTTGGGATCCTTGATCTCAGACCTCGCGACAGCATATTAGGTCTCTGACGAAACCGTTCGCAGAAACTGCGGATTCGATATGGCTCTCGAACACGTTGCCGATCACGCCGCTGCCTTGTCGCTGTTTCAGAGTTCGTTAAATTCTTCCCCGCCGGTGCCTCGTTCTCGCGTGCTATCGTTAAAGGCGGCCGGCCGAGCGGGCCCGATCATGCGTGCGAATTGCGGGAAAAAGCTGCGTCCACACCGAACCACTGTCTACTGTGAACGCAGCTTAACACGTTCGCTGACAGCAATTTATTAAAATATTCTTAGAAATTCAACGATTCTTCTGAACGAAATATCGAAACAATTTAGCAGAATTAGTTTGATTTAATTCCTTTAGTCAGCGAGCACATTCCAAAAATTCAAGTTTCAATCCTGGGAGATCAGTGATTGAAAAGTTCTGAGTGTTTAACCATTGTTCAATTAACCATAGAAGTGTATAGCTCAAGTTTAAACAATCGTAACGTTTAAGCCATTGACCTCCTAGAATTGAAATTCTAATCATAGTCTACAGGATTGCACGAGAAAGGAGCAACAATTTCTGGTTACCCAAGAATTTACAGCCCAAATTAATTTCGTCTGTGAGAATTGTGCCGGTGGCAGCGAACGTGTTGAGAACAGTGCGGTTCTCTTTTCCAACGAGTTCTCTGTTTTTCTTGCACTATGGTTAAAAATGTCGAGTGACACTCACCAATATAGTGATGACCAAAAGAGTGACGTTGGCGGTGCCCGGTTCGAAAAACGCAGCCGTGTCTGTCACGTTCACACCGTCACCTGGACGCCATTCGCCCACCTGTGCGATTAAAATATGAATAATGTAAACGACACTGTCGAGACTAGATCGCGTAGCTGACTGACATTGTCGTGCAATTGACGCCAGTCGTCGGCTTTGATGGCGGAAAAAAATGGTGAACTGTCGCAGAGGACACAGTGTCACACGTATCGCTCGAATGTCAATTGGTGGTCCACAGCAATTAAGATCTCCAGCGGAGTTTAGATATGATTTTCATTTCTCACCTACAGAGTTGCGACAAAAATTCAGGCCCCTGTACCAAAGATTGATTCGGAATACTTTACGACGAATAAATGGCAAAGAATTGAATAATTTTCGAAATTTCAACGAGCTGTCCGATTCTCGTCCGACTGTGAACGTACCTTGACGAGCGAATGCTGTTTTAGCTTCAACAGGTCCAGCTTGAACTGAATCCTGCGTCCTTCCTTGAACGCGAGCGGACCGGAGATGCCCTTCATTTCCACCTGGAAAGAGACAAGATGGCCACTGAAACTCCATTTTGCCAGAAATAAGTATCTCTGTTCTGGATATCCGAGGATATTCCAGATCTGACAGGATACTCAATCTACCAAATACATTAAACTAACATTTTATTTTGTAATTCTCGATAGTTTTTTATACGACACCCTGCAAATCTAGTAGCACAAAAATATTAGATAAACATTTTTTTCAAATATTGGAAAAATATTTTTTAAGCCACATTTTTTCATATGAGAAAAATATTGAATCTGAATATTGTATACATGTACAAGAAATACATATTCAGATAATATAAACTAGATATTTAAAAAATATAAAGTAAAAGTATGAATTCAATATTTGAAAAATATAAATTCAATGTTTAAATAACATTCAACAAAATTTTCAAATTTAATTAAAAATTTTAACAAATAGTTTCTAATTTTTGTTTTCTGATATCTATTACTTTCTGTGCACTGGTTGAGGGAATATTCCATTTTATCTTCGAAAGCACCTTATTACAATTAAGAAATTTTTATATTATGTTATATGATTTTATATAATTTCTGATATTACATAAAGATTCGAACATGAAATAGATATTTCCTGCATATTTAAAAAGAAATATTTGTTACTTAATATTGTAGCCATCGCAAGGGATAAAGACAGGATACTCTCTGGACAGACGAATTTATTTTTCGAAATCAGGATTATGGTACAGGATGTGTGAAAGGATCATAGTAATAGGATAATCAGAATTATACAACGACTCTAATACTATTCTCACAATCTTTGACACGTATACTCTAGCTAGGTTCCGTGTCGTTAAATTAACCAGGAGACGTTCTGTCCTCTCTCGTTCGACGAGGCGTCCAGGTATTATCGCCGTACTCTCCTCGTCAAAGCGAGCGGCCAGGAACTGTCTCCAGAACTCGTCCTGAAGATGCTCTGTCCTCTCTCGTTCGACATGGCGTCCAGGTATGTTCGCCGTACTCTCCATGTCGAAACGAGCGGCCAGGAACACTCTTCTATTCCCTCTCGGCAGGCGTCCAGGTATTGTCGCCGTACTCTCCTGCCGAGCCCTGGGCGGCCAGGAGTTGACCCGTTCTCTCTCGTTCGACAGGCGTCCAGGTATTTTCGCTGTACTCTCCATGTCGAACGAGCGACCAGGAACAGACTCCCGTCCTCTCCCGATTCTCCCGACAGGCGTCCAGGTATTATCGCCGTACTCTCCTGTCGGGGTGCTAAAGCTAACCAAGAGCGGCCGTGGTTCTTACCTCGTCCTCTCTCTCAGAATAGCAAATAGGCCGAGTCCCTCTACGAACCCCTTATTTATACGCGCTCGTTACTATCCGCGAACACGAAAATCAACAACTCGGTTGTTAAGCGCGATTCGACTTTTCTCGCGCTCCCCTTACGTCGCTTCCTCACGTCGATTGCCTACAAATTATAATCTTCTAGAAGCTTTTAGAATCTTTTCGGTCCGACGTTTATTAAATAAATTCTATACATGCTACAATATAAAATAAATATTCTACGTATATTTAAATATTAAGAAGAGATTGAATCTCTTTTTAATATTATATGAATGTGTATACAATATTTTGTGCTACTAGGGGATATTCTGGTAGAGAGCGCGAGAATACGAATCCAACGACTACTATGAAAGTTACCATTACGATCATTCGATCTCTAGATATCCTAGTTCGGAAAGCAACATAATGATTGAGACACGGTTTTGAGTTACGTATATCTTGGGAACGAATGATCGCAATGGTATGGTCATGGTAGTCGTTGGATTCGTATTTCCATGTTCTACGAGATTATCGGAGAAGGAATGTAAGTTTAAAGATATCTGACGTGTAACTAAAGAAAGAAAGAATGCACGATGCACCGTCCATACGAAGCGAAGGTGCCGTAACTTCGGAGTCGGCTAGAATGTTTCGAAGATCACGAAATCCAGTCGTTCCTAGGTTCCCCGAGGCGATAACTCGGGAACAGCGATTCATCCGCGGGTGTATAAACATAATGTGACGACGGGACGGATCCCAAAGGGGCGTTAAAAATTTCCCCACTTAGAAAGTCGTTATCGCCGAGGTCCCCGGAAGTCGTTACGACCGGTTGTCGGCTTTGCGGAGCTCGGAAGTCCGAGCGAAAGTCGGCCAGCGTTGATCCGTGCTTTCTTCGTGCTCGCGAAAATATTTTGAAGACGTGCGCGGGGATGATGAAAGAAGCTCTCGCATCGGTGTCCGTAACTTGTCGGCACGGAGTTTCGTGGGACGCATAAATTTGTGAAACAAGTCGACGGGCCGAGGGACTTTCTAATCCCTTTCGACGGCGCGGCGGCGGCCCGTGCCAACTTTTTCGCCGACGAGGTCCGCCGACCAGGATATGCAAATCGTCCAATTATCATTCAACGATCGTGAAAAGATTTTTCGAGGATCGGAGACTACGGGCGCGCTCGTTGCCGCATTCTGTTCGACGTGCAGGATTCCTGCGGGACTTCGTTCCACCGCGGCAATTCCAGCAGGAACCCGGATTCTTGCGAACGAGAACACTGATTTGCGCTTCAATTTATTCTCCGGTCTGCGTATTAAATGCTCGGCTCGTTCAGTTACTCTCTTTCTAGTATTTGTTTGAACCTTCGACGTTCCAACAAATCTATATATTAAAACAGAGACTTCGATACGTGTTCCGGAATATTTTGAGATTTTTTGGAGTTCTCGAACGGTGAACAACGAAATAGTGAACAGGTTGATCTTACCGAAATCTAAGAATTCATACTGGCTGCTTTTAGGCAAAAATTTAATCTAAGGAGCCTCTTGTTGCAGTCAGTTTGTACTGTATTATATTTTAAGTAGAAATATCGAACATTGGTCAAACACACTGGAAATTTGGTATACAAGCGTGGACGTCATTCAAATGAATGAACTTCTGGCAGTCAGTAGGTATAAATATATATATTTAACATTAAGTAGAAACGTCCGGCATTGACCAGACACACTAGAAATGTGGTATACAAGCGTGGACGTCATTCAAGTGAATGAACTTCTGGCAGTCAGTAGGTATAAATATATATATATATATTTAACATTAAGTAGAAACGCCCGGCATTGGTCAGACACATGGGAAATGTGATATACAAGCGTGGACATCATTCAAATGAATTATCTTGTCGCAGTCAGTATACTATATTCTACATTAAGTAGAAAAGTCCAGCATTGGTCAGACACATTGGAAATGTGGTATACAAACGTGGACATCATTCAAATGAATTATCTTGTCGCAGTCAGTAGGTATTAAATATATTGAACATTAAATAAAAACGTCTGGCATTGGTCAGAGACGTATATATCACAGAAACAGCCATTGTTTGTACCGAATATTGTTGCTCAGAAGTATTTTTTTGTTCACACAACCGCTTCGATTAAAAACATTTCTGCATAACATTCTCCGAACCACATCATCCGAATAACATTCTGCATCGTTTTAATGAGCCTCGTCGCGGCGACACTGAAATATTCGGCAATACCTTTCGCAGTTCTCTAATGTTCGTTTCGTTTCTGCTGAGACGTGTCGGCGATGATTCACGGCAGCAATTAACCGGAGGTTCATCGGCGGCGCATTGTGCAAGGGTGTCGAGGAAAACGTTAATTAAGTATTCGCGAGAGACAGATACGCGGGTGTTCGTACTGAAGTTAGGCGAAACGCGGGCCCGAGTCGGCGCCTCTCTCTCTCTCTTTCTTTTTTACAGCTATAATAAAATCCAGGCGGACGAACATCGCTGGCTGTAAAAGTATTACGAGCCGTTTCTCTCAGAGAGATGTTCCAGCTTGGATATAATACGAGGCGATGATGATCCACTTATGCCCGCGATTTCTTCCGCTAAACCTGGACACCCTTCGTGCTTGTTGCTTTGTGCCCTTTACGATTCGGGGAAATTGCGTTCTCTCTCTCTCTGTCTCTCTAACTTTTTATCAGTTGTCTCCACAGCTAGATAAATAAAACGAACGAGAGGAACGAAATTTACTTTCTGATATTGTGACGTCTCCGCGATAAAAAGGGGGACACGTCGACGTTCGAACTGTCGTAGTGTGGGTTTCGCGGGGATTGCGGGAAGGCGAAGAAGATTTAACTGCAGCGATTGCTGCGGTAACAGGTTCCGCTGATTAAAACGAATATTCTTTGATGTTTTATATCGCTCGTGATACTTCTTTCTTCCGAAACTTTGATTATATTCCAGCGACGCGTTTCATCGTTACGAAATGATTGCTGCCTGGATTTATTTTCCGGGGAAATGATCTAGACGATTTCTTCTGCGCGATTGTATTCCTTGCATGGTTACCTGCGTTCAAACAGATTGTCTCGAGACAACTTATACTATACAGGATGTCCCGAATTTAAATGGCAAAACTTCAGAAGACTTTAGGGTATCGAAAAACTAAGACAAAGTCTTTTAGAGATTTTTCTCGTTTTTTCTTAGTTTTGGAGAAAATCGCAAAGAAAGAAATGAAACAAGTTTTCATTTTTGTATTTATTTATTTACATTTTATTTACGTTATCATCTATTTAATGTAGATATTGGTCAAAATGTTGCCCTCTTGCAGCAATGCAAGCATTACATCTAGCACTGATTTGATAAATTGCGGCTAAACATAGTTCTGGTAATATTTGGTGCACTGCGTCTATGATTCGGTCTCTTAATGGCTCTCTTGAATTGATTAGCACTGAATAAACTTTCTGCTTCAAGGTTCCCTATACGAAGAAATCCAAGGGTGTCATTAACTATATTAAATAGATGATCACGTAAGTAAAATTTAAATAAATAACTACAAGAATGAAAACTTGTTTTGTTTCTTTTTTTGCGATTTTCTCCAAAACTAAAAAAAAACGAGTAAATCTCTAAAACACTTTTTGTTTTACTTTTTCGGTACCCTACACACTCCTGAAGTTTTGCCATTTAAATTCGGGACACCTTTTATATATTTTTTCTTTCGTTGATATCCTTATAGAGCGCGAAAATACGAATCCAACGACTACCATGAACGTACCATTACGATCATTCGATCTCGAAATATTCGTGTCTGTGAAGTAACATAATGAATGAGACACGATTTTCAGTTCTGTATATCTCGAGGACGAATGATCCCGATGACTTGTGCAATGGTAGTCGTTGGATTCGTATTTTCACGCTCTACGAGAATATCGAGAAAGAAATTTATTGTATGGCGTGTAGTGAATTTTTGCGATAAAACAGCCATGAACTGCGATGAATGGAGACTTGAGAACATTTCCTGTCTTTCCTTCGTCGAGCAGCGTGTCAAAGGGCAAGTTCGCCCCCATCCTACTGAAATTAAGATCGGGAATTAGGCTTGATCGTAGCCCTGGCTATCGAGAAAGTTTCGTCGCTCTGTCATCGATCGGCAATTTCAAGGAACTTTCTTAATTAGTATCGAACAAAGAAGTCACCAAGGCTGATTGAAATCGGTCGCCCATCGACATCGAAAGTACGCGGCGAAGGATTTCAATCGTTTTCGAGGATATCCTGTTTCGAGAGATTTGCATATTTTATACAGATCCTGGAGAATAGACTACCTTGCAAAAGAAAGGAGCACCCGGTATAATTATACGATATAATGAGGAACAATATTTATGTAGAAAATGAATTGTACTATCATTTATTTATTGCATTTACTGTGTTCGTATTTGATCATTTAAGCTTTTCTATTAAATATGGTCGGGTACTTTTTTCTTTTGCACAGTAATGTATTGCAGCAATTCAGGATAATACAGGAATTCAGAAACACAGAGCGTGTGTAAAAATGCGTGGAAAAAGAGGAATAACATTTTCCAGTTCGACGTCGCGTTTTCGAGAAAATCGAGTCTGAAAGTGCAGCGAATATGTGTCCTATTAGAGAGGAGAGAGTCTGATCATGGCTGACCTATTCTACTTAGTGCGTATACTCGAACCCGGATCTTTGAACTCGATTTTCTCGAAAACGAGACGTCGGACGAAAAAATGTTATTGCATGTTTTCGACGCGTTTTTCAACGTAGAGTCTACCCCCGGTACCACCCTTCCGGCCACACCCTCTGCATGACTGTGAAAATAAAATTGAAACGAGCAACACCGTTTCAACAGGGAACCTCTACCACTAAAAGCGATTAATACAGTTAAAATTTTTAATATAAAAACTTTATCGAATCGTTTTATAAAAGAATAAAAAATATATAAAATAACTTTCTAAAAATCACGCTTATATTAGGATGCACTAAAAAGGAGAAAATAATATTTTTAGGTATTAGTGACTATAAATATTATTTTCTTCGTTTTAATTTAAATTTAATTTGTTTTATATATTTTTTACTTTTTAATCTTTACTACCGAGCGTATTTAGTAAGGGCTGGTTCAATTCCCGCTGAGATACTCTGTGGTGAGATATTTTTTTTATCTCCTGAACGCACAGGTATTTAAAAAAAATTTTTGAATATTGTATTGTCTAGATCATCGGGAAGTAGTTTAAAATTCGATTTCAAAATTTGACGCATACAACAACTACAACGACAACGATAGCTAGGCAAGTTAATATAATCGTGGTAAAAAATATGGAACAGTGGTAGGTTCAGCGTTGGGCAATCGTAGACCACATTGTAGATATTCTCGAACAAAATCGAGTTAATGAAAGAACAATACGCGGTCACCGCGTGTAAACGAATTTCGAATACTTCCCGAGTCTCTGCCACGGAATAAACAGCGCCGCGCCGTGATTATTAAGTAGAAACAAACACTGGGAATGCATATTTATAGGAAGAAATCGTGCGGTATCGATTCGCGTGCGCAGCCAAGATACATATTACAGTTGACAAACGAATCCATGAGAATGCGCGCAACTGTTCAGCTCTCGATTCGCTCCGTGCGTGAAACTTCTGATCGAGTGTGCAGAATTAATTGGGGCCGAATCACGTACAAACTGGAGGATCCACCAACACCGACGCGATCCGCGGAGTATGCGAAAAACACGGAGAGACATCCTGGCGCGCGATTTTATAAATTAATGGGACAGTTCCTGCGCTGGTTAAAACGCGGAACTCGGATCTTACACCGAGGATAACTTCCCCTGTTGTTTCGGGCAACGCTCGTTAAGTTCTGACGGTATAAGCGTCGGATTAAAAGGACAATAACTGGTCTCGGGCACGACCGGATTACCCGAAGTACTCTGGCGTGGTCACTTAATTGCCATTAGTTCCCTTGTCTCTTACCGGAACCGAGAAAAACGCTTCGGGATCTCTTGCTGATGCCATTGGCCCATCCATTTGGACATCGAATCGATTTTAGCCTTTTCATGATCTCATTAAGGGGATGGCTCCCATTCTCTATAGAAAATCTTTGGAACGTTTCGCAGTGGAATTTGACACACATATTTGTTGGTGTTTCGAGTTCATGTGTGATTTCTTTCAAGTAAAAATATTGAAGATTGCCCGAGCTACGTGTTTTTATAGAGAGAATTTTCGCAGAAAAACTATTGGCACCAGAATACAGATAATTTTTATATTGCAAGATGCACAGAATGAAAATGTATTTCAACATATGTAGATCGATGTAAATCCACAGGAATTTTCTATGGATTTAATTTTTCGTCCAGCTTTACGAATCTCCTTTTCGTTTTTCCTTTTCCGCACGTACGAAAATATTTTCCACGTCAAACATTACGCGCGCTTCGCTTGAAATTCGCCGTCGGAACGGCAGCAACGTGCTATTATTATTATTTTTCTCTTGTCGGGCACGTGCCAGAAACCTAGCACGATCCAGCAGCATGATTCGAATTTGCTGAAAAGTTTTCACGTACGACCAGGTAACCGGCGGCAGTATCTAATCAGCGCAACAAAAATGTCCAGTTTATACTTTGGAAAACTTTCCTGCGAGGATTATTTCTCTTGGCATTCTCACTTTAATGGTTGGAATAAATTGATCGTGCTACTTTGATGATTCTGACGCGTGCGTCTCTAATGAGACGGCTGAAGACTCTTCCTAATGAGCGTCGAAACCGCGGGAACTTTAATTACCTCTTAACGTAAACTTTGCTCCGGCTTAGAATCCTGATAGTTTTCCGATTAGGTTTCGGATTGTTATTAGCCCCCGCATTATCGTGTGATTGCCTTCAAACTGAGTTGCAGAGTGTTCCAGACAGTTATTGATTGTTAGGAACAATTACAGTAGCCAATTATTGCCCTGTAAATTTTTACCTGTTTAATAGCCAGCAATTTGTTTGGTGTTTCGTTGAAACCATATTTTTGCGACAATGATTTCAGTCATCCGAGAATTAAGTAATGTTAATTAACATCTGCAGGGATTCATTTATGTTTCTAGGATCAATAGTTAAATTCAACAGTGAAATTGAAACGAGAAAGAGTACACTTGGAGCTTGCACTTTGCCGAAGCTTGTTAAAAGTCACAGTTGTGTGCTCCGAGTGGAGGGTAGTTTTCAGAGTTCGAACATTTTTCAAAGTTAGTTCTGCCGAGGGTGCAGCTAGCAGTTTGCTTTTCGTTGATTATTAAAATTATTTGCGACTGTACTGATTACTGGAGGAACGAATTCTCCACCTCTAACTCTTAACACTTTTCCAATTCATGAAAGAATTATTTTTAGCAGATTTTTCTGCAAAATAAAAATTTCCTGCATCAAAGAGAAGCTCTCTAACGGTCTTAACGAGTTTTAATATATTTTAATTTTTTCGGTGGTCTTTCGTTGCTTATTAAAATGATTTCCTCTGGGGAATAATTGTCCACCCCTACTTCCTAACAATTTTCTAATTCGTCAATGAATTACTTTTAGCAGATTCGTCTGCAAAATAAACCTTGGCTGCACCAATCGGAATAAAAAGAAACCCTCCAAGCGCTTCAATGTTTTCAGAACAATTTTTAAAAGGCTTTTAATAATTTCACAAGAACGAGCAGCTCTAACTAGCAACTGTGAAACTGTCTGCCCAGTGATCTTTTTCCGATACGTCGTCGAATTAGCAACTTTGTCGCACGTAAAAACGTCCGGAGGCCCGGGAATTAACCCGACGCGAATATGTTCGTTTCAGCACAGAAGGAACCGGCACACAGTTAGCGACAACGGTTCCGACCTATAATTCCCGAGCAATTTGAATTCAATCGCTGACTATGCGAGTTCAACAAGTGGCCCGATCGCGAGGGGGAAATGGAATCCGGGAATACTCATCGAAAAACCAGCTCGATAACGTTTTTAAGCTTTTTCCATTCACGGCGAACGTACAGAAATATCACAAAATTCAGAAGTATACAGATGCTAAAATATTCTCAGCGAATTGTACGCTCACAATGGCGTTCGAAAGCTCCCCCTAGACTTTTCGGTTCGCGCTCTTTTCATATTCGAACCATATCTAGAGAGAGACGTTCCAGCGATTTTGTTGATACAAAAGATTTGAACAATAATATTTTCTAGCTTTTCGGTGCAAACAAACAAATGTTTCCGACAAAAGTTGAAGAGTATTTAAATGTCTACAAGCTTCTATAAATAAAATTTTGAAAAAACGTTTTCTTCTGCAAAAAATAAAAATCTTTTTAAATGTTGAAATGCATTTTTGCTTTCATAATGTTATAGCAGATATTTTAGTCGATACATAAAGGTAAAATGAATGTTATATATTTTATTTTATGTATCTATTGTGATCAAATTGTGGGGTCGGGGGTCAATCATGATGTTATTGAATATTATTTTAAAAAATATCAAATACGTTTACTTTTATTTTTCTGACCTGTTGTGTATTTCTCGAGATATCCCTAATTTTCAACAAGTTTTCAGCCATTTTGATTTTTGTCGATTACAGCGCCATCTGTAAACCAATATGCAAAAACTCGTAGAACACATTGTAGTTCTGTTTTCTGGAAAATGAAAATCTGTATTAAAAATGAAGATTCTCATTGAAGATTTTGAAATAATTCCTTCCCCCTCCCACGGTGGGTGGCGGTGGGGCGTCGAGTTTGGTATCATTGGATGTCCCCCTTCGTGACGAACAACTTTCATTCAATTCATAAAATAAAATAATATTTTCGTATGTTCTGGGTTCTGTATAATTGTTAATGTAAAATTCCAGCAATCAATCGAATTTGTTTGCAAAATCGACTGAGTCGATGAAAACCGTTCGCATACGAGGTCTTTGAAGCGCTCGGCGAAATGGTTTACTAATTTCAAAGCCGGCCATTGATAACGTTCGCGGGGAGGATTACGTCGCGTTCGCGATGTGAACCGCAATCTCGCATCAGAGATTCGTAACAATTTTAAACGTCGTTGGTGTTTACGGTTTAACCGTAACGGCGGTTAACGAGGCCGGTGTGCATAAACGGGGCCTTTTCCGTTCGAAAGCGCGGCCACGATAACGTGTTCCAAGCCGTAAAACTACTTGGCGTCGCTCCAAACGCGCTTATCGCCGCGGATTAGCTATTCCGCGTTTGTTTGTCTGCTTTAGCCGAGCATCTTTCTGCGCGAATTTTGGCACACGCTTTCTTTGTTTAGCCGGCTTTGGCAGGCACCGAAGGTCGTCGGCTTCTTTTCTCATTTCGGAAACAAGCACCATGCAATAATTAACCAATTAATTTTTCCAGAAATTATGCCTCTCACGAATAAAAGTATTTCAACTTGATATGTTCGACTATCATGTAGGTTTGTATTGTCGCGAGGTTGAAACTTTCCATTACCACGCCTATGTTAGCTTGCCGAGTTGTCGTCGTCGTTGTTGTTGTTGTATGCGTCAAATCTTAAAATCGAATTTTAAACCACTTCCCGATGAGCTAGTGACTTGAAATTTTAAACAATTCTCAGAACTGGATGACAATGAAATATAGGATTTGTCGGTATTTAAAAAACGGTTTTTAAAAGAAAATTTTTCAATCCGAAAACCGAGTTTTTCAGTAAAAAAACCGGTTTTAAATTTGTACATAAAACTTATATTAATCCGCTATAATGATTTTAATGTAAGCAAAAATTACACAGCAAGTTGTATATACCGGAGAAAGGTCTGGGAACATTATTGCCTTGTCATTGACTTAATGATGATGTCAGTCATCATTAAGTTATCCGGACAGATATTACCAAGATTATATAAAGAATATAAAAATTATTTTACAAAAGATGACTGCGATGATGAAAAAAGTGATGAAGAAGAAAATCATAGTAAAGACGTATCTGTGATGAAAAATGCTATGGAAATAGCAATAAATAAATACCTGCAAGAACCTGAAGAAGTGACTTCCTTCAGTCCTCAAACATTAAAAAAGGAGTTTTTGGTCTTAGAGGCTACAAATAGAATAACAAAAAATTTAGATTTATTATTTAATGCTTTAGAGACAATTAAGCCCAGTTCAGTAGCAAGTGAGCGAGTTTTTTCTATTTCTGGAAATTTTGTGTCCAAAATAAGGACACGACTAAGCAATAAATCCATTGACGTTCTTTGCTTTTTTAAATCATATTTTATTAATCAATGAAAGAAGTAAAATAATAATTTTCATAAATATAAAACATTTGTTAATTTCTGTGATTCTTTAAGGGTATTATTTTGTCAATTCTTTAATAAATAAAAAAAAATTAAAAACTTCTATTCTAAGTTGTAAACATGTCTTGTTTTCTATCTGTAAAAATTCAAAACCGGTTTAAACCGGTTTCATGGAAAAGTAAAAAATCGAAAACCGGTTTTTTAAAAAGTGGGTTTCTGTATAAACCCTAATACAATATTAAAAAAATTTTAAAGACTGTGCGTTTAGGAGATAAAAAAATCTCAGCAAACTATTTCAGCGGAAATCGAACCCGATCCTTACTAAATACGCTCGGTAGTAAAGACTAAAAAGTAGAAAATAAAAAAATATATAAAAAATCACGCTTATTTATTTATTTATTTAATAACAAACCAAACATGGTTTATATAGCATACTCAATACATGAATTCATTAGCGTATTACATAATGACTTAATGCGTCTCTTAGCTTAACTTAAGAGCTTTAAACTTTAGCTTTAAACCAAATATGGTTTATATAGCATACTCAATACATGAATCCATTAGCGTATTACATAATGATTTAATGCGCCTCTTAGCTTAACTTAACATTAATTTGTAATTCAAAAGATTAATTCAATGAAATTAGATTTTTAGTGCACAGCGCTTAATATAATCGAAAATAATTAACAGGCCTTTAATATCTGGACCACATAGGAAGCATCTTATACAAGTAGGAAGACAATACTTGTGTGGAAATAGAACTGAAAATAATGTATGACGTTCATCTTCATATTTTGGGCATTGTCAAATGACGTGATCAAGATCTTGGGATTCAGCTCCACGCTCACAAGTGCTGTCTGTAATAAAATTTACCCTGGCTAACGAAGCGTTTAAATTATAGTGGTTAAAAGGCATGTATTGACAAAAGTGAAAAATTTTCTAGGTAGCCCACATCCGTGAAACCATGGTTTAACATAATCTTTATGAAAGAGTCGGACATACTCTTTACCTTTAAATATACCCTGCTCTCCGATTAGGTTGTTAGTGGAATTCCGTGAATGGATTTTGAAATCGCTGAGAACGATGAAAGTGCAATGCAAACAAGACAAGCGGGGAATATTCCAGTTGAATTTCGTAAAACGATAACTGCACAAAAATGTCTATTTTATGAATATTAACCTTTCACCGCCATGATATTTTTTAATCGGGATGAAAAAATTGAAAGAGGAACAGATTTCGTGTTTTATTTAACACGTTGAGTGCCACGCGGTTTTATAGCGACTTCTCCGTCAGGCCGTGCGCCAGGTATCGTAGTACTGTCAGTCACCAATGAGCGACACGGTCTAAACGGAAAGATCGGTGTCAGTCACCGGTGACTGACGTGACACTCAACGTGTTAAGGGATAAATATTTTTAAATAATTAAAACTATACTTTCCGAAAAATAAACATAAGTAAACATAGTAAGAAAACACATTATTAGTTTACTATATACATATATATCAGATTTGTTAACTGTATCAGATATGATACACTGTGCAGTGAAGGGTTAATGTATAATGTACTTACCAGACAAGTAAAGGAATTTGTTATGACAAATATAAAGCAATACAAATACTCTCTCTCTCTCTCTCTCTCTATCCTTGCGCCCGAAACTTTCATTGTCGATTAAGTCACTAGATACAGTTGAAATTATTGAAATATGTCAAAATTTAATCTATGTTCGATTATAATCGATTCGATATGATTCAATATTGGTATGTTTCAATATGTTTAAGAAACTGTTGTTTATTTGTTTGACATATCGTTCTATTTTTTCTAATCCGTGATCCTCACTTGACGTGTGACATTGAAACCTAAAAGACGTGTTTTCTTTGTGCTCAGTAATTCGTTTGCTTGTGTTAATACAGTTCAGTTCATTTAATTTCGTTTATTAAATTACATAATCTAAGAGAAATCATATCGCGTTTGGTGTGATTCTTAATCACACCGAACAAAGTAATAGAAAATAATAGAAAGAAAAGAAGTTTTGTAATTCGATTAGCAGTGGTTCACACCGATATGAAGTGGATAGACCCTGGATAAATTCTGGGTAGAAGGTCGCAGAGAAATATCGCGACTTTACTGTATCGCATAACGTACAAAACGCACGAAATCCGTAAGAACGTTTTCTTATCTAGACTCTCTCCCTCTCGAGTCTCATTTTTTCTTTCTTTTCGGAAACATGAGAGCCGGTATAAATAGTTACAAAGTAACCTCTCGTAAAGTTGCTCTGCCGGAAGGATATAAATCGCGAAAGCCTGAGATCAAGAGAAACGAGTGTTCTACCAAAAAGCAACGCCGCTGTGCGGCGGCACGCTAAAGAGAACCAACGGCGAGGAAACCCAGGAAAATCCGTCACTCGTCATCCTGTTACACGCGCGCTCCTCAACATTTCATTCAACAACATTGCGGAGTATTCGAAGCGTATCGGAGCGCAGTATAAACAGCCCGATGCGCGATTTGCCACGAAATCGCGATGATTTATGGAGACCAACGGACCCTGTTTGCTACTCCTCCCGAAGCGCGCTATACCCCCGCCACTCTTGGAGTGACGCGACCATTTTACCGACTACAGATGGTCTACTGGAAACCAACATTCTTATCCAATCTCTGCAATTCTTAATCAATTCGTCGAATTTCGAAAATTCAGATTGTTCCAACAAAGAAGAATTCAACTGTTACTTTCCTCCATGACGAAATAATTTACTTTATTTATTCACAAAAATATGTATCTCACATTTCTTTCCTTGTAGACTTCGAGTCTACGCTGAACGACATATCACGAATAATTTTAAGCAAAAATTTAAAGGAATAAAGCGTACGAACCAGTGGCGCTAGTGGATTAAGTAGAAAGTCCTAGCAATGGTCAGACACAGACGGTCACTCAATTAGCAACAACGCAACACTGGTAAGGAAGGAACTTGAAAAGGGAAATTTTAGCATGATATAGAACTGGAAAAAATATTTGACACGTATGTTTTTTATAGCTGCCGACATTCGTGTTTAGGGTGGGAAAATATCCGTCAAAGATGGGATGAAAAATCATCCATTTTATCGAATATCTCTGGAACTATCGACTTACAGGAAAATTTCAAAATCCAATTTGTGCGTCTCTGAACGGCGAGTCTTTAGTCGAAAGTGATTACTGATGAAGTAGTTTGGTTAAAAAATATGTTGCAAAATATTTTTAACTACTCCCTAATGGAAATAATTTCAAAAGAGACAATTTCGCAGAACGACGAATATATATTTAATAAAAAATTGAAGAAAACAATTAGGTACTTTTAGGAGATTCTCGAGGACTCGAGGAATCGTTGAACAGGCACGTCGAATAGCTGGTAACGAAAGGGCTCGTGTGTTTCAGCGATTAGCGAGGCGAAAACGGGCGCGGCAACAACGTTAATATTCCGCGGTTTATACGGGGCCACGTAATTAACGTGGAAATCGTCGAGGGCTCTTTGTCGAGCAATTCCATCCCTCGAGTGTCTTTGTGGTGGCTCGCTTTTAAGCGAGGGCAGCACCGCGCGGGGAAACACTTGCAGCACCGTCCACTCCGTGTTTTTCAATCTGAGCTAAGGGGGACGAAATCTCATTTGCACGCGCTTTCCTGTGTAATCATATTCCACGATGGGCGATGGGAACGATTGCAATTAAAGTCGGTAATTAAAAGTCGACTCGGGGCTGTTCATCGGGCACCATTTAAACCCTTTTCTTTCCTGTCTTCGCAAGCGATAAACTCGCTATGATTAATGCAGCCGAGTGCACACGTTGTCAGTCCATCGATGTACGCCAATCGAACAAGTTTTCCTAATTAATTTCATAAACGTAGCTTGCTCCTATATGTTCCATATGTTCACCAGATATAGTAAGTGTTTAAATAGTTTCTACAAATCAAATAAAAAACGAAATAAATTAAAAAAATACTTTTTAAAAACCACGCTTATATTAGATTGCACTAAAAAAGAGAAAATAATATTTTTAGATATTAGTGACTATAAATAAAAGCGTGGAGCGCCAAAATATATTAACGTAATCTGCGAGGCCGTTCCACGTTGTTATTTGTAGTCAGTAATATCTAAAAATATATTATTTTCTCTTTTTTAGTGCATTCTAATATAAGCGTGGTTTTTAAAAAGTTTTTTTTACATATTTTCTTATTTTCTACTTTTTAGTCTTTACTACTGAGCGTATTTAGTAAGGGCCGGGTTCGATTCCCGCTGAGATACTCTGCTGAGATTGTTTTATCTCTTAAACGCGCAGGTATTCAAAAAGTAAATATATATCTTTCAACTATGTGTCTTGCCGGCCTGCTTCCTCGGGCAAATTTTAATTAAACAATCTGATATTGACGCAGGCACAGTTTCAACATCGAAGCAAGATCGGAAACGTAAGATAAAAAAAATATATAAAAAACTTTATGAACCATGCTTATATTAGAATGCACTAAAAAGGAGAAAACAATATTTTTAGATATTAGTGACTATAAATAAAAGCGTGGAGCGCCAAACTATATTAACGCAATCTGCGTGGTCGCTCCACGCTGTTATTTATAGTCAGTAATATCTAAAAATATTATTTTCTCCTTTTTAGTGCATTATAATATAAGCGAGGTTTTTAAAAAGTTTTTTTTATATATTTTTTTATTTTGTACTTTTCAGTCTTTACTACCGAGCGTATTTAGTAAGGGCCGAGTTCGAGTCCCGCTGGGATACTCTGCTGAGATTCTTTTATCTCCTAAATGCACAGATATTTAAAAAAGAATTTTTAATATCGCATTGTAATCCAGTTGTGAGCTATGTTTAAGATTTCAAGTCACTAGCTCATCGTGAAGTGATGTAATATTCGATTACAAGTATTCGACGTATACAACAAACAACACGGCAAGCTAATATAAGCGTGGTAATAAAAATTGTTTGCATTGATTATGGGACGTGGAAATAAAATAAAAATTGATTTTGTCCTTGAATGACTTTGTCACATTGAAAACATTATGATATTCTCAAATTTTTCTTAATCCTTCATTGTTTCGATTTCAAGATTTGACGCATACAACAACGACAACGACAACTCGACAAACTAATTTATATTACCTATATTGCACTATGAGCGTGGTGAAAATGATCGCACACATTATGAAGTTAAAATATTAAGTTCTGTGCCGTATTTGAAATGAGTAGGTGATTTTGTTCGTAAATCATGATCACATAAGTTACCAGTGAGTAATCGAACAAATTGTTATTACTACAAATAATCGAAATTATATCGTTGTGCAATAATATTAATCGTATATTTTTATTTAATTTGATTCGAATGTTTTCTTTAATAATAATTGAATGATATTGGCGCCAGGTTCGATCATTTATACAGTATAAATTAAGTTAAATTAAGTTAAGTATAAATTATAAAGTATAAAGTAAATTATAAATGATCGAACCTGGCGCCAATATCATTCAATTATTATATTAATTTTCGATCACGAATAAATTTTTCCGTTTTCTTTAATATACGACAGAACTTTCCTTCACGAATCTAATACATAGGGCCGTTCGAAGATCATTGATGATTTTCAAAAGACCATGAAAACGACGACAGTCGGAACATATTATGCACAACTTTTCTCACGAACAAAAATGGATACACATCGAACGAACGTTTACAGACGAAAATGTGTTAAACAGTTGTAATTCAATGTTCCGTTTGCGGATCGCATTGTTCCCATCCCAGACGGATAGAATGCACGGTATAATATCTTGGCGCCGGAGTCTGACTCTCGAATTTCGCGAATGGCCGATCGGTTATTTAATTAGACTACTCCCGGTGTATCGCGAATTAGTTCGCGGAATTAGGAAGTTCTTGCAATTACAGTGAAAGCGGCGTTCGATAATTTCCTTAGTAAACCAGCTCCGTAGGTTGGTAATCTGAACAAGTCTCTGTCTCTCTGTCTCTCTCTCTCTCCGATAGAGGCCAGTGTCCGAAGATCCTCACGAAGGCTCCCCGAGAGGACACTTATGGACTACCATTAATTTAATAGGGGGATGGCTAAATTCCAATATCGGTGGTCCCCTAATAGTCTCCAGATATTTGCGCTTGTCCCCGCCTCCGTCGGATTCCACGATGACAAAGTGCATGCTTCTAGCCCGTCGTTGGATACCGGAATTCGATTTGCGTGTTGAACGCCATTTCGACGCTGGGAATAATGAGCGGCCAACAGAAATTGATTCGCAACACGATTTTGCAATAGATTTACATTGTTACGGTCCCCTGGACAGTCAGAAATATCAACCCTAATCAATGCACGGAATTTTCGGCATTCACGGGTGAATTCGGTGAAATATGGAAAGAGAGAAGATTAGGGGAATATCTGATTATATTGTTGTATTGTCGGTTACGTCGAGGGTTGAAATCAATTTTACGTTACTGTTTAGGTAACGGTTCTCCCCGCTACCAGTGTACCAGAACTCCCGCTATTATTATTCGAATAACAAATACATTAATGTTATCGGCGCACTGGTTCGATCAAATGTTATTTTAAAAAACACTGTGTTGCAGATTACCACATGAATTTTAACGCTTCGGTCTTGCTTTAGATCATTTTTAAGAAACAATTGTGTCTGTAAATTATTAAAAATTATTATATTTTACTGTATGTTCATTTAGAATGAGAAAAACTAATACATAACTTGCATAGTGAAAAAGAAAAAATTTTAACTTCATAGAATTATTTGAATACACAGATTGAAATTATTATTTACTACTCCAGGAGCGGTGTATGAGTCCGAACTAGTTTCTCGTTTTTGTTTCATAGAATAGTAAAAACAAATCGTACAACAATTTTTTAAGGTCTCGTTGGAAAGAGGAAGCTACATTCTCCAATTTTGCTGTAGGCTCATTCCCAAGAAAAATTTCTTGACGTTTTAACAGCGGTTTGAATTTGCAACCCTTGCGTGTCTTCAATCTCCCCGAAGAAACTTTTATACGTCTTTTTGAAGAATTTTCAAGCATAAAAATACACGAATCCCGATTGTATCGATTAAAGAATGGAGCTTCCGAGAATAACTATAACCACATGAATTTCTACGTTTCGATTTCTACGTTTGCTTTAGATCATTTTCAAGAAATAATTATGTCTGTAAATTATTAAACGTTATTATATTTTACTAGAATGAGGAAAACTAATACTTAACTTGTTTAGCGAAAAAGAAAAATTTTTAACTTCATAGAATTATTTGAACACGCAGATTGAAATTATTATTAGACTGTGGATTTTGTGCATTTACCCCTCCCTTCGAGGGACACATGGTGAAACTTACAAGAGGATTCGAAAGTTCGAGAAGCAAACTGGTGGACGGAGAATCCAACGAAAGGAAAATGCAAAGGAGAAAATATTCGGAAAACGTGCTCGTCCAGGTGATCGAACCACAAAGCGTTGAAATTGTACGTGGTGCCCTTTCATCAGTGGAAAAACGTTATCTTCAGGGCAAACCGTCATCGTACCTGGCGGAACGTTCAATGTTTTGGATGAACGGTTACCAAAATTGCTGGCTTGTCAGGCTCTCCTCACGCTTTTATTTTTCAACGCGTGCATATTTCCCTGTTCTACCGCGTTCCTCTTTTTTAATCCACCGGGGACTCGTCTCTTTTTACTGTTCGTTCCGCCCTCCGGCCGCGCTCTCCATCGTTTGGCTTCATTACCTTCGCATTCAGCCTTTAATCCGTATTTACAATTAAGCTGCGCCGAAATATCCGAACACGGTGCAATTTAATGTTACAGAAACGTCCTGTCCTATATTTCAAGAGACCCTGTGTCTTCGAATTCGGATCAATTTTAAAAAACGATTAATTGATTCGAGAAACTTTCAATTCACGCTGCATGTCCCCGAATTACGTGAACTAGCCTGGTGCATTAACACTAAACCTACTCGACTATCAAAAGTGACTGTGATGCGTATCACTATGTATAATAAACTGGAGTCCATCTGTCTGTTTGCGAAATTTCCATAAAAATTCATTAAAAAATTATTCTTATCTACTTTGTTAGCGAAAAATCTGTTTTTATTTAAAAAGCACATATATGGAATATCAATGTCAATGATTAATATAAAATATTAAGAGTGCACTTCTGCAAATTTCAATTCTAAATTAATCAAATATTTACGTAAACGCAACATGAAACATAATTTTTACGTATTTAATCATTTTCTCGTGCGAATTATACTTAATATATCAGAATTTTAAGTGTTAGTTAACATTTGATACAAAATTTAGTACAAATATTTTTCCCTTAAACAAAACACAAAAACGGAGCTTCTTGCAATTGTTTCACCCCAATTAAAAAAGTCATATAGTGAAGGGTTAATTTCTATTATTTAACATTGTAGTGTAAGCCATCGGTGGTACAGACTGTTTAGCGGCTCAGGTATTGGCATGTACCGCGGTATGAGGGGCGTTGATTCGATTACACGAATCGGCCGAGTGAGTCAGATAATACGATGACGCGTTGTACCTCGTGCCCGTCCCCTATTAGGTTCCTAGTTTTCACTCCTCCAGCAGGGGGACGCTAAGTAAGGGGAGTGCAGTTTTCTTATGTAAAAAAAAACGTGAAACCTCGAGCGACATTCGGTATAATTTTAAAATAGCAAAATCGGCCGTTAATTTACCCGCGACGGAACATTTTGAACCGCTGCACAGTGCGGAATGTAAATGGACATTCGAGACAAAAATCATAACTTCTAAACTAATCCACTTTTGACCAAAGTACCTTAATAATTTTTTAAAGGGAATACAAAAATGCATCGATTAATGCACCAAAAATATAAGGCTTCATTAGTAAAAATGTTTATTCTAATTTTTTTTAAATTAAGAGTTTTTTTATGATTAGTTGTTATTGCAATTTGTTGTCAAATGTATACTGTACAACTTCTGTCGTAAATATTTTTTAATTATATGGTTAAATTTAATTATATCTACTATAATGCATAATTATTTACTTCAACCAAATCGCGATTACGAATGTATTTCTCTAACAAAAATTAAATAACATCGAGTCTTGCAATTTATCGCAGAAAAAATTATAGGATGTTTTGAACCGTTTTTTTTGTAAATTGCATTTTAAGGAAAAAACTCAATTCCTAAATTGCCAGTTGAAATTATGCATACCTCTGGTCAAATTCTCCATACCTGAGTTGTAAGAAACAGTTTAAAACAAAAACGAACCTAAAAGATCAATTAGGGCACGAGTAATCTAACTTTTTAGTATTTATACTACAATAAACTCTTGGCTGTTACTGATCCCCTATTCAATTTCTTGGATACTACTTTTTACATACAGGGTGTCCCAAAATTCGTGTACTTCCCGGAAATGGGAGGTTCCTTGGGTCATTTGAAATGACATTTTCCTTTACAAAAATGACGCCAGCGGCTTTGTTTAGGAGTTATTAACAAAAAACACGGACCAATCAGAGCACGGCTACAGCGGATTGATTCTGGCTCGGCCAATGGCGCCGCCACGCTAAGCGGGACCTGTCGCTGAGTCGGACTCCGTTTGCTCTAGCCGCGTTCTGATTGGTCTGTGTTTTTTGTTAATAACTCTTAAACAAAGCCGCTGGCGTCATTTTTGTAAAGGAAAATGTCGCTTCAAATGACTCAATGAACCTCCCATTTCCGGGAAGTACAAGAAATTTGGGACACCCTGTATACATTCCGTACTTACTGACTGATGATTTCGTAGGATAATTAGATTAGAATGGAACCATGATTATTTTGATTTTTATCCATTGCACGCCGCACTGTTCGCTGAGCGAAAAGGCGAGGGTGAGGAGACAGCGTCACAGAAGGGTAAGGTGGGAGACTAGGGTATTTTACTATAACTTTTGAACCATACGAGATATCGGGATGAAATTTACCCTAAAAATCATTAAAAAGTGATTCCTATCTACGTATTGGTAACTATCAGTAATCAATATATTTTTTCTAATCATTCTTTAATTCACTTCGTGCAATTTTCTTGTAGAAAAATCAAATCTCCATCCGAGATCACCTCGACGATTGAAAATTTAGTTCTGTTAATAATCGACTAGGATTTGTTATCGCACGTGGACAAAGTCGCGGGTACAGCAAGTAGTGTTATAAAAATAACAAGATTAAATTTACTTATTTTCTATATTCAATACATATTCGTCCATCTACGAGAAAAAGAACTATCAATCATTTGTTTTCTGTTTAACGGAGGATCTCTCCCATATGTGTGGTTAACTGATCAATATTTAGCTAGTCGGAGTTGTGCGCGAGAAGTCCTGGCTGGATTTCCGACAGTCTAACTAAATTTCAGCCCTCTAATGGGGCATTTCGACGCGATTCTAAATCTTCAATCGCGATATTACGGTTCCACCGAGCAGCTTAATTGAACCGAATCTGAAGTAATTGCCACGAGCTGGAAGTAACTAGCGGGTGGCTGGGATTGTAGCAATCGCGTTGTAAGAATTCGATGAAAATTCAAGGACAGAGTTTTCCAGGACTGATTATTATTTTCTTATAATCAATAACTTGCATATTCAGGAGACCAGCCCTCTCCCTACTCCTGGGTCATCCCTACCAGATTTCTCCGGAGTGTACGAAGAGGTTGGTCGTGTTTTTCTTATTGTTAACACTAAAAATTAATGCACGATTTGTTCCGTTTGAGTTTAATCACCCAATATATACATAAAATTGTTTATTAAAAAAAAGAATTGTTCCTTTGCGACATGAATATATTGATTTATTGATTCAGAGGTGTATTTTATCGTTATGTTCCTTCTATATAATTGTGTTCATAATAAAATGTTTATGATCTATGAGTCGCTTAATTTAAACCATATTTAAATTCTCCCACAAAATTCTCGTTAAAATCCAACAATTCCAAAATTCCTTTGTCTCTCAGAGACAGTTTCTATGTACGCGCACAGAACCCACTGAAGGACGCGTTTTGCTCGAGAGTCTGCAGTTTCTCTTGATATTGTTGGACGTGCAATATTACAATTCCCCATTTTCCTCCGCGGCCTCGCATCACTGCCGTTTTCAAGTCAGAAAGTCTTACATTTTGCAAAAGAACTACATCGAGGCCGGGTCCGACTGTTATCTGTAAATCTAGAATTATAGTTCTAATAACATCAATTACTTAATGCAACTCTGTTGTGCACTTCCGTCTTTCTATTTACCATCTCCTGATCTTCCATTTCCTCTGTCCGTGCGTAACGTAAAAATATCGTTCTACAAACAAGAGCGTCACCGGGGAAATGTCTTCCGAGTAGTAATCTAATTAAAAGAAATCCAAGGAACTGTGCGGAGGTTCTTGAATCAAGTGAGCTCGAAAATTAAATATATATCTTTCAACTATGTGTCTTGCCGGCCGGCTTCCTCGAGCAACTTTTAATTAAACAATCTGATACTGACGCAGGCACAGTTTCAACATCGAAGCAAGATCGGAAACGTAAGACAAAAAAATATATAAAAAACTTTTTATGAACCATGCTTATATTAGAATGCACTAAAAAGGAGAAAACAATATTTTTAGATATTAGTGACTATAAATAAAAGCGTGGAGCGTCAAATTATGTTAACGTAATCTTCGTGGGCGCGCGCTCCACGCTTTTATTTATAGTCACTAATATCTAAAACTGTTATTTTCTCCTTTTTGTGCATTCTAATGTAATCGTGGTTTTTAAAAAAAGCCTTTTTTATAATTTTTTTTATTTTCTACTTTTTAGTGCTTACTATCGAGCGTATTTAATAAAGACCGAGTTTTTAAACGCACAGGTATTAAAAAAATTTTTTTTTTGAATATTGCATTGCCATCCAGTTCTGAGCTATGTTGAAAATTTCAAGTATCTAGCTCATTGAGAAGTGGTTTAAAATTCGATTTCAAGATTTGACGCATACAACAAGAATGACAACGACAACAACAACTCGGTAAGCTAATATAAGCGTGGTAAAAATTGGAAATGTTCGTGTATTTATTGTCGATGTTAGAATCTTGATCATTCTGTTAACAATAGTCTCACGATAATAAACGCGGTCTCGTTTTGACGCTTGTAGTCTCTACGTTCACATCCCTTAGTTTATTGTTTTCGAAAATATTTTTATTCAATACGACGGATGAAAGACTCGATACACGTTCTGCCTGAAAACTGGTACAAATTCAACAATCTGTTAGAACGTTGACAAATTGTTCTACCGAATGAATTCACCACAAACACGAAGCTTAAAGCTTTCCCTTTCCAACGAGACCTCAAAAATTGATTTACAATTTTT
>CM052341.1:18024342-18062712 GCA_028455595.1 Lasioglossum vierecki | reverse complement strand
GCGTCTATAGAAAAATTTACTGTATTAGCAAAAAACAAGGACCAAACGCGGAAACAGTGGGCTGAGTATTTCTCGTTGATAACTCCGTAACGGAGACTCGGAGAAGATTTTCTCAAAGGGTCGTTCTATATGATCTGAGATATAACCCCTTTTGAATGCAACATTTATCTGCTTGAAAATTACCTTTCGCAATCGTCCAATAAGTTTGCGATTCTTTCGGTTTACTGTTAGTTTTTATTTACAAGTTCTCCGGAACGTGAACAGCATGAATATGGTTACACGTTATTTTCCACGCGACGTAACAGCATAATAAATGTAGCTGAGCGTCTCGGCGACGTTATGAAAATAATCTAAGCTTCGTCAGCTCTGAGCCCCGTTGGAAACCGGCGTCGGTGCAGCATGACACTGCCTCCGCCGTAAAGATGGAAATGCATTTCATACCCTTTTCTTGCTTCTACGCGAAATTAGATACACCTTCTGGATCCTCGATTCGAGAATCTTAATTACTTTTATCCCTTATTGCGGAAACGGCTTGCCATTAAGCAACGGAAATATTAACGAATTTATTATTCGACTTTTGTGAAAAGGCATTGCCCGGCTTTCAATTCATTCTTACGAGAACAGGAATTAATATCGCGTTTAATAATTCATTCGTGTCGCGGCTGCGCGATATTATATTTTCCACGGAAAATTTGCATTAAAGCCGATTCCCCTTCGCGCGCTATTTTCCCCGAACGTTCTCAGCAAAATTTGATACAAATATCTCGTTACACTTGGTGAATTGTTAGCGGCAAAGTAAATGTTTTCCAAAAAGTCTGTCGCACTTAATCAATTATTTATTCGTGATAAGGCAAATGTTTTCTGAACATTGTTGCACTTAAACAATTATTGTCAACCAACAAACAGTCTGGAAAATTTAATAAATTGTTAATGGGGAATTACATAATTTCACGAACGAAGTCTGTTGAACTAAATATTTTCCAAACAATGTGTCGCACTTGTTAAAATTGTTAAACTAAATATAGTTTATTTGCAGAGAAGTAATTAGATTGTGCTAGGCTGTTAGTTTCTTCGGAAATAATAGGGAGACTATTGCAACGCGATTGACTGTAATTTTCGCAACCACGTATTCACAACACGTGAAATTCGCGTATCGATGCGGCGGGTGGCCGTCCAATTAGCGACAATATTTCTGGCTACGGGATGGAAACACACGGTTGGCCCACGGAATCGCATTTGATCAGATAACAATACGTACCTCGCGTTTTCGTATCCTATTTTTCCGTGGCGTGGCCACGCCGTGTTTACGTAATTTCCAATGGTAACAACGTCGTTAACGAGCCCGCTGTCAATGGGATTCACGAACGAGTAATGAATACGCTCGCACGCAAATGAGTGCCGATATACAAATAATTTGTCGATCTACTCCGTCAACAAAACATCGGCGACCGATAGCAAATATATACATAGCATTCGAGTTAGAATTCGATACACCTTAAACAATTAATTATTAATTGACCGTCTCGAATTTTTTAGAAACAATTAATCAGTTAAACATTTTGGTCGTTCCAAATTTTTTCCAGAAGAAGACATTAAAAAATGACAGAGATACACGCTGCTGTATCGGCGTATCGATTTTTCAAGTGGGTTGAATGAACTTGTCCATCTCGATTTTCCTTAGGGATAAATGCCGAGTGAAAAATTCTGATCTTTTGCAGTGATATTAGCACATCTCTGAACTATACTCTCGATTTTCTACAGAAGAAAATATTAAAAAATGGCGGAGATACACGCTGTTTTATTGGTACATCGATTTTTCAAGGGGGTGAATGAACTTGTCCATCTCGATTTTCTTTAGGGATAATTGCCGAGTGAAAAATTCTGATCTTTTGCAGTGATATTAGCACATCTCTCAACTATACTCTCGATTTTCTGCAGAAGAAAATATTTAAAAATGGCGGAGATACACGCTGTTTTATTGGTACATCGATTTTTTCAGGGGGCGAAAAATTCCTCGACCGTCTCGCATTCTTTTGGAGACAATTAAAGTCCATTTAGTTTAGAATTTGTCATATAATATTCTTTTCTTTGTGACTGTAGTAATAAATAAATTCTTATTTTTTATAATGTTAAATTCTTTAACAATGTATTCGCCACCTATTGGCACGACGAACTCTGATAAATTCTAGTTAATAGTTTTTTAAATAAATACAGCATGTTATATTCCGCCGATGCCGGAGCCAGAACGGCCAGAAAGTTGGAAAAATTCTGGTCTCGCCAGAATTTTTCCAACTTTCTGGCCGTCTCTGCTATAGGCATCTTCGGGGTGTAGAGGGGAATAAAAAGGTCTAGGATTCCATGGGGTGAGACTAGGAACCCCTGGGGTTTGGGACGATCTTCGGCGCTAGGCCTTTCTTCGAGCCTCTCGAAGAGTCTCACTTTTCGCAGAGGGAGGTCACGGAAACAGAGAAATTCTGGTCGCTGGTGTTCAGTCTAAACTAAATGGACCTTTAATCGGTGAAAATTTCTGATCTTATTATCACAACACACTCTCTCTCTCTCTCTCTCTCTCTCTCTCTCTCTCTCTCTCTGAACTATATTCTCAATTATCTCCAGATGAAAATATTAAGAAATTCCGGAGGGACGTTTTATTGGCGCGTGAATAAATATCCGTATCCTAATTTCTGTCTTCATGCATCTAAATTTCCCCGAGCATAGCATGTTCACTCACCCAATCCCGTCTTCAGGTGTCTCGCACGCCGACGTTCCCGAGGCGCATGTTTGTCTCGCGCAAACACACAAGAAATATCGAAGCGGTGCAGCCGGTGGTCTGCGTCCTTGAAACCTCGGGGACATCTTCGGAGCTTTCCGCAGAAAGCCAGGACGCTCGTCTCGGAAATCTTAATCGACTTCGCGAAGACGCGGAAGTTTTCTCTCGAAGAGAGCGTGTCTCATTATCGTTCCGGGCGCAGGGTGAGAGCCACAGTAATTAGCGTAGTCGAGCGAATTATGGGGCCGGGCTGTTTCATGAATAGCGTCGGCATTGGGCACGTTGTTTCTGCCGAAATTTTCCGGGAAATTTGATCGAACGTTTTAAAACGCCACGACGAAACGAAGACCGGGTATCTCTTTCCATTAGTCATTTTTATACAAAATACAAATAGTATTTAGATTTATTTCTCTAATCATTTTCAAACCTGCAAATTCTTTCATTTAGTTTTCTTTTGTGTTTGTATTGGCAGAGTTCTCGACGTTGATTAAATTATTCCCAAAAATCTGAATACATTATA
Source organism: Lasioglossum vierecki (assembly GCA_028455595.1). Lineage (NCBI taxonomy): Eukaryota > Metazoa > Arthropoda > Insecta > Hymenoptera > Halictidae > Lasioglossum > Lasioglossum vierecki. The sequence continues at coordinate 18,059,422 of CM052341.1, read as the reverse complement.
TATCTTTGGTTTTGCGTAAAAGAGTACATTAAAGTTTATGTGATTTTAGAATTTCAATATTTCATTATCGAAGATATTCATCATCGAAGAATGTGAAAAAGGCCTAGGTATAATTTGTGATTTTCGATAAAATATCCAGTAGATTCGCGCGCTCGTTCGTTGGAGGTTAATTTCTGGCGGAATGCAGTGAATTTTGCCGAAACGTATTATCATTATTCTGATTATTTTATCAAATGGATGATTTCACGAGAGTATTATACAATATAAAGGCGAATTTGCATTGATTGGTCATACGTCACGGTATGAATAAAATTGATACAAGTTCGTGGAGGATTTAGTATGTTCTTTTGAATTGTTAATGCGGTGGATTTTTTTGTGGTACGATTGTTTAACAGAACATTCGAAGCGATAGGGTAGCTAAATGGGTTAAACCTACAATGGGCTTAAAAGCAGCTAGTTTCTATGTATTTGCCTTCGCTATAACCGTCGTTAGGACAGATTTCCTACACAATACAAGATTAGTAACCTCAATTTCCCTATTCTCAATTCGTTACGATTTTACAGAGGTCTGGAGCAACGTAACAAATATTTTCTCGACTAAAATTTTTAACAGAACAAATGGTTTTCAGTTGCTCGTTGGCTGCAGCCTTTAATAAAACTCACAAAAGCACTAATGACTATCTGCGGGTTTCCTGTTGAGGTCAGAATCATAGTGAATGGCGGATCACCGGGAATTATCGTCGGTCTGCTAGGGAAATTCGATAGCGGGTGAAGTTGGGTTGGTCGAAAAGCTGTTATCGTCGAAAATAATCAGCGCTAACAACGTTTTCGTGTGCCTCGCCAGCGGACGCATTATTGCACGGTTTTTTCACAGTTTTTCACGGTTGGAGATAATGCTCCCGCGGAAAATTCCTGGGTGTTGGCTGGTCCGAAGGTGAGAGCCGGTGGAAAATTGCTGCCACGGGTTAGAAGCCCGATTAAATGATAAATGAAGTGTTTCAAAACGCGTCCACCATCAGCGGCCGCCTGGCAAACGGTTATCGATCGACGAAACGATGAAACCACCGACGGAATCAGGTAATTTGTATTCAGCTGGCCTCTTCGTGGTACAGAGATCCGAGGAATCCTGCGGTCGGTATCTTCGAAAATGTAGGATGATTTTACGTCGCATTAGACTCCACCCGGGACCATTAACGTTCACAAGGAACTTAGGGCTGTCTATTCGGTCGCTAACTAGCCTCGCAACCTAGCACTTTCTAATTAGTTCACGCTTTACCGAGCGCGATCTTGTCAATCAGCTTTACAAACGGTGAACCATCTTATTCAATTTTTTTAAAGGATAATTAATCGGTGAAAAATTCTGCCACTTTACAGCGATATTAACACAACTCTGGACTATACTCTCAAATTTTCACATATGAAAATATGAAGAAATGCCGGAGTTATTCGCTATTTTCGAGATCTACATTTCTCATCAGTGAAAAGGGTACTTTCTACATTGCGATAAAGGATTTTTTTGGTACCTTAAATATTTGTGGAGTTATAAATGGTTAAAGTTGATATTTGAGCATAGGAAGCAAACTGTTAGAAAAATTAGGGTAAATTAGTCTACGGAGCCCCATGAAAATTAAAATACATTTTCGTTATACGAGCCCATTATCGTAGAACCTTCTCGCGGAACAGCTCTCGCGTTAAACACAGGAGAATATTTTTAACGCGAATCATGCTCGTTCTTTCTGCTCGTTTTGACAGCGCGATGAAATTCGTGCATAAGAAGACCAATTCAAACACACAGATCACAGAATATTGCGAATTTGTTCTTCCCTGTGTGCAGTGCGGATTGTGTATTTTTAAATGTTTGTAATGTCTGTGAAACATGTTATTCGCGCATATGCTCGCACGAGTTTCCCCGAATTGATGGTAATTATGTAAACGATGCTTCCGTTGTTAAATTCGGCCTGAATGCAAATATTGCACGCACTGCAAAATCGAAAACGGTATCGAATGCAATCGCAAACAGACTAAGGAAATCGAAATACATATTTGTTGCGGAAACAAATTGTCATTGCTTTAAAATTAATTAAGAAAATACATCTGTGAAAATCTTTTGAAAAGAAAATATTTTTCATTCCAATTCATTGAGTTAATCACCGAGTCGAACGGTTAATTACCCGAAAATAACCGGGCTTTCAAAGACCATGAGATCCAACGGGTGCTGAAGTTTCCAACTGTGGAAACCGAAGGGTAGATCGACGAACAGCGAAAGGAGTGAGCGAGTTAATTTATGGGGTAAACGATTACCATAGAAAATCTCGAAAAAGTTGAACGAGTAGGGGTAACTTTTTTTAACCCTTGTTTTTTGAACTTTGATTTTTTAATGCATCACTGTGTTGTGGTACAGCGATGAACTTCCTTAGATGATTTTTCAACAAGGTTTATTCGACGAATTTCATTTTGAGAATTTATGACGAACCTATTGGTAAATGTTCAGACCATCTCGTGAACACGATCGTTAAACTAATTGTTTTACATGGGATCCTCTGTGTGAACTGTTACGCCTCGAGATGAGCAATTAGTAAAAAAGTTGAATATTTCTTTGACAAAAGAATGCTAAGCTGAATGCTATAATAATTGTAGAAAACATCTCAATGATCTTTATGCATTTATGAAAAAATTTGAGAATATTTTAACGTTGCTTTTAAAGCGAAGAACTCATTAAGGGATGAAATGAATTTTTGTTTTATTCCTGCTTCTTCTAATTAATGTAGAAAATTTTTATTTTGCATTAAGACCCGCAGTCTAGTGACGCATGAATAAATAAATTACATTGTATTTATGATCTCTTCTCTATATACAATAAAATTAAGTCTGTCTGGCTGTTTGTGACATTTCCACTAAAATTCATTAAAAAATTATTCCTATCTACCGATAACTAACGTAATAAACATTTTTTTTCTAATCATTTTTTGATTAATTTAGTTAAATTTTCTGGGCTAAATGAAATCTATCTCTATCAGAGACTACCTTGGCGATTGAACATTTAATCACGTCAATAATCAACCAGGATTGCACGTAGACAAAGTTGCGGGTACAGTTATTGCAGAATATAACCCAGCCATTTTTCATGTGCCCTGTCGCCTGCCACATTATTCACTAATTGAATTATAGAGGGATGATTTTAGCGGGCAATTGCGCTGACGGAAGATCTTTTGAATGCCGTGGTGGCTCGACACCTCGGGCTTTATTCCTCCCGACGATTTTCTTTTCTTTCGCTTTTTGGCGTCGCCGGGCGTTGATTGCGAGTGAGCTTTTTGCGGAGCTAACCTGATCGTTTAACAACGGGTAAAAGGAACGTCAAGGGTCGGCCGGACAAATCGAAACACGCGAAAGAATGGGAGATGGAGGTTGGATTTTTCGTGGATGTGGGGATGTGGATGCGGCGTCGTTGCCCTTGGGGAGTTTCAAAGGAAAAGCTGTCCCGGGTAATTTCACCGTGACAACTCCTCCACAGGAGCAACAAACAGGCCGTACAGACGAGCAGCAGCAGCGTCTTCCTAGATAACCCGAATAGACTGAATAGAAGAATGAGTAGAAATTAATGAATAGACTCTAATATGAGTAGAAATATTAATGAATAGAGCATAATAAGAGTAGAAATTAATGAATAGACTCTAATATGAGTAGAAATATTAATGAATAGAGCATAATAAGAGTAGAAAGTAATGAATAGAGTATATAATGAGTTGATGTATCAATGAATAGAGTATAAAATGAATAGAGTCTAGAATGAGCAGAAATGAATAAGAAGAGTACAAAATGAATAGAGCCTCGAATGACTAGATATTAAGAAATAGAGTCCTATAATGAGTAGATATTAATCAATAGAGTTCTAGAATGAGTAGATATTAATGAATAGAGTACCGCATGAGTAGGAACCATGAATAGAGTACAGAATAAGTAGAAATTAATGAATGGAATGCAGAATATGTAAAAATTAGTTAATAGAGTTCTAGAACGAGTAGAAATGAATTATTACAGTCCTAGAATGAGTAGATATTAATGATTAGAGTACAGAATGAGTAGAAACCAATGAATAGAGTACAGAATGAGTAGAAATTAATTATTGGAATGCAGAATATGTAAAAATTAGTTAATAGAGTTCTAGAACGAGTAGAAATTAATTAATACACTCCTAGAATGAGTGGATAATGATAAATAGAGTACAGAATGAATAGAAACCAATGAATAGAGTACAGAATGTGTAGAAATTAATGAAGAGAGTCCTAGAATGTGTAGAAATTAATGAATAGAGCTCTAGAATCGGTAGATATTACTGAATAGAGTACAGAATTAGTAGAAACCAATGAATAGAGTGCAGAATGAATAGAGTACACAATGAGTAGGAATTAATTAATAGAGTCCTAGAATGAGTTGGAATTAATGATTAGAGTGCAGAATGAGTAGAAATTAATTAATAGAGTATAGAACGACTAGCAAAGTAAAGAATAGGGTATAGAATGAGTAGAAACACTACTGACTAGAGTACAGAATGAAAAGTGTGTTCGCCAGAATGGAGTCTGTAAATGTCGGACATCATCGTAGTATTGGCTTGTATGGCTTGATCTTCGAGTAATTCGCAAGGGGAAGCTGCGGCTCGCCGTTCGCTTTAAATGCTAATGAACAAGTCTTTCCGCGAAAACAGAATCCGACAAGCGGAAGCAGAACCCGCGAATATTAGCCCGGACACGAGGGAAAAATGACAGGCTACCGAAATTAATTTCAGGCGACAATTATTCTGCCGGAGTAGATCACGGATTAAGACGTCGAAGAAAGTTGCTCCCGGGTCCGGCTCCACCTCCGAGTAACTCGCAACTCGCGAAATTCGTGACGCACGACAGATGCCTGCTAACTAACCCACAATTCGTCAGATCTACGTCGAGCAAGCCAAAGACTTGCGTGATGGAATTACGTAATCTTCCTTGTGGAACCCGTAAGATTCTTTAAAAAATTCGTACAGAAACCTGCCTTGACTCATTTTAAAGCTTGAATCATATACTTTCAAACTGTTGTAGTATTTTTTTCTGTGACGCTTGCCAATCGTGTACGAATGGGAAGAGCAGCGCATGCCTGGTTAGGCGTAGACCACATCTTTCGTAGAAAGTTCTGCTGATTCAAACATGTGTGGAAAGCTGGGAAAATATTCTTCACGTCTCAAACCACATCAGACGTGAAGCTTAAAGTTCTTTTTAACGATTTTTTTACGTCGATCTATTCCACTCTGGAAAGTGTAAATAATGAGACGCATCGGAGACTGACTATAAACAGTGTAGAAGATAGATGATTTTGTAACTGTTGTAGCTCGGCGAAAAAAATATCGTACGGCTATTTGCCTGTGTTCGTTATGAAGGCTGAAGCTTATGCTTTCGGTAGGACCAGTGGTTTTTCTGTAGCATTTTCATGCACGACGTAGTGGAAAGGAGAAGGAGGATGGGTCTTGTTCCACGTAACAATGAATCGTGAATTACGCGGGACGTCGCCATGGTCGATTTTCCTTTCCCGCATCGTAGTTTCCGGTTTCTTTGTAACGATGAGTTTCAGCTGGCCATATTCTCGCGAGAAACGCTCGCCGAAGGCTACAGCGGAATCGCAACTGTGCCTCTTGGCCAGACAGCCATCTCGAATAATTAAGTTAACCACGTTGTCGACTTATTCTTCCCTTTAAGCCCGGGAATTGAAAACGCGAGTTATATTCTATGTTCTCGCTGGACGAGAAAGAAGGAGAAAAAGAGAGAGAGAGAGAGAGAGAGCGAGAGAGAGAGAGCGAGAGAGAGAGAGAGAGAGAGAGAAGAGAGAGTGGAAACCGGAGAATTTCCCAACGGTTAACAAAGCTGGGGAACAGGGCCTAGGGTTCGTCGCAACTTTGTACCCGTGGCCTCGGACTTCGGCTAATTAAAAGCATGCTCCAATTAGCTCCGAGGTAACAGGCGTGTGTTCGCGATGCAACAACTATGACAAGTTCCGGGCAACGCGCCGCCACCACGAGATTTCTGATAGCGTGTTTTCCAATCTCGCCGCGCTCGACTATAAACGATCCGATTAACTAAATTGCCGGTAATCCTCACCGGGAGATTTTTTCAGCCGAGGATTCGCCCACGACCGCGATTTCCGCTTCGATCCGCCCGGCAATAAACCACCAACAATTTCTGCACAGATTTCAGAAAAATTGCACACGACTCGCTCGACGCTTTTGCACCGGGCTGCACCAGCTAACGACGATATACATTTAATACTTGGATTTATACTGCTCCGTTTCACTAAAATTCTTCCATCCTCCTGCAGGCTTTGAAACCCGGAGCTGTTTTTTCCCGCTGCTACATGATCCACAAGCATCACAGAAAAAATGTCACTAGAACAATTTGATAGTAGAAGGTTCATGCTATAAGATGAGCCTAGGTAGACTACCGTGTGATTTTTTTACCAAGTTGCTCAATAGTTTAACCCTTCACTGCATGACTTTTTTTTAATTGGGATGAAAAAATTGAAACTATACAGCGAAGGATTAAACATCCTGAATATAACTTCGTATTGTAGATTTTCTGTGATAAATGATGCTTATGAGAAATTTTCCACGAATTCTTTTCGACGGAGCGTAATTCGGATGCAGGCGGCCAAGAAGCCTAAGGGCGACACGTTTTCGAGTAGTATGGCAAAGCTTGGGATGTGAGCCAGCTTCGGAATAACCTGTTAGACCGATCTCTGCCTCGCAGGCCGCGTTCCGGAGGATATAGACGGGAGAACGGGCTCTGGAAAAATAAACGCGCTTCAGGATGTGTCTAGCCTCATCCCTCTCTCTTTTCTCGTCCTCTCTTTCTCTCTCTCTCCCTTTTTCTCTCTCGAAGAGAGCTTGTTACACTGTGAACGATACTTGCATACTGATTCGCGTTCGCTATCCCACTCTGACCCGGAGCGCTGATCAAGGGAACGAAGACGAGGTTCCCGGCCGATTGGAAGTATCGGATGAACGAATTGAATCTAAAGAGGGCTGCCGATACGCGTTTCTTTCCCCACGGTATGGATCAAGTTTTTTCTCCACTGAAATCCATCGCGAACTTCCCTGTCTGTTAACCAGAACCACAGGACTTGTTTGCTACCGAAAAGTCGATTCGCATGGTCGAAGACTTGAACGTTCTCTTGGCGAGAGACGATCTTGGCATATCTAAACCGCACGAAGTGTGCTTGTATACGTGTTTTCTTTCGAACCCGCTGGAATACAGGTGTGCATGTGGCTAAAAAACGAAGAAAATGTGTGTAAATTTTTAGAGAAACGTCGAAGGGATTCTTGAAGTGATCTCAAGAAACTTTTCCCTTTACGAAAATGTTCACCGAGCCTTCATTCAAGAGTTACGGTGTATATTCTATAGACGCGACAGCCTCGGGGGGATTTGGTCGCATCTATCGTACAGGGAAGCTATTTTTGTATCTCCAAAGGCCGAAACGAGCGTTTGTAGTGGTTAACACCGATATACAGTAATGTTTCTATTAGAGCGACAGCTTCGGGGGAATTTGGTTGCATAAACCGTGCGCAGACACTATTTTCCATCTACAAAGGGCGAGCCTAACATAGAGGACAGCGCGTGTAAAGAGAGACCACGTATGAATCTTTGTGCATAGCATTGTCACTCTAATAGAAACATTACTGTACCGAGCCGAGATCAGATTACTAAGTTAGGGGGGATATTCTTGGTCGCATGTGTCGTGTAGACATGGTCTCGTCTATCGAAAATATACTGTATTATCGAAAAATACGGATCAATCGCAGCAACAGTGTTCACTGATTTAAATAGTAGATACTTAGTTACCCTTTTAAATGTACAAGGATTCGAATCGTTGATCGTCACACTTTCCTACACTTGTGGAAACATTTACCTAATTTCACCCAGGAGCCGCAGCTCGATTACGCTACCACTCTAACAAATGCCAGCCATTCTTCAGCCGAGCTAAATAGTCGTCGCTTCAGGAGCGCAGTTCCGTCTTTCCCGACACGAGTCATCGATCGCGCACGAAACGGACCAGCCCTTCTTCTTTGTTAAGAGAATTATTAAGCAACGTGGGGAATGTGTCGTTTAAACAAATTCGTTTTCTTTCAACCAATATTCTCGTTGATTTTTGGCAAGAGGAATATCACGGAGTAATATTTAATTTGTTGCTGTTTCCGGCGCACAGTTTCGATTAATTAATAACTAGTGAATTAGCAATTTTGCAATTTAAAGTTTTTCGTCTCTAACGTTTCGGTCTTGGTTTGGACCCTTTTCAAAGGAATTTTGCGTTTGCTATGTTTATACATTATTTATACATTATCGATACATTTGGGTTCCATGGAAATCATCGACACTTTCTTCGACACGGTTTTCACCGACAACATTTCACCGACTCCAGATTTGACAGACAACTACTTTGGCCGACAACGCCTTTAACCAACAACGATTATAGATTAGATATCGGTTAAAGGTGGTGTCGGCCAAAGTAGTCGTCGTTCAAATTTCGAAGAAATTTCGTCGAAGAAATTTGTGTCGGTGATTTCCATGGGACCCAATACATTTAAGCATTTATTTATAATTTAAAATCGTTGTTGGTTAAAGGCGTTGTCGACCAAAGTAGTTGTCTGTCAAATCTGGAGTTGGTGAAATGTTGTCGATGAAAACCGTGTCGAGGAAAATGTCGGTGATTTCCATGGAACACAAATGTATTAATAATGTATAAATAATGTATAAACATAGCAAACACAAAGTTCCTTTGAAAAGTGTCCAAACCAGGACCGAAACGTTAGGGGAAAAAAGTTTAAATTGCAAAATTACTAATTCAATAGTTATTAATTGATCGAACCTGTGCGCCGATAACAGCAACAAATGAAATATTTAACATTTCCGATCGACATAATTGATTATTTATCACGAAATAATGTTTCGCTTGAATATTTACGGTCGCAATAATACGGTACGCCGCGCCGCGCCGCAGCGGCGGAAGTCCCGCGACGCGTATTTACAGTCGCGTGAAAAAAATCTAATAAGCAGCTTTCAGATGCGTCGACGCAACTCCGTGTCGGAACGAGAGAGGGTGGGCAAAGGGAAAAAGGGTTGACGCCACCCCGTTGAAATCCGTCGGTCAGACAACGGGGACCAGACGACTGCCAGATGCCGGGTAAAATAATAAAACCTTCCGGCCACGAGATAGTCTGATTTACGGTGACAAAGGCGAAGGTTATCCCTTGTAAACCGCGAAGGGTGTTCGGTGATTCATTGGTCGAATGTTCGGGTGTTGCCGCCGGAAAACCGTCTGCTCGGAAAATCCTCCACGGCCTCTGCGATCGATAGATCTCGACGTATTCTTTTTAATTTATTCCAATTTTGTTTTTTTTCAACCGAAAAACCGCTCCGTTATAATGGCTCGTCAATCGAGGCACTATTTCTTATCGATACACCGTCTTCCCGACAGGATAATCTCGCTGGAAAGCGAAAGGAAGCCGTGCAAGTTGAATCGCGTGACGTTCGATTGCTTGTGCTCATTTCACTAATTGGGTAAACTAATAACGACGGCCGTTTCTCCGATCTCTTCTATCGTTTGTAATCTCCGCCATCCTAGAAAAGCTGTCGATTAAATGAATTGCGAGGAGGGTGTTCCTCGTAAACGGTACAAATCATTCCAATCGGCGAACCGAAACGAAACAACACAGTTTCGACGATCTTACGTCACGAAGTTAAACTCCTACAAAAACTAACCCTACGCGCCTTTCTCCCTGTGTATATAACGCAAAAGAAAGTAGCGTGTGAACATCACCGCCCGCTTTATGGGAAAGCAATTAACGAGATTCTCCATAAGAAAAAAATATATAAAAAAGGAATAACATTTTCCAGTTCGACGTCGCGTTTTCGAGAAAAACGAGTTTGAAAGTGCAGCGAAAATGTGTCCTATTAGAGAGGCAAGAGTCTGATCATGGCTGACCTATTCTACTTACTGCGTATACTGTGCCACTCGAACCCGGATCTTTGAACTCGATTTTCTTGAAAACGAGACGTCGGAAGAAAAAATGTTATTGCATGTTTTCGACGCGTTTTTCAACGTAGAATCTATTCCCGGTACCATTTATCCGGCCACCCCCTCTGCATGACTATGAAAATAAAATTAAAACGAGCAACACCGTTTCAACAGGGAACCTACCACTAAAAGCGATTAATACAGTTAAAATTTTTAATATAAAAACTTGATCAGATTGTTTTATAAAAGGATAAAATATATATGAAAAAAACTTTTTAAAAACCACGCTTACATTAGAATGCACTGTAAAGTAGAAAATAATATTTTTAGATATTAGAGACTATAAATATTATTTTTTCCTTTTTAGTGGATTCTAATATAAGCGTTGTTTTTTATATATATATATATAAAAGTCTTTTTATATATTTTTTATTTTCTACTTTTTAGTCTTTACTGCCGACCCTCGTCACCCCCCTTCCCGCTCGACCTAATCCAAACCAACCCAGTAAGTAAACTGAGCTCCTTCGGTGCGAAGTGGGCTAGTGGATTGGGATCGGAGGTGGAGTGGGAACGCGTAGTGGAGTAGGGAGCGCTCAGATTGGGGATCGCTGCACGCGATGACGTACTACCGAACATCGCGCTACGAAGGAGAATATGAAAAAAATATTGTTTAAATTCTAAACGCACAGTCTTTTAAAAAACATTTTTTTTAAATATTGTCATTGGTTTCTGATCTATGTTGAAAATTTCAACTTTTTAGCTCATTGGGAAGTGGTTTAAAATTCAACCTCAAGGTTTGACGCATACAACAATAACAACAACAACAACGAGGATGACAACGACAAATCGGCAAGCTAATATAAGCGTGGTCATAAAAATGACTGTTTGTTCGCACAATATTGAATCCACAAACTTAACACAAGCAGGCTGTTGTTTCAAGGCTATTGATAAAATTCGCGCGCGGTCCCTGAACATTCATTTGGCCGACGAATCGAAAGACAATCTCTCGTCACGGGAAGTGTGAAAATGGATTTCCGCAGGGTACACAACCCGTCAAGGGTTCTGAATTGTGCAGCGTTAGTGGGTGTCGCGAAAACAGAGAGTCGCTCATTTTGTGTTCCGCGCGTGCGAAACTGTGTATCATGTACGTATACGTATACGGTATACGGTTCGACATATTTTCGGCTTATCCGACCGCGTCAACAGTGAAAAGCGTTGCCGGGATATTTATTCTGGTATCTCTAACGCGTCACAGAATTTTTGTCAGTTAATAAACAGGCCGAACCGCGGCCGTGTATGTATGTCCGTGCGAGAGAGAGTTGGCTGGCTCCACCATTTTCCATTTTGCAGATCGACGGCGTAACGTCGCGCGATTTATCCACGAATTCGATCAATCAGCGTTAACGATAAAACTCGCGACGAATCTAGTTTCTGAATTAAACAAACTACCGAATGAAAAATGCCGATTGAAATTTCGTTTTCCATGGATCCAGAAAATCGAATTCGTTTGATCGGTTGCGCGAAGTCCTGCCGGTCCAATAGCAGTGTCATTAGTTTTTCTCATTTATTTGGAAATTTTTACCTGAATCATTTAATACTCAAATTATAAAGCATTGCAAATTCAACGCTATGCTCCAGTAAGTATATATATATACGGAAAAGTTTTATTCATTTATATTTATTTATTCTGCGGCGTGAGTTGTAAGAATATTTATATATATATATTCTGCATAAAATATCCGCGAACCAGTCGCAATTGTGCTCGAAGTCGAGCAACGTGTTCATACAATTCATCGAGTAATAATTCACTCGGTGAACTGGAGCTGTCGCGACTGATACAGAATAATTATTCGAAGCAAAGCGGGACGTTAATTTCCATCGTTCGGACAGGAGCGTGGTGGGAGGGGGGGCATTAAACGCGATGCATGCTCCAGGGCGGTTGCAGCGGATACAATTAGAAAACTCTTTTCTCGAACGCCTGGATATCCCCACGACTCGTAAATCTTCTCGAGTTCTTTAATCCCGGCGAGACTACCGGTTGAAAGTGTTCTCTCATTTTTCTGTTCAAAGCTGTTTCGCGGATTTTTTCTTCCCAAACCCGGCCGGAATGATGTATTCGCCTCGCCGAGAAGTGGCGAGTTGGAAAAAGATCGTCAGGCTGACGACCGCTCGATTAAACCTCGAGCACCACTCCACCTCCTATTCCACAAAACTTTGAAATTAAGTCTTAAATACTAGGATTAAAAGAGAAGCAATTATAACGTGCAATTATCACATGGACCGTGTTAAAGTTAATTGGGAAGGGGAGGGGGGACTAATGTCACCCAAAAAACCACTCACAGGCTACGAATCCCGCACGTGACCCCTAGTTGCGGATTCCATTCATACCCTAACAGTATCGCCAGATCAAGTTGGAGTACAGTAAAGATCCGAATACTTTCCGAGGTTCGAGGTCCTGATTCTTGTCTAGGCCTACTCCCTCCACTGCCTGACTATTGTTGTCGGCTCGGGTATATCGGTGTGAACACCACTAAATTGACACAACGAATCGAATGTTCAAACATCTTAATTTCCATTATTTTTGTGTGGCACTTTTAGAAACGTATTTCTGGTATTTTTCTGATTAAAACAAGACCAAACACGATTCAATTGTATTTAGTGTGCAATCGATTGTGAAAAATTCGGTCGCAAGGAAGGGTAAAGGAAGGGCGACGGCGACACGCAGCGTGCCACGCGATCCGTATTTCATTCTGTACTTCTCTATGTTCGACTCTCTATTGTAGTTTCCCTCGGGGTGGTCGGAGCAGTAGACGCAGCCATAAATCAGAAAAGCAAGTCAGGTTACGATTCTTGTCTGCTCAGTGAACAGCTTCCTAGACAAGAATCAAGGGATTACTGTATATGCTCATGGTGGTGAAATGTCATGGTGGAAGGGGAAAGGAAGGAGAGAAAAATCAACCAGTTTCACTGATTCGCAGCCTGGCGTGAAGAGTGGGATCCGTAGGCTCTCCCTAAGTGTACGTCGGGACGTTCGACATAGAAGCTCAGCATCACCAATGGAAGACATATATGTCCCTACAAGTAAATGTTAAATATTTAATCAGTACGATTTCAACCAGCATTGTGTTCAAATCAGTTCTCAATGTAATTTCCACAATTTAGTTTATACATAGAAAACGCAAAATCCCTTTGAAAAGGGTCCGGACCAGGACCGAAACGTTAGGGAAGAAAAAGTTTAAATTGCTAATTTAATAGTTATTAATTGATCGAAACTGTGCGCTGAAATCATCAACAAATTAAATAATCCTCACAAGTGTTTGACTAGCCAGCCCCAGATGGATCGGTACATCGTGTTCAAAATAAACACTTAAACTCCAACCCCAATAAGACTAGACCATCATCTTTATCAGCAATCTCTGATTGCCCGCGGCGCGGTGTTGAGATCGGGAAACGCCTGTATCCACGAACGCGTCGTCCCCGGGTCGTGGAAAATGCAAACGTGTTTCGGAGAGTTTACTCACAGACACCTTATTATTCCAGACAGCGTGGTTCGTCAAGATAACCAGATTCCCCGGGTGAAAATGTGTATGCGTCTCGACGCGACGCGACGGTTGCCGTCCGGCCGAAACACCCAGCTTTTTTCCGGCACGTTCCCTCGCCGCGCCCGTTATTATACATGCAAACACGCCGTGAAAAATTATAATAACCGTGGGACGAACTCTCTATAGAAAGAACGAGACAGGGAAGGGGAATCGTCGACGCCAGGAATACCATCGGAGGTACCATGACGCTTCTTCCAACGGCTACCTGAAATCGAATAAACACGCCGCGTTATGTGGCATATTCAAGTTCCCCGACGTTTACTCGAAACTGTTCCTTTCTCGTCAGATACCAGAACACCCTCGGGGCCGCTCCGTCGTCCCTGCTGAGCATTCCCAGAACGGCGAAAAATGCCAGGACTATGGACTTAATACACATCTCCTATTTCAGTGTTTTCTACCTTTCCTGGGATTGGAAATACATTTTTTAGGGAACAAAGAGGAAGTGCCGGAGGAAAGAGGCAACTGGGGGAAATCAAATAGCGTTGACCCGGAGAGCATTGCAGAATGCAAACATATCGAGTATTTCTATGTCGTAGTTGCAATGTCCGTGTGGTTGTTGAAACGAGTCCTATTATCGGATAGCTTCCTCTTGAGTCCTCTTGTGATCAGCTACGTCTAGCTGAGCTCCATACGGTTCGCTCATTGATCGCCGGTAAAAACGGCGAAGTTCCGCGTCTGTTTAAGCAATTGGTACCATCACAGTCCAGGATACAGTGCAGTTAAACCAGGCGTCTCGTTCCCGTGCCTCCTCATCGCCGGAACGAACTTGTTCGGGAGCGTTCGGGCCCATTGGCCACGGTTCCGGGCGTGCGCACTCGGATGCTTTCAAATTATTTTATGGCTGTATGAAACGTTCGCTCGCCGTGTATATGTATGTATATCGACGACGCGCGTCCGCGCGCTGACTCTAACGGTCCGTTTCCGAGCGTGCTTTTTCCTCGTCGCATTGTTTTACATCCACAGCTTGCGAGGGAGCCGACACGTGTTCTGCCGTTTTTTCGTTGGCCCCGTTACTCGTCCGTGCTAAAGCTTTACCGATCAATAAAGTATCGCGCCGAACGACCGTTCGCTGTTGATCAGCGGAAACGAACATAATTTTTCGATACCTCTGGATTCGGGCTGGCCTCGTGTATAACCGAGAGCTAAGGGGACTAGTACTGCGCCACTAGATGGTGCTTCACTGCTCTTCACTGTCTGTAGTTAGATAGTAACTCGAGATCAGACGAGGGTCTAGAGAAATAGGGATTGCGAGATGGGGTTTTAGAGAGATGGGGGCCTAGGGAAATGGGGGTCTAGAGGAAAAGGGATCTAGAGAAATGGGGGTGTAAATAGATGGGAGTCTAGGGAAAGTGGGTCTAGAGAGATGAGAGTATAGAGAGATGGGGTCTAGAGAAATAGGGTCCAGTGAGATGAGGCTCTAGAGAGATAGGGGTTTAGGGAAATGGGGGTCTAGAGAAATGGGGGTTTAAAGAGTTGGAGGTATAGGGAAAGTGGGTCTAGAAAGATGAGAGTATAGGGAGATGGGGATCTAGAGAAATAGGGTCTAGTGAAATGAGGGTCTAGAGAGATAGGGGCCTAGAGAAATGGGAGTCTAGAGGAAAAGGGGAGTAGAGAAATGGGTGTCTACAGAAATAGGGTGTAGAGAGACGGGGACCTAGAGAAATTGGGGCCTAGAGATACGGGTTCTAAAGAGATAGAGTTAGAGAGAGATGGACGTCCAGGATTCATCTATCATCTAGCTGATGCTTTGCTACCTATTGCTTGCAACTAGTTTCAGCAAGACACTCATCAGTCTAAGGAACCACTGTCGTCAGGATTCTGCTACCAGCTAATCGAAGAGGAGTACACCGAATAGTCGACGAGGATCGGGGCTAAAGTCTGGTAATCAATAAATCGCTAAATCTATTTATCCGATCCACGATATTTGTTTCCCGGGTACATCTTCACGTTCTAGCTCAGCGAGCAGAAGTAAACACGTCACGTTTCAACGTTGGACGGGTCTCGACGACAGACAGCGTCGAATCGAGGCAAACATTTGATACGAGACGTTATTTGATCGCCGAAAGGTCTTGACTTCCACGTAAATCTTACCTGTATAACTCTCGATTTGTTGAGGATCGTATTCCCGGATGGCTGGTACCGCTCCATGTCCCTTAGTATACCGCGCACACCGACGTCCTCCGCGTCGACCAGACGGAAGGCAGTGATATTGACGAAATTGTACTTGAAATCCTCGAGGTCGAAGGTCTCGATATCCTGGAAAAAGGAGCCGACTCACGACCTCCCTCTCTCATTTTCGAGTTGCCGGCGCTTCTCTACCGGCTCGAGGGTACTTACGAAAGTCGTGAAGAGATAATGGTACTTGTAGTCGTTCATTTGCAGCTGCAGGATCTGAAAGCAAGCAGTCCGCCCAGATTTATTATACACTGTTTAATGTTATTCGTTTGTTGGTAGCCCACTCCGGTTCGACGCTAATTCAATCGCGGAAGCCACAGAGCGCTTTGAAGTCAAGAGGCACTCTGGCAATTGCAGCTGTGCTTCAACGGCTTTGAAAGAGATTCATGCGAAATTGTTGCTGAAGAATTTCTGACGTTTTTCCAAGTCGAAAGACTACCAACACGACATGGTTCGTAGCATGTTTGCAATCTCTCTTAACCGAACTGATGTACAAAAATCATTACATAAGTCTAGAGAATACACAGTCCACATTTCTAGCACTGTAGCTAGATAATCATATCCGAAGATGCTCCACCGAAGAGTTCGGATAAGGGAGGCTTTACTTAATCGTGCATTACTCGGTGAAATAAAAACAGAACTGGGTCGTGTTGGGTATCATTTCACTCGGTAAAGAGTCGGGAATACATGAATGACAGTCTCCCGTGAAAATTCTCAAAAGCAAAATGGCTGTGTCATTTTTTCCAATCTCGAGGTTCGCAGAAAGACACGAAAAACAGCGTATCGATGCGATATAATGGACAGTTCATGCTTGAAATTGTGATGTTTCCGACTGGAATTGTTGAGCGGTGGTTCGGATCGATGGAAACAGTAAGAATAGTGTGGCGAGCCGTTAGCAATCTGCGCGGCTCGCTTGGGAATAAATACGGCGCGAGTAACATCTTCGATCTATTTGCATTTTCGACGCGTGTCGGGGTTATCGAAACCCGTTGAAAGCAGACTCGCGGGGTTGGGATCGATAGAGGAATATGCAGTTACCATTCGAAGAAAATGATGCATGTGCTCCGGTCTGGTATCCACGATGAGATTCCGTATTTCCTTGCTTTTCATCTCGGAGAGAACCTGCCGGTAGGAATCCGGGTCGGCCTGCCTGAGGTTAACCTCGATCTCCCGAGACTTCGGCGACCTGACGAGCTCTCGTAGCTTCACCAAACCTGAAACGGTCGTCGTTGGCACGATTAACCCGTCGTCGTCGATTAAAGTGGCACCAATCATCCGGTTTTCCACAGTTCACCGTCGAACGCGTCGACTATTTTTATTTCACCGCGTCGCGGCACATCGCGAAACGATTATCGACAACTGGCCGCTACGTCGCAACGCTAGGAACCGTGCAAAACAAACCGCATCGACTCGGAACATTAAAATAATTAAGAAAAAATTAATACACAGCATATGATTCAAAGGCGTCCCGAATTCGGAAATTGCTGATTACTCTAACACGATTCCGGGACCGTTGTCGATACGTGCGCTTCCCACTCGTTCGCGGTTTTCTCGACTCGTCGTTATAGAAATTGATGCGCGCATTGCAGCTATGCAGTTTGCCAAAATGCAACATTCTTCTCCGAGATTTTTTAATTTTGCGCAACTTCCGTCAATGCGCGTGGCACGTTCTTCTGATTGAAAAGAGCCGAAACACGATACGTTTCACAGCACTTTTGCCTGCTCAATTTCCATCTCGACTATCCGAACTACTTTCTCCGCACACATAGATAACTCAAGCTAGACCAATCTGTATACGGTTCACCTCTAAAAACATAGCTAAATAACTGTTCTAGACTAGGGTTTATACAGAAACCGACTTTTTGAAAGACCGATTTTCGGATTTTAACTTTTCCATGAAACCGGTTTAAACCGGTTTATGATAATTCAACAATACGAAAAAGGAATACATAAATGACATTCTCTAAAGTATTAAATAATAAATTAAAATTTTTTGTTCCTCTATTTGTAGCCTCCAAGACCAAAAATTCCTGCTTTAATGTTTGAGGACTAGAGGAAGTCACTTCTTCAGATTCTTGCAGATTATTGCTATTTCCATAGCGTTTTTCATCATAGATATGTCTTGATTTTCTGCTTCGTCCCTATTTTTTTAACACATTGCGGTCATCTTCTGTAAAGTAATCTCTGTATAATCTTGATAATATCTGTCCGGATAACTTAATAATATCAGTTTTTCTAACTAATGGAAGAAATTTACTAGAAGATATATAAGTGTTATGTATAAATTTAGAAACCGTTTCTTTTTTACTGAAAAAATCGGTTTTCGAATTGCATAATTTTCTTTTAAAAACCGGTTTTCAAATCTGTATTTTAAAAACCGATAAACTAGACGTTTTTTAGACGTTCTAATCTAGACGTTTCTCCGAAGAATTCGGATAGCAGAGGTTCCACTTAATCGGGATGTACACGGTCGCAAACTGGGTCGTGTTAGACATCATTTTACTCGGAAAAGAGTCAGTAATATATTAGGGATGGTCCCATTAAGAAATATTTAAAAACAAAATAACTGGGCACTTTTTTAGGATTAACGCTAGCGATAGGAGTGTTGGAATTGCTTTGTGTTCGCTTCGTTGGCGAGAATAACAGCAGGAATACAAAATGTAATCGGCGCCTAGTGGATCCGCGGACATTCTAGTAGTTTAATTCGCATAACATTTGCGGTAGAAACGAAATAGTTTCTTGGTGGATCTTCTTGGCTACTATTAGGCCGGTCGTTTAATGGGACGGAAACCCGTGAATCGCGTCGCCCGATGAAATCAATACTTCCCACCGCCTAAGTAATCAAGGTATCATCTCGACTTGCGGGTCTTCCGGGGTTCGGGTTCGTTCCCTTTCAAGTTTCCACAGGAACTTCGTTGTCTGGATTTCTCGAACGTTTCCCCGGTTCCTCGCAGGGGCTTAAGTCAATCTAATCTTTTCCGACAAATCTCGGCGGCTGGAATGGTTTTCAATGGATTTACCGGCGTTTAGCCGATAACGTCGCTACAAATCGCCACCCCCTCCCAAAATTATTTCGCCCTCACCCTGAATATTTTTTGGTTCGATTTGGTTTAGATCAGGACACACCTGACCCCATTCTCGAGGTTAAATTATTTGGACAATACCAATTTTTAGGCATAGCCGAAACCCTAGAATTGAAATGTTTGGAATTATTAATTTGCTAGCAATTAGTTTATTTGGCTGTGAAACGTAAAACTGAAATTCAACACAGATTCGCAATTAGTAACGCATCAAAATTCGTACACTATATTAATTAACAGAGTCCGCGTCGTTTGTAAAAATGGTGTAACATTTATTTGACGAATCCGAGACTATTGTTATAAATAATAAAAAATTCCTACACTCGATGTTAACAGAGTTGGAGCTGATTGGAAAAATGTTCTAGAACTTATCTCACGGATTCGAGACTGCTGTTATAAACAATAAAAAATTATTATAGTCGGTATTGACAGAGTTGGAGCTGATTGGAAAAATGGTCTAGAATTTATCTCACAGATTCAAGACTGTTGTTACGAACAATTAAGAAAATTATTGTAAATTCAATATACAATCCGTACGCTCGCAATTAATTATATCAGAGTTCGAGCTGATCGGAAAAATCGTGTGAAATTAATCTCACAGATGCCAGATTGATTGTACGTGTTGGAAAATTGTACTAGATGTTATTCGTGTAAAATATTGGCTGAAACCTAGGGAGAAGAAACATTGTGTAATAGTCAAAGGAATAATCGTGCTCGATTAATTGCCGCTCGTCCGATTAATATTACATTTTGGTGGGTGTTGCACGATTAACGGGACGCGATTAATAATTCCGAACAATTGGAAATAAATTGTCGGGCCAAACAAATGACCGTGCACGGTCCGGCAAATTCCCTATAATTCGTAAAGCCGTTCCTAACTGGTTCGCGGGGGAGGGGGGTCTATTTTCTTGTCACTGTGTGTAATGTTAATCGCGGGAGAAGGAGCTGGAATGGAACGGATCGATAAATGCTTGAGTAAGAAACGTAATTTACTCGTCGCTGATCGGGGACCATAAAAGCTATTTGGAAAGTTATAAACGCGCAGTATCATGTTTCGCGTCGCTGTCGGCTTGTTGATCGTTAAAGAAGATATATTGTCGGCGGAACATTTACCTATTCGGAGCGAAACGCCTTGAAACAAAAGACTCTCGATGCTATTCTGTGTCGAGACGTTTTGTTCGTGGTTCCTGTGAATTTTAAAAGTATCGTTTACCCATCTGAAGAAAGCTCTCTCTTAATGCTTCAATTATGTCCTAGAAAAATTGACACTATCATACTTTTACCACGGATTGTTATTATTTGTATTCACTTACTAGTTGACCCAACAAATGTTGTCCTGTCCAAATTTCAATAAATTTGTTTGCGATCGTTTTAATTACGCGTTTCCATCGTTCGAACGGTGAGTTATGGACTTTGAGCTCACACAAAAAAACCCCTCGAAAAAAAGCATTTTCATTTTTTCCCGAATTTCCCATTTTTCCAGGAAACTTTTCCAAGCGTTCTTTCTTAAGTTCTTTATTAAGAACTTTTTTAAAAAAAAAAACAGCATTTAATTTTTGTTTATATAGATTAACTTCGAACAAAAAATGAATTAATAAATCTTTCTGAGAACGAACAAACAAGTTCTCCAGCAATTTTATTATAATTTTTAACCGATAGATTAGCAGTAAGAGAGCCGGTGGTAAGAAAAGTTCGAACCACTGCATAAAATAAAATGGACTGGTTGCGCGACGTTCGACGTCGACTCTGAAAAGATTCAATCTGGTTCGACTACACGGGTTCAGCCACGATTCTCAACCCGGAGGTGTTGAAACGTTTTCCCACCACGATTGCCGCCTGTATATCAATCCATCCACGCGAGTTCCCGAACTCGATCGTTCCTAGATCGCTATCAGTTCACCAAAGTTAAATGAACATCGTTCACCCTTCGAAATTCAATATGCCCTGTCCGAGGAACATTTGTCTTCGACGTGCAACTTGCACAGCTAAATTTTGCGACGGTTTCGTGGAACGCGGAAAAATAAGAGCCGGCATAAATCGTCAGGCTTTTTCTCTCGGCGCGCGAAGAGAATCCTGTCTGATCCTTCAGGATTGTGTTTTTCCGTCGAGCCACGTCTGGGAAAGTTGCGGAGAATAAAAAGGAGAGAACGCAATAAGGACAGGCAACCAAGTTTGTACCGGGTTCGCGCGGGCTTTTCGACTGTCCCGAAACAAATGACCGCGCCGGTATTTACGTACTCTAATGACAACCACTTAGGATCGTGCCCGGAATGCCGATAACCGCCCCGGGGATGAAATATTACGTCGTCGGGTGCGGTGGTCGGAAGGAAGGAAGGAAGTCGTCCCTTTTTCTTCCTGTGGCGGGCGCGATATAGTATCGGGACTCTCTCCTCTCTCTCTCTCTCTCGGTAACCAAGGAAATTGAATTGCTTGAGTCTTTTCAGGGTACATATTTTATCGAAACAAGTGGATCGATAACGATGATAAATTGCCGGTGACAGCCCATGCCGCTCAACTCTTTCGTATTACACACCGCGGCGGTATCATGGTCATGGTTATTAGACGATAGTCAAGATTGATGGGGGGTTCCATCGCGTCATCGCGGTGAACGATCCGGACATTTAATGACCGGCAGATTAGTGGACTACCCGTTTTTGTGCGTTCCATGACAAAAACGAACAAAATACGCAGCTTTTGTGCAATTAATAATTGCTTGGAATTTATAATTTCATTTAAAATTTTTCTCTGATCTTCACAAGTACAAGATAGCGCGAAACTTCAAACGTCACCCCTTACATTTAATAACGAAAGGGTGCAAGTTCCATTACAAAGATTTTATAAATTTAACGATATCAGCGTACTTTGAAATTAATGAAACCACCAAGTGTGCTAATATTGTTAAAATGTTTTAAATTCTCTAATAAGATGGAAATAGAAGGAAATAAGACGGACATGTAAACACACCCGTAAAATTAAGTAATGTGCAACAGCAGACAAGTGGGAGGGTGCAAGTTTCATCGATAAAAAGAGTTCACAAATTTAACGGTATCAGCGAACTTATAAATTAATGAAACTACTAAGTGTGCTGATATTGTTAAAATGTTTTGAATTCTCTTATTAATGGAAATAGAAGAAAATAATGCGGACACCTGTTACACAAGACTCCTAAACACAAGACTCCAAAACACCTCTAAAATTAAAAATAATGTGTAACAGCAGACAAGTGGGAGGGTGCAAGTTTCATCGATAAAAAGAGTTCACAAATTTAACGATATCAGCAAACTTATAAATTAATGAAACTACTAAGTATGATGATATTGTTAAAATGTTTTAAATTCTTTTATTGATGGAAATAGAAGAAAATAATGCGGACACCTCTTACACAAGACTCCAAGACACCTCTAAAATGAAATAATGTGCAACAGCAGACAAATGGGAAGGCGCAAGTTTCACCGATAAAAGAGTTCACAAATTTAACGATATCCGCATGTTCTTAAAATTTTTCAAATCTTTTGATCAATGGAAATTGAATCCTCCGATGTTTCTGATGTTGATTATTATTTGATTTTTCAGCTAAGACACACTGAACTACTTTTCAGTAGGCACACGCACTACTACAGGAAGATCCGTAGTCTACCGATTAGGGTCTCTTCCGGATTGCTTTATGGGACTATTACGGACCAAATCAGACGAACACCATGAACGTTTGACGAGACCTCTCTTCGAGGCGAAGCGATAAACCAGGGACCTCCCACGTTTACAGCTTCGCTCCATGGGGCAATCCGTTGGCCCTTTACGATAACGCTGAAGATTCTCGCGCGCGCCTTTAGCTCCCTGCTTTAACAGAGCGACGGGGCTTACGACGATCTTTCATTATGGGGTGACGGGGATCATGCGAGAGTTCACTGAATCCCGATGTCTACGGCGATAACGCGAATAAACAAAGAGGATTTTGCTTTATACTATAAATCCGGGGGGCACAGATTTATCTTTCCTTCGGCTTCCAGGGATACTGCTTTTTTAAACGCCATTCTCGTCGTCTTTCGCAATATGACGTGAAGTCGTAGCGAGTCTTAATAAAATTGTAGTCCCGTTATCAATAGTTGCCTCTGCAAAAAAAAAAAATACACAACTCGTGCAATTTTTAATATTTTTCCTTGAGAAGGGAATCGCACATGTACTTCAAATACCATTAAATATGTGTAAAAATTTTCAGTTTGAAAGGTTGAATAGTTTGTCCAAAAAAATTCCTGAAAACTGGTTTTCACCAAGATCGTATTCGAAACTAGACCATCCCTTGAAATGTGTTCGTTAAAAAAATTGTATACGTAGTAAAATCATGTATGTAGTTCACATACCAGTAACTGCATGTGTAAAATCTCGATAGAAAAGATTCGATAGTTTTTCGGAAAAAAATTCCCAAATATTTTGGCAAAACCAATCAAAGCCAGAAATTATCCTCCGAAACACGTTGTATAAAGGAATACGTAACTCACGCAATTTTCAATATTTTTATTTGAAAACAGTCACACGTGTAGTTTAAATAACAACAAACACGTACGCGAAAAGCTCTGTTTTTAATTGCATCATTCTATTCACATTTAGATTCTTTAGCGCCTCCCATGCGAGCAGGTACAATATGAAATGGTTAGTACGCTTTCGAAACGGATTGAAAAATGTAACGATGGAAATGTAACTGGAAAACAATTTTCCGGAATATCAAGAACGAAGTCGGCTAATAAAGGGCTACGGTTTTCGCCAATTAACAATCATTCCGCATAATAGTCTTTTATACCAGTACATTAGCTGTAATTACAGAAGATAACGCTAAATACATGTCGTTCCATTATACGAACATTTTTAAAATGGAACACAATTGTTCCGAAATTATATTAACATTCGCATAACGAACATTCAGCACTGTACTAATGGAACATTTATAATTGAATCCTTGCTGCTTTGCCTCTATTTAAATGATTCATTTGAAGTATTTCACGTTATTTATCACATACGCTGTGAATCGATATTTAAAATTTAACACGGACTGTGAGCGAGAATAATTATTAATAAGCTCATGGCTAGGTATCCTCATGCCATTTTCGCGTCTTCATAAGTGTGAAGTACAAAACAACACATAATCCAAAATCGTGACACTATACGGGACGAAGTCATTTAGATCACTAAGGGTGGATTTAGGTAGGAAAATGTTGCATTTTTATAATTAAAATTAATAATTAATAATTAGGATATATATATATATATATATATATATATATATATTTAATTTTTTAAAGTCTTAAAAATTGTCGGGTTTCACTTTCTGAAGGGTTAAGGTCTTATAAGGAGAACTTCATTTCATAGAATCCTGTAAATGAACTGTTAAATAAATAATGAACAAATCCATGGTCTGAATCGGCCGGGCGAAGCAAACACTGCGATAATACACTACTACATTACAGACAATACTTCTGTAGTTCTCTCTCTGACTCTCTCTCTCTCTTTCTCTCTCTGTCTCTCTCCCTCCCTTTCTCAAATTGAACATCGGTGCTACCATTGAAAAATTATAAGGCGAAACGTGCTCGAAAGAGGGCGAAAAAAATAAGATAATTTGGTCCTGCCCTCGCATGCAAGCCAACGCAGCGGGAACATCCATAACAGTATTCATTATTGAAGCACATTAAAGTGGATAGCGTGAAAATATACCTCGTTTTCAAATACCTATGTATACCAATCTTCATAACGATAGGTTAACGGTATAGAAGTTGATCTATTACAGCGCCATCTACAGCGGCGAGTTACAAAAAATTGAATAGCGTAAAAACCTTCTCCATGAAACAATACATATATGTGCCAAGTTTCATGTTGATCGGTCAAAATAGTTGCGAAGTTTATCAATCATATATACAGGGTGTCCCAAAATTGGTGTACTTCCCGGAAATGGGAGGTTCTTTGGGTTATTTGAAGCGACATTTTCCTTTACAAAAATTTGTTTAGGAGTTATTAACAAAAAACACAGACCAATCAGAGCGCGGCTAGAGCAAACGGAGTCCGACTCAGCGACAGGTCCCGCTTAGCGTGGCGGCGCCATTGGCCGAGCCAGAATCAATCCGCTGTAACCGCGCTCTGATTGGTCCGTGTTTTTTGTTAATAACTCCTAAACAAAGCCGCTGGCGTCATTTTTGTAAAGGAAAATGTCGCTTCAAATGACCCAAGGAGCCTCTCATTTCCGGGAAGTACACGAATTTTGGGACATCCTGTATATACAAACATCCATTTTTATACATATAGATACGTTAGGAGTAGTATATTTATATTTATATAGTGCAAAAGTTTGTAGAGCCCCTCTGTGCTGAGGAGCGGCGATTCGGTAGAAGGTTCTTGAGCTAGTTACCTGATCTCGCACCCTAGTTGGAATCACCGCATTTCTGAGTGGCCGGTGTCTCAAAATAATATGTAGAAAAAACGTGAAATTTCGCTATATTGAAATATTTTGGTCGATCGAAATTTCACTTCCCTTAGTGTCCCGTTTGTCCCCTGGCGCGCGTCGCTACGGGACATTTTCACCGCTGATGAGAATTGAAATGAATACGAAACCGCATAAAAGATATCGGAATGAAATTTCCACTAGAATTCATTACAAAATTATTCCTACCTACTATCGTAATAAATATATTTGTTTTAGAATTCCTCAGATAATTTAAATTACCGATGTCATTGATTTCTCTATATTTCTTGAAATATTAATAATACGATGAACAAATGTTGAGTAGAAATGAATAAATTTGTCGAGTATGTAGGTACGCTTATGTTTTCACGATAAGCTCCTGGAACCTCATTTTCCTCGAATTTACTGGTTCAGCTATTATAATTTAATGGGAAAAATGGGAAAATAATTCAACCAAACAGTAGTCCGAGAAGTACTCCGAAATGTAGTGGGTCGACAAACTGCATGGCAATCGTTTAATTTTATACGGGATCGGTGGGGTGCTACAGAGATTTCGTTTATCCGTTGGAAACACGCGATGGGGCACCGTAAGATTATTTCCTTGGCACGTTGTATACGGTCTCCAAGCACGATTCGAGGCCATCTTTTAGCTGCCGCGAGCGAATCGTAAAGAAGAGACAGCGTCAGCTCTCCATCCCAGTGATTTAGCTGCCGTGCCGCGCGTACGTGGCAGACCGGATACATATTCCTGAGGTGGTGGCCGCTACCGAATCTCACCATCTCTCGCGAGCGCGATGGGGGATGGGGAACGTTACTTGCCACTTTCCCGACGATGTACGGGGAATCTTTATCGCCTGCCAATATCCCGGCACCCGGAGACGCGAGTCTGCTTCTGACGGGAAGATTCCGCACGGTTTACAAGACTTTTTTACTCCCACCACCCCACTACCTCCTCAAATCTTCAAATAAGCTCCGTCCGCGTCTGTATATCTCCTGCAAATCGAACGTTCCGCGAAGTTCGCTCGCGAACTCCCGGCGACGAATTGCTCCCTCCAGAACAGCCCGCCAATCTCGCGAATCTAGTTTAATACATTTCTCCCGGGATATGTTTATACGATTTAAACTATAAATTTAATTTTTTTCCATCCACAAAAAAAATGGGGACAAAGACATTGCGGAGAACTACAGAGGAGTGACCTTGACGGCGTACAAAATACACGCAATGATATTAAACGACAGGTTGTTAAGAAAATTAGAAGAAAAGAAAGGACTGGACGAGACACAGTCGGGTTTTAGGAAGAAGAGAGGGGGAATGGGTAACCGGTTCATAATTAAACACGTGGTTTTACGGCAGAATGTGCTGCTTTAAGTAGTGCTTTGGACATTATACTTGAAAATGATCCGCACAATTATTATATTTTTTCGGATTCTCTTAGCTCTCTTCAAAGTCTTGAATCGGTTAAGGTTAACACTAAAATTAATTCCTATATTTTAGACATCAAAAAAAATATAATCAATTTATTCTAAATAGTTTTAATAAATATTTTATAAAATTTTACTGGGTTCCGTCTCATTCCGGAATCTGGGGTAATGAAGTTGCTGATGTCTTAGCTAAAAATACTACCACTTTCTGTTCCTTAGGTATTTGTAAAATTCCTTATACTGATTTGTATGAACTATTCATGAAAAAAGCCTTTTCCAACACTTTCAGAATAATTAAAAATCAAGGGTCATATAAAGCCAGATTTTGTTTTCTTCATTACTATAGGAATAACCGTCTTCCTTGGTTTAATGGTACAAATCTATCCCGTCATTTTATTGTGTCAATAAACAGAAGCAGAGCTGATCATTATCATCTTGCTGGCTCTCTTGCACGGATTGGCATCATTGACAGCGCTATGCGTATATGCAACTATGAGTGTGAAACTCTTAATCATGCGCTTCGGCAGTGCAATTTATATGATGCGCAAAGATTACTGCTGCTGAAAAGCTTTTTAAGTTAAAATTCGAACTGCCTTTGGACGTTTCTATATTTTTGGCTGGGCCCAATATTAAAGTCTGCCTTTATATTCACTCGTTTCTAAAAAGTTGTAACTTATATGTTTAAGAAAAACCAAATGGTTGTACATCCTCATGCTTAACTTTGTATAAGTTTTCTTGTTCTGTTTACTCCATGTATAATTATATCTAACGTTGTAATAAATCTCTTCTGAGATTTTCTAAAAAAAAAAACAATTAAACACGTGGTAGGGAAAAAGCTCGGGACTGGTTGTAGTAAAGCTTGAGGGCGGATCCAGCCAGTTCTTCCCACCGAAGCCAAGGAATAGGCTTGTAGGGTGAGGTACAGTGAGAGTATACCTTGTGCGGCCTGTTTATTGCACTACCACACACAGGCGTACCAGAGGCAATCTGACTGATATCAGGGGGCACAGGTGGAGGAGTCCCCCACACACCCCGGGGTTGTGATGATCCTGGGGCATGTCATAAAGATTCGACATCCTGCACGAAAAATAATAAAAAAAAAGAAAACGGGAGAAGGCTGAAGGAGAAGAAAGAACAAGTGTGCATGGCATTCGTCGATCTAAGAGCTGCGTTCGACAGAATGGATAGAAGAGTATTGTGTAAGCCAATGGAAAAAAGAGGCACAGAAGAGAAGCTCACAAGAAAGGTGAAAGGAATATATGAGGAGACAAGATGCAAAGTGAGGATTAGAAGTGTCAGAGCCATTCTGGGTGAAGAAGGGAGTGAGGCAGGGGTGCCCAATGAGCCCGACACTATTTAATATATATATATGTGGTACCACAAATTTAATTTCATTAATTTCAGGATTTAATTTAACACTGTATCTAGGTCTAGATTGACCCTAGCACCGGCTAATTCCCGTTAACTTAATGAAGAACATTAACAGGGTGCTCCATCGATCTGTTCGGATAGTAGACGTTCCGCAATATCATGGATAACTCGGCTAAATTAGATCGAAATTGCATCGTACTAGGTATCATTTTATTCGAGAAAGTGACAGGACACGACAGTGAAGGTCCCAGGCAGAAATAATTAGAAAGAAAATGGATGCGTCCATTCTTCCGGCTCGGTGCCAGAGGTGATCAAGAAATAACGCTTTACAGACACGATTTAAGCAATATTTCGGACCTGGGACTGCCATCATTCAGACTTGGATTGTTTCTGACAGCGATATAGCTTGTGAAACGATTCGAAATGGTTGTGTATAATCCTCTATTTTTGTTCTATAGAGAGTTATTCGGACCAGATCCACTACAGCTTATAATAGAATTTTTTCTTTTAACCCTCATATGCTCCTAAAAAATAGCTGTACAAAAGAGACCAGGATAACAATTCACCGATTTTTATTTTACACATTTAAATTAAATAAAAACAAAAATGAAAATAAAAAACACATTATGTTTCATTGGTAGAGTCACATTCTAAAGAAATACATCCCACGATGTAGACACAAAAGCATGAATAATTTTACAGTATGTGAAAATGAATGGGTGAATTTTCACCCTGAGAAACGTATGGGGGTTAATAATTGTATGTTTCGATCCAGGGAGTTTCGGTCGCGAATGCACATTCCACCAATTGTCTGGCTGTCTGTAAATTCAAGCAGATGCTGGTATAAGCGACACGCCATCGCAGTTCAGAATGCAGCGCGTGCAAAGACGCGCGCCGTCCAGCTACTGGCATCTCCATTCTCCGGAGTGTTTCGCGAGAAACGAATGTCGGGGAATATAAGAGGATCACGAAGAAAAGGATCAGAGGGTAAGAGAGAACCAGTCGTGGAGGCTGTACAATGGGCAGTGATGGACCGCGTCGAGGGTTCATTCATGATTCCGATGGCGTAAAGGTGGCTGGATCCGGTTGCCAGAATTCGGGGGAGAGGGTGGGATGGACCTGCATCTTATTCCTACAACCCTCTCTCTCTCTCTCTCACACACACACACACACACACTTCACTGTCGATAAAGTAGAGATCTGCATAGCTCCCGAGAGCACTAAACGTAATTGACATACTTCGCCTTGTAATAATGACGTTTAGATTGCGTACCGGTTTTGTTTAAGCATGTACTTCAATAGAGATGTTCACTAAAATAATTTCTCCAAAAAACATGTATATAATTTTAATACTTCTAAAAGAACAAATCAGGGGTAAGTCATTTTGACCCCCTTTGGTAGATTTAGTGTTAACATACAATGTAACAAAAGATTCTATAGAATAACAAACGATCCAGGTTTAACCGTTCACTGCATGATCTGTTTAAATTGGGATGGAGAAATTGATAGAAGGGCAGTTTTTATGTCTCGTTTAAGGAAAAAATCTTTTTAAAAATTCAAACAACATTTTCAGAAAATTAAGCATATATAAACATAATAGAAAAACGCATCCTTAGTTTATTATATACCAGATTTGTTAACTGTATGAGATGTGACACACTATGCAGCGTAGGGTTAAAGAATGTGGTAAAAGCCAAGAACAGACATGGTTATCCAGAATGCAAAGCCCACACCACCAAGTAATGCGAAGAGCGGTCCGGTGGTGGGGGTAGTATGCCAGCTGGGTGGAGGGAATGGTCCTGCAAAAGGGCCCTAGGCGGTGGGGGTTTAGTGGGTATGGCGGTAAACTGGCCTCGCGAATGAAAATTCCCCTAATTCAATCCGAGGGGGGAGCCGAGTGCAACACTACCCTCCCCAATCGTCACCGTAGGGGAGGGTGTCCATAAGAGGATTCCCCCACCACCCTTAAACGAAAAGAAAAAATATGGTTAAAGAATATGGAGCGGGAAGGGAAAAGGGGCCCCAAAGGCCGCTCCAGCGCCGGCTTGAGGCGTTCTTCTGGCAGGTTCCGCCTTTCTGGCAGGGTCCAACGAACGTCTTCCCACGATGGGGGACGCCCGTGCTGCCGAAGGGGGTCGTGACTACGAGAGTACCGGTACTCTCAAGGTTGCACGATGGGGGGATAGTTCCGGGGGTGTGCAAAATGCAGCCTTCTGAGTTGACGGACCTCACCAGTGTAGCCATATTAGGGGAGTCACAGTGAAATGATTTACCCCTTCTCTGATGACGGGGTATGAGTAGGCCGAATGGGAGCCAAACATTGCGCGTGAGCGATATGAATAGTGTGGAGTAAATGGGAGTCCAAGTTGGGGAGTACAGAAGTTCGTTCATCCTCATTCTGACTTCACTGGGCCTCACCGCGTGCGGAAACCTTCTCGCACGCGCCACCGGAGAGAGTGACAGGCGATCGCACACTGGTTTGGGCGTGCGAGGTGGTAGCAGGGGGTCATCGGGAGTGCTGAGCCTGAAACTCGACCCTTCAACGGGTCACCCATGGGAAGGGGGAAACGTAGTGGCCGTTGCTACGGTTCCTTAATTAATTGGGGTGCATGTAGAGGAGCTTCTCTCCCCCTCGGAGTGGTCTTGGAAGGCAGCGGAGGTCAAGTTGTGTACTCGCTTGATCCTTGACACCTTGCGTTAAGTCTTGGGACGGCCATGTGGTTTTAGTCACAAGTCCGGCATTGGCCTTCGTCATTTTGGAATTGAAATTACTTCGAGTCGAAAGGGTTAAGACTGTCGAGCTACTGTTCTCTACTTCCTTCATCGAAGGGGTGAAATCAACTCTTGATACAATTTTCTTCTCGGTGAAACACCTCGGTAACAACAAATGGCTTAAAAAAAAAGTTCAAACGATACTGTCTGTGGCTACGAAACTGTGGACAAAACTATTTTTTGATTTCAGGGGTTCGATAACTTCCCTTGTAAGTTCGGGGACATTGAATACAAATGAATTTCGCCGATGTTCCGGAAATGTTCTGCCAGACAGACCTCATCGAGATTATCCACGTAAACAATTTATCAAATGCAAGATCGAAGACAGTCACGAGACGAAACTTGCAGAGATCATTCTATCTTGAAAATCGTTTGAATAAAGAACTTAGCGGGTGGCATAAATTGCTCTCGCTGAAAGACGATTTCCCGCCGACAGGGTGTCTCGTTCGCAACAAAATGTCGTGCAAACTCCGTTCTCCAATCACCGTGGGGAATTTTCAACAATCCTAATAACGTTCGTTATTTTACGCTGGCAGCGTTAAGCGTCGTTACATCGGCACCAGGCGTTTTCCATTGGGCGGAGGTACGCTTTGGAAATTTTCCACTGGGAACTACATAGCAAACGCGAGTTGGGCGGACAACCCTCGGGCTCGACGCGTCTTAATTTCACGGCTCTCGATCGTTCGCGCCTTATTAAAGAGGGCCGAAAGTGTTCGCGTTAAAAGTTTCGCTACCGACGACACCGGTGGAAAACCAGTTCTCCTACGGATTACCAGAAAATTTACGGGGCCGCCTTCGCTGTTTCGCTTCGCGGGGGAGAGCCCATTCTTGGGAACTGCGGGACCAGCCCCCGTCGAGAGCCGATACTTCTTGTTAACGTTCTAATTTCAACTTCGCCGGGGCGACCGCGAACAAAAGCGAGAAACAGAAAGACGCCGGATTCGCGCACAATGAACTTAAAATTCAGCCGTGCTCGAACAAGAGTCGATCCGGAACGAGCTCTTTGTCCGCGACGGACCCGGCGAAAAAATCGGATCGCCGTTTGTGTGACAATTGTTACAGCGATCAGTAAAAAGACCGATTTCACATTATTTCTTTTTTAATTATTGAAATCATTCAATAAATTTTTCTTTATTCGAGCAAGTATTCATATAAACATTCCGAACAATCCAAATACGATTCAGTCTTGTAATCTTTATAAAACAATATCTACATTTCGTACCCGTTGCGGTTAATATTAATTAGAAATGAATTTTACTACCACCGAAAGAAAGCAAGAATATTCATAATTGCGTTCCAGTGTAACGAAGAATATCAAAGGGAAGACACTATGAAAATTTCTGAGAATTATCGAACGAAAGCTTGACTTCACCAGCCATGCACAGAAATTGCGAACTACAACAAAGTTCTAATCACTGAAACCGTAAAATAAATCGTATGGCAAGGGGTTAATTAAATATGAATTTTACTACCCCCGAAAAAGAGTAATAATTTTTAGTGGGTACGCCTCCCCGGTCATATGGGAGGGGAGTTTCACACTATCCCCTTCTGAGTATATGTATTTTCTCCCACCCCCTGTAAAAAGTGTAACGGAGTGGTTCAAAGTGAAGACACTATGAAAATTACTGAGCATCACGTAGCGAAAGCTTGACTTCACCAGCCACACACGGATCAGAGTCTTTCTGAAACAGGTGAAAACGGATTAAACTAGGTCGTAATTCGCCGGAAAATCGGTTTTTCCTGTTCCTTGTGAGTCAGTCGGTTTCGAGGCAGGCGGTTTCGAACACGGTTCGGAACGTGTTCCGTTTCGGAGGACCCTGCAATGTCCCGTGGCTACACCGCCCGACTGGAATTGAAAGTGGAGGAAACACGGGAATTCCGGAGCCCCGGTAAATCTCTGGGGGAAATCAGTTTGGCAAGCAACGGGCCGGAGTCCCTGGGTTACTGGTGTTCTAATCGGCTTGTAGGTGTAACTTTCGCGAACCTCTGCAAATAGATAAGCTAGTTGGTAAAGGCGGTTAAGCCCCGGGGATGTTTTCATCGGTGGACGGGTTTAAGTTACAGGGAGAATCGAGACTTTCGAATGGTAACGAGATTCTTCGGACCGAGACCCGTCGCTATTCACTCCTTCGACTATGTGCCAGCGTGTCCTGATCCTCGATAATGGACTTCCTAGTTTCTGATCGATTTCCAAAAATTTCTAGGCTCCTGGTTTTGTACCCTAACACTTCTTTCTAATCGACTTCGCGTGCTTTTGTGTTCGCTAAACCTACCGACTATCAAAAGTGACTGATGCGTATAGTATTATAAAAATAACAAGATTAAATTCGTTTATATTTTGCGTGATGTTTACTATGATATACACTACTTCTTAGTTGAGGAGAAAGAGCGAACTGATAAAAACGAAACAAAAGTTAGGGAATGGGGAAGGATGCAATAAGTAGGTTAGTGTTAATTAGGATACTAAAAGATTAGGATAGAGTAGGAATGAGCGAAACAAAGAAAACAGTGAGAGAAGTATACACGGTAACAATACCGTCCAATATGTAATCGAAGGTAAATCAAGTCACATTTCTTCGTTTTAAGGCTGAAATAAAGCAAATTCTATTTTATATACGCTACTGGAGTCAGAAAATATATCTTTACAATTTTGATAATTGTTAAATGGAACATCTAAAGTGGGACAATCTGACTCCCTCGTGGTGGATTCAGTGTTGATCGCGAAATTTTCCAGGTGCGACTACAGTTCGCCACAGGAGTCTAGTTTACGAGACACACCCCCGACGCATTTATAATTTGGAATTGGCACCGTCCGTGCAATCCGACGACGAATACGCCATTTCCCCTCGCGCGCACGCCGGTGACAACGGAGTCCTCGAACCCGTTGGACGAAGAGTCACGTTCATTGCGCACGAAATGCAGCAACGACGCACGTGCTCCAACAATCTGTCACAAGAATATTCCAACGAGCCCACGTACCACGCAAGCTTATGGCGGATGATTTCTCTTGCACCTGCTGTAATCCTGGCGGCGAATCTGCTCGATCAGTCGATCGGCGACATACGTCAAAGTCGACCGTGTACGTGACGTTTCGATCGCATTTTAAAACAAGAGTCTCGCGAAATCTCACCGAGAATCACGGGTTTAGGACCCTGTCGTTCTCGGTCCCAATTTCTCTTTAAAATCCTGAATTATTTTTCCCGGGATCTGGACTGAATTCTTCGCCGTCGAAATTAATTCTACGACTTCGCTCGTTCATGGAAGAATGGGGCACATTCACTGCATGATTTTTTTTAACCAGGATGAAAAAATCGAAATTAGGTCAGTTTTTGCGTTTTATTTAAGGGGAAAATATTAGAAAAAATGTTCAAACAACATTTTTGGAAGAATAAACATAGTAAGGAAATACATTCTTAGTTTACTGTATACCAGATTTGTTAATTTGTTAATTTAACTGGTACATGTTCCCTTTTATACAAAATGATAAGGTTGATTCTATTTAGAGTTTGTGCAGCTCCTATTGTAATATGTGCTCCACTAAATATATCTTACCAATCATTTCTTAAAACAAGTAAGTTAGCTTTATGAACATAATTTACTAACATTTCTGTTCCACGTTTTAATGTTTAACGAGGTATATCGAAAATTTTATAATATTTATATATTTACAGACGCAATACAAATACATCTTGAAAATGATTCAAACTAGATTCGTAACGTCGATGAATATTTGCTAATTTGCAAAATTGTTTTTTTGATTTCTCAGTAATAATTGATCGATCCTTAGCGCCGAGAGCATTAAACATTTATTGTTAACAATAATACGATCGAGATAAGAGACATATTAATCATTTCTTATCAAATTCTTTTTATTATATCAATAATCGTGAGATAAAAATCTGGAACTGGTCAGTTTGATCGGCGATGGTAGGTTTAGTGTTAAATATTCACCGTCGCACTGGTGGAGTTCAATGAAATCGTCAGTGCATTCTACGCCATTGTAATGGCCGACTGTATTATTCTTTGCATGGCAAAAGGGATGTTATAACTATTCCGTCGCGCAGGAGCAGGACGCGTGGATTTCTTTGGTATATATATCGTGTGTTCGTGACTAAAAATCTTCCTCGAAGATTAAGTAAATTAGGGTCATTCGGCGACCATTCGAGACATTGCCAGATGTC
>CM052341.1:18008310-18024242 GCA_028455595.1 Lasioglossum vierecki | reverse complement strand
CTTTCTTATTAAATTTAAAACTGCTACTATCGGGAACAGCTAGAATATTAACAAAGGTCAGCAGCTTCATTTCTCGAGCACTTCAATCCAACCACCGTGATCTGTAGCTTCCGTAATTTCCGATGAGATAAAATCGCTCTTTATATTTATTTTATCTCAAAATTTTCAAGACCATCGACATCTTTTTTTTAAACAATTACATATGTATATTCTCGTGTTGTGCTTGCAGCTGACAAACTGAAAAATACATTTAAATATGTACGTGTGTGACGTGACGTTCAAATGGCATTTTTAGCCTTCATATCTATATAAAAAAATGTAACAATGATTAATTTAATTAATGCATTTTCGCGTAATCTTCTCCCATGAAAAGTCGTCCTTGAAAAATCGATCGCGTGATCATTCGGAAAAGTGATCCAGGAGGGAAGAACGTTAAGAACGCGTTAACGGCGAGGCTAGAAGTGTCTGGTAAGAGCTGGTGGTATTCGTTGGAACGTGTAGTATGACCGACTAGTGTCTGGCAAGGGTTATCTCGGTCGACTCGTAACGATTGTTATGGTCGACATGGATCAGACAACTAGCCCTTATACCGGCAAGTTAATACATTACACGGAACAAGAACTCGCAGGGACGTTCGAACGTTCCGCCGGGAACAGCAGTTTCCAGATAGCTGTTCCTAGGGCCAAGTGTTTCGGAAGGCGGAGACACATGTTGGATAAAGCGATTACGGCTAGCTACGGAATTCAATCCCACTCACGTGACCGTGAAATTTTAGGATCTACCGGCACAGTTCAAACAACTCCTCTGACTACTATGTAATAACACAATATGTCTCTCTCGAGGAATATTCTAGAATATTCTTGTGAATCGTGGCTTCACGATTGTTGCAATTTACCAACGCATGCATATCCGCGACAAACCGATGCAAACGCTACCAAACACAATATAGTTCGGATTTTTCATGACTTGAAAATTCATGAGATTAAAATTATTTATTCCTACTTCTTCCAATTAATATAGAACATTTTTGTTTCTCATAAAGATCCGCAGTCTAGTAACGAATGACTAAATAAGTTTCATTGTTTTTAAGAACTCTTCTCTATATAGAATAAAATCGAGTCTGTCTCTCTGTTTGTGACATTTCCACTAAAATTCGTTAAAAATTTATTACCACTTACCATCATAATAAATATGATTTTATGTAATCATTTTGTAATTAAATCTTGAAATGTTCTTGTTTTAAAATGAAATTAAAAATTGTTCGTTTGTTACTTATTGAGTATTTCAGATAAGTTAAATCACCGATGTCTTTGGTAATTTTCAAGTAACGAGACTATCGCTTTAAAACGATTGAAGAGATAAATGAATTCTTTCTTGAAAGAACAGATAATTCCTTTTTATTTTGCTTGAGGTATCACGCAGGACACATAATTGACACACAAAGGGAGCGATGCATTCTTATTATTTCTGATTGCGACCGACCGGCAATATTTATTCTCCATCCTCGGTGGTTCTTCTTATCTCGGAACCATTATTCTCCCCCTTTCATTTATCTTTATTCGGGATCTACGCCCTTTATTTTTCTATTTTCTCTCTCTCTCTTTCTTATCGCCATTCTCGGACCGTGACGGACAGTAGAATCGTTAACTCAAAGGAGACGGATATTAAAAAGTAAACGGAATACAGGTGAAGTGGAAATGAAAATTGCCGCGGGCTTCTTGACTCGGAAGATCCTCGCGTCGCCTTGCTTTATTCAGCCCCTAACCTCGAATTGTTTTATTAAGTGAACAAACAGTCTTTGATCGCGGACTCAAACGAAGGTATTACTGTACAGATTGTTAAAACATTTCTTCAAATGCAGCCAATATTTAATTCTACAGAGAAACCTGCAGTCTAACGACAAGTTCGCTTTGAATTTGAAGGTGAGATTTTTTCGACATTTTTCAAATTGTCGGTTCAATGTTTTATAACATTCTTAGCAACATTTTTGGAAGGGTGCTTCTGTAGTAACGATAAAACGAATACGTTAATTTCCTTTGTCGGACCGTATCAGCGTTGCCTGATGATTTGTAGACCGAATTCTACAAAATGTGGTGAATGGAAGTAGGGTAATAAATGCTGGTCATTACTGAGCGGCGTTACATGAAATTTCGAGTCGTAAATTCTACAAATCCGGCAGCTTAGTCCACTTTCTGTAATAATGTTCTTTGGTAATAAGCTGTTGCCCCCATACTGTCGCAATTAGTCACTCGTAAATTCGTTTGAGCAACCTAATTAGTAGAAATTCAACGAAAATCTACTTTGCAAAAAGTATGTAAACACGATGGATTAATTATGTTTTCACGATCACGTTTAGCATCAATAATTATTATCAGCATGTTGAATAGTTTCGAAATAGAATTAGTCTCATTTG
Source organism: Lasioglossum vierecki (assembly GCA_028455595.1). NCBI lineage: Eukaryota > Metazoa > Arthropoda > Insecta > Hymenoptera > Halictidae > Lasioglossum > Lasioglossum vierecki. The sequence continues at coordinate 18,021,829 of CM052341.1, read as the reverse complement.
GCTTATGTATTTAATTAAAATTGTTAATTGTTCGAGACATCATGAAGACATAATTAATAATTTGTCCCTTTATCGAAACCTGTATTCGTCGAAGGCTCGTTTATATATATTTTTTATCATTTCCAGCAATTCTACAAATAAAATCGGTTCTAAAAAGATAATGGTGGGCGACGCGTGACATTTTCGGACCAGATATTTGTCCCGGTGCCAAATACACACGGTTAACAAGAGAAAGAGAAATAACCATCCGGGTTAAGTGCAGTGTAAAAATTTCCCATTTCATTGGCTTGTTCGATGGAATCCGATTTGCGTCTATATGTTCATACAGTAGATCGGACTACGCCCTGCAGTGTCATCCTTTAAGAAGATTAACTCCTTCCTCACCACTTTCGGTCACCGCAGAAACTTTTCCGACAACGTTCGTAAACAAATTCAGATTTAGCAGGTTGGCTTCCACAGGCGGGCTACTGTTTTCCCGGTGTTCGTCAGTCGGCTTTCAATCGTCGCAAAATCTGTCAAGCTTTTCTTGCTTTTATTCCATGACTTTTTATTGTGAAGATATGACGGTTTGAAGTCACTGAAGTTGGAGAAGTTACGAGAATGGTACTTTTCAGTGAACAACGCAGAAAAATAAACCTGAAGAAGCCTACGAATTTTGTCGATCGACGAGACTTAGGGGCTATGAAAGTAGAATGTCTGTGAACCAAAATGAGCTAAGAATCATTATTGCATGATTTTTTATTGAAGAGATATAAAGGTTTCAAGACACTGAAGTTGGAGAAATTACGAGAATGGTACTCTTCAGTGTACAACGCAGAAAAATAAACCTGAAGAAGCCTACGAATTTTGTCGATCGACGAGACTTAGGGGCTATGAAAGTAGAATGTCTGTGCTCCAAAATGAGCTAAGAATCATTATTGCATGATTTTTTATTGAAGAGATATAAAGGTTTCAAGTCACTGAAGTTGGAGAAGTTACGAGAATGGTACTCTTCAGTGTACAACGCAGAAAAATAAACCTGAGGAAGTCTACGAATTTTTTGCCTATCGACTAGACTTAGGTGCTCTGAAAGTAGAATGTCTGTGCTCCAAAATGAGCTCAAAATCATTATTGCATGATTTTTTATTGAGGAGATATGAAGGTTTGAAATCGTCGAAGTATCAGGTGAAAAAGTTTGCTACTATCGCCCGCTAAAACCGTGATATTCTTTAGCATGGGTGGCGTTCGGTTGGTACGATCGTTGGAACGGTAGCTGTCACGGCCGAATTCATAATTATTTGCCACTCGTAAAGTGGAACCGGCGGAACCTTGCCAAGAAGTCCCCTCGGGACACAAAGGATTCCCGATATGGCGGAAGAGAGAAGTACTCAGACGTTTGCCAAGGAAAAACAACCATGAGGAGAGCATTCGTGAGACTTCTCTCTCTTGGAGATGGGTTTCAATAAAGCTGACGCAATTATAGCTTGCAATTTTCGAAAACCGAAGCACTTCGAGCCTTCAACACGAGCCCAGCAACGTACAAAATTTCATACTAGCTGAAATAATAGTCTGAAGCTCTGTCCACACTGAAGCAACATAGAGCAATTTCATCCGGCGAGCGAAACATAGCAACTAATTTAAGGATCATTAATTGCTGGATTAGTCCGCGTCGATCATTGACCATCACCTGTTATGCGTGCAAATAATCTCGGATTCGCGCGTCGATTTCTATTAATCCCTATAAACCAGTGACGGGCGTGACGAGTTTTAACGGAGGATTTATCGAGGCAAAGTTTACACGTGTAACAGTCTGCACGAGTCGGCCAGTCGGATCCTGGAAAAGGACGAGCGCGCCGAACTTCCGGCAGAAGTGTCTCGCAATTTATGAAGCTCACCCGCGAGACGGTGATCCGCGTGTATCGATCTCGCGAGCCACGTCAACATTGCCCGGGTAACATAAACGAGGGCTCTCCGATCGTCGGCGAAAAACTTTTCCCGCGTTTTCTCTCTCGAAAAACACGCTCGGATAAAACATGTAAATTCGCGAGCCATGTCCGCGCGTCCCGTTTCGATCCCGGACAGTCGTAACATGCGAGACGAGACTTTTTCCGAATTTCCAGTGGACACGAGCGAACCATAACCTTGACGCGCGAATGGCTGACTTTTGTCAGCGAGGTTGCGAAGTGTCATGCAGGATGAGCATGGTCCAACGGACCCCACAATTATTATTCAACTATGTTTCACCAATCTCATCATCTCGAAACTTTCATATGCATTACAGAGGCAAAAATAAATTTTATTTTTATTCTTAATAATTTGATTGGTATCGAGGGAAATACATATGAAGTGCGGGAGGCATTTTCGAGTATGTTAGTGTTTTTTAATCTTGAAATCTTGGTTAACAATCGAGAAAATAAATGGTAAGGTTAAGGGTAGTTTACTCTGTAAGTGCTCACAATTGTGAAGAAAATGTATGTAGTGCTGGAGGCATTTCTGACTATGTTCGTGTTTTTTTTTTAATCTTGATATCTTGGTTAACAATCGAGAAAATAAAAGGTAAAGTTAAAGTTAATTTACTCTGTAAGTGATCACAATTGTGAAGAAAATGTTTTTTGTGATGGGGGAGCTTTTTCCGATATTTTTTTTGTTCTTTTCATCTTGATATCTTGGTTAACAATCGAGAAAATAAAAGGTAAAGTTAAAGTTAATTTACTCTGTAAGTGATCACAATTGTGAAGACAATGTTTGTAATGCGAGAGCCATTTCCGAGAATTTTTGTGTTTTTTTCATCTTGATATCTTGTTTAACAATCGAGAAAATAAATGGTAAGGTTAAGGGTAGTTTACTCTGTAAATGCTCACGATTGTTAAGGAAATGTATGTAGCGTGGAAGGCATTTCCGAGAATTTTTGCGTCCTTTTCATCTCGATATGTTGGTTAACAATCGAGAAAATTTGTGGTGAAATTAAGGGTAGTTTACTCTGTAAGTGCTCACGATTGTGAAGAAAATGTATGTAGTGCGGGAGGCATTTCCGAGAATTTTTGCGTCTTTTTCATCTCGATATGTTGGTTAACAATCGAGAAAATTTATGGTAAAATTAAGGGCAGTTTACTCTGTAAGTGTTCACGATTGTGAAGAAAATGTATGTAGTGCGGAAGGCATTTCTGAGAATTTTTGCGTTCTTTTCATCTCGATCTGTTGGTTAACAATCGAGAAAATTTATGGTAAAGTTAAGGGTAGTTTACCCTGTAAGTGCTCACGATTGTGAAGAAAATGTATATAGTGCGGGAAGCATTTCCGAGTATTTTCATGTTTTTTTCAGCTCGATATTCTGGTTAACAACTGAGAATGAAAATGATGAAGTTAAGGGTGGTCACCCCCGCATCCTTAAATGAGGGTTTGGAGACTTGAATTTTTGGGGGGATTATATTTCAACCAGGAAGGATCGTTTCGCACACGAAACGAGTAACAATTGTCGTCGGGAACTGTCCCGATAAAAAATTGCATTTTGTGTTATTAGGACAAAATGCTTTCGTGAAAATTCAGTGCTCGTTTGTGAAAAATGTGCCGTTCTAATTCGAGTATGATATGAACGGGGAAGTATAGCTTGATCACCACCAAAATTCCATTATCTCGTTGCCTGAGAATTCGCTACTCGTTAGCCTCTGTCTCCCCGTGCTGCGGCTGGCATAATCGAAGGAACGTTCATAAATTTTGGTCATCGTTGCCATAATTTATTCCCTGTGGCGGTCGTCGCTCCCATTTTCAGGTAGCGCCAAGCAAACGACGATACACCGCGATTTATTTTATCGTGCCGGTACCGAGCGGTATAAAACGTGGCTCGTGAAAGTCACTTTTGCCTGTCGCTGTAAGCAGATAAGTCCTTTATGCCAGGGCACTCTTCGAATAGTTCGAGAGGACACCAGCCGGAAGATTAAGCGAGGAGTTTCACCGACGGCGGGATTATCTTTTGTACGAGATTCACCGTTCCCGCTTTTTTTTCGATTTCTTTTTCTCGTAGATCTACCGTGAATCTTGTCGTCGATCCTGAATACCGGTAAATTATAAATCAATTTTCCAGGCTTGTAGTACCCAACGCGAATCCCACGTTAATCCAGGGGAATCTACTCGTCGCCTTTATCCCCGAATGATGGAAGAGGAACGTCGCTTTGAACACCAATGACGATTTTAAGGAGATTGACCAACTTTGCGTCAGACTATTTTTTTCAGTTCCACAGACAATAGACAAGCTCTTTGTGATCCTGATCCGGTAGGCTTTGATTTTTCTTTGATCTTTTATTCTATCATTTGTAATTAGTGATCACAGTTGTCACTTTTCGACACGTGGTTAGTAGTATTGTAAACGTTGCCTCGGTGTCTCGGCGTCAACACGTGTTTCGACAATTTTATGAATTTAAAAATTCTTCTTTCTCACAAAACAAGTAGATAATAGTTTTCCTCATTCTAGTTTAACATGCAGCATGACATCATAACGTATAATAATCTACAGACGCAATTATTTCTGGAAAATGATCTAAAGTAAGATCGAAAGGTTGAAATTAATATGGTAATTTGCAAAAGTGCTTTTAAATAACAATTAATCGAAACAATTCATCCGACACCATTAATGTATTCCTTATTAATAACTCTATCGATCGATATAAGAAAATATATTTGATATCCCTAGTAGCACAAAAATATTACATAAATATCTTTTTCAAATATTGGAAAAATATTTTTTAAGCCACACTTTTTCATATGCGATAAATATTGGATCTAACTATTGTATACATGTTAACAACTGTGAATTGAATGTTTAGAAAATATAAGCTAAATATTCAAAGAATATAAACGAGATGTTTAAAAAATATAAAGTAAATATTACAAAAAATGTGAAATCAATATTTGAAAAATATAAATTCAATATTTAAATAACATTGAATTAAAAAGAAAAACAAGTTAGAAAAAATATTTTTCTCGTAACATGAAATAGATATTTTCTGCCTATTTAAAAAAAAATTGTTACTCAATATAGAATAAATATTTTATGTACATTTGAATATTAAAGAAAGATTGAATCGCTTTTTAATATTGTACGAATGTGTATACAATATTTTGTGCTACTAGAGATCGTAAACTGGTCACAAATTGTAGAATTGTTTAGAGATTATAAACCTCGTAAAAAATTATGGAACTGTAAATTGTTTAAAATAGCGTGTTCCGATAATTTCAAGTAACTCTTCTTCTTGGAATACGCTACAGAAAAGTGTATCTTCAGGCATGCATCTCAATTTTCCGTCTTTTCTTGTAGATGCAATTGCGAACAACAATGGCGACACCATAGAAAATAATAGAGATGATAAATAACAGAACCTGCAGCTGGATCAAAGAAAGAAAAAGGAAACCGTGTTACGGAAGTAACGAAGTTACGGAGAGTGACGCTCGGTTGGTTGTAAAGAGCTTATTTACCAGTGGCAGTCTTCGGCGAAGTGTAGAGAGCACAGAGAGCTCGAGAGAGTGTATACTCCGACACGAAGCTAACTCGTATCGTTGCTCTCGCCCGTTCCGCGAGGAGGGTATCTTCGTAAAGCCTCGCGAGTCAAAATTACGCGCGCGCCGACGGTAAAACCGTTGCGCGCTCACGATCTAAAAGACGCTTCAAATATTAATGGCGTTTACGGTAACATGGCCGCGTTGTGTTCACGTCTGCTGGCCTGAAATTTCACGAAGAGTTGCTAATTACAACCTTTCGTTGAACATCCGTACGAAACTTGCCGGAACCTCGCGAGGGATTTCCTGACGAAAGGATCTCGAAAAACGTAATTTATTCGGTACATTCCTCCCCCTTCCTCTCCAAAGTTGATCTACGAATTTAGGGTTTCTCGGTTTTTAGAAATTGGTTTTTAATAGAAAATTATGCAATTCGAAAACCGCAAAGTAAGTAAAAAAATTATTCAGTTATCCGGACAGGTATTATCAAGATTATCTAAAGATCATACTACAGAAGATGATCGCGATGTTAAAAACAGGACGAAGAAGAAAATCAAGACATATCTATGATGAGAAATGCTATGTAAATAGCAATAAATAAATATCTGCAAGAATCTTCTAGTCCTCAAACATTAAAGGAGTTTTCGGCCTTGGAGACTACAAATAGAAGAATAAAATATTTAGATTTATTATTTAATGCTTTAAAATAATTAAGATCAGTTCATTAGTAAGTGTGCGAGGTTCTTCTATTTCTGGTAATTTCGTGTCCAAAATAAGGACACAACTAAGTCATGTTAGTTCGAAGTCATGTTTTATTAAACAAAGAAAGAAGTAAAATAACAATTTACAAGGGTATTATGTTTTTTCAAGGGTATTATTTTGTTAATTTTTTATTTCAATAATTTTATGCACGTACGTATATGTACTGTGTGTTTTCCGTTTTGTATTTTAGAATTATTATAAATTTAAAAAATCAAAAACTTCTATTATTAAGTTCTAAGTACGTCTTGTTTATTATCTGTAAAAATTCGAAACCGGTTTAAATAATCGGTTTCATGGAAAAGTTAAAATCCGAAAACCGGTTTTTTAAAAAGTCCATTCTGTGAATCCTCAAGACAAAGATCGCTGTTCTATTATTTCTATTATATAATACATTTAAATCAGCCTTCGTTTAATACAATGTACATTTTAATTATTTCCTAATTGTATTTGGTTTTCGATCGTCATATATCTAAAGATATTAGAAATATTTATTCGCAGCGCGGTTCGATCATTGCTACAATGGGAAAGAAAAGGAAAGAGGTGTTTCGTCCTGGACCCGCTAGAGGACTCATCATAATTATTATTTCCCTCTTAAATAATTAATTAATTATTTCCCTCGGTTCTCAATGATCGAGGTTCTACTGTTTCACAAAAACTAATAAACGTAAGCCTATATTTTGAGAATCGTTTAAACAAAGGTACCAGCCGATCGATAAGTAAAAATCGAACATGCACCGTTCCTGGATCGATCGGGCAACCTTTATCCGGTGGGTAGATCTGTGGTCATTTATGGCACGTGGTTCACCGGAAAATGTATGTGCCGTTCGAGCATGTACCGTTTCCTGGAGCTGTCACGTTGGCGAACAACAGAATCCGGGGAAGATCAGATCGAGCTTTAATTAAACTTTTTAATTGAACGGGGGGATTTGCGCCTGATGTTACAGTTTCCAATTACGTCGGCGACGTACGCAATATTTCAGAAACAGAGTCCCCACTCCTAGCTAGCTATGTTTCGACCGTTCTGAAACAGTTATTCTCATCGATTTTCATCGATGTTTGGAAATCGATTGTCCGTCAAATTTCGTTCGTTAATTAACCAGTAAAGGCCAAAGACCAGGTGGATAAGCTTTCGGTAAATTTACCGTTAAACGGTCGGGCGCCGGGTAATTACATCATCGACGACAGGTTTGGGGGGACGAAGCCACATGGGACAGGTTAAGGGGAGCAATTAAGTGCCACCAGCATTGATCTCGCTAGTCGCCAAGGATTCGACCCCTCCACCATAGTTCCCGACCGGTGTTCGACAGGAAAAATCCAATTTCTCCAGGCTGTGGCACGGCCAATAAATTTCTGATCCTGTGTACCGCATGGGGTACAATGCGCACGGAAGTGCAACGCAACCGTGACACGGTGGTTCAGACGGAAAATCCTCGAAAAAGATCCTTCGAGCCTGTTCATTAATTCCCTCGAGCGACAGTGGACTCGTATGAGCGGAATTAAAATTCTCGATAATTGAATGTTCTCCGTTTAGAAAGGTTAGGCGAGTTATTAATAATTTTCTACCATTTTTAACCCCTTGACGTACGACTTCTTTACGGTTTCCTGAAAAAGGAGAAAATTTCTATCTACTATATGCCATAATGTTCTCCGATAATTACACTGTCCAACAAATTTCAACTTTTTTCATGTTTCACGTAACTGTTGGGTAGATACTAAAGAGTTTTTCATTCTGCTTCCGAATCTGGCCGTAATTTTTCTCCTACATGCACCATTTTTGAGAAAGGGTATAACCGGATAAGATAGTAAAAAATGCCCTTGAACCGAATTGTATCGACGATGCGTCATTCGATAGGGCACGAAGAAAAAACATACTGTGCAAAGTTTGAACCCTGTATCTCGATCGGGAGGGTAGTTATGGGGTAAAATCGAAAAATCAGTTTTTAGCCTATTTTCCCTACTTAATGATGTTTAGAAATTCTGAAAAAAATCTGACACATGTCAAGAACCCAAATACATACTTCGCAATATACTGCTACTGTAAAAATATAAATGTGGACACTCTAGAACTTCCATGTGAAATCTGCATTTTTTCGATTTTTTTCAGGTGTTTGATTTTTTACAAGCAGGATTTTCACTTTAAAAATCTGAAACCAATTGCAAAGTATGTATTTGAGTTCTTGATATGTGTCAGATTTTTTTCAGAATTTTTAAACATCATTAACTAGGGAAAATAGGCTAAAAACTGATTTTTCGGTACTTTAAAAAATATTTTTTAATACTTTAAAAAAGTATTCGTATTCTCTTTAAAATAGAATAACTTTTTCATAATTGTACAAAACGGCTTCATCTTTTATAATCCATTAGAAGCATTTGTTTACGAAATTATAATTTACAAGGTTACATGACAAGTTTACATACTTTAATGGAAATTTAAAACGTATGTTTTGTACTTTTTACACTCACTGTGTATATTATATTTATTAAGCTCTGTACTGAATCTTCATCAGGAGTCTGACACTCAGACTCTAATGTCTGCTGGAGGGTGTTAGTATTGGTACCTGTAATGAAAAAATATGTGTTCGAACGAACAACTTCATTCTGAATTTTCTGATAAAACCATTCTTTTCGTGTCAGTAATCGTGAAAGAGAATGAAGGGGAGTTTATGAGCTTTTGTTCGAATGTCAATGAAGAAGTTCATTTAAACATTTTCATAATTTGCAATAATAATTGTGATAGAGGATGGCATGACGTATTTGTGCAATTTTTATTGTGTGCGTCGACAAAGGAATGAGTTCCGTCGTGACGTAATTGGCACAGGAAATAATTTACAATAAATATTAATACTGGAGAATAAATGCTTCCAAAGTACAACGGATGCACAAAACGAAAATATCTCGATTAAACATTTTCGTAATTCCAGCAACAGCGGAGAGGAAAAATTAGGTACCCTTTTGTCTCTCTGCAGTGTTACGTTTTCACGTCATAAAAGCATAAAATGGAAGACTGGAAATAACATTTAAGGAAGCTTAAAAGAGTGCTTGTCAGGACCAAGTACCAAGAAACATTGTTTTTGTTCTGTTTGCGAAAGGTGCTTCACAGAGAGTAGCTTCATTTATTATCCTCGCAAGTCGGTGTTTCTGGAAAGCGCAGGACGGTAAAGTAAATCCGAGGAACCGTGTGAATTTTTTAACCGGAAGAGACTCGTTGACTTTGAATGTAGAATGTGTACGCTTCAAAATGAGCTGAGAATCACTGTCGTATGATTTTTCATTACGATGATAAAAATGTTTGAAGTTATTGAAGTTGGAGAATTTTCTAAGACGAAACTTCCTCACAACCTGATGCATGAAAATACATGTCAGAAAGCCTAAAAATTTTTTAGATTTACGAGAATTGGAGGCTATGAAAGTAGAATGTCTGCGCTTCAAAATGAGCTGAGAATCACTGTCGTATGATTTTTTATTTCGAAGATAAAAAATTTTTAAGTCAGTGAAGTTGAAAAATTTTCGAAAATGGTATTTCGTCACTTGTTGATGCGTAAAAGTATACATGTCAGAAAGCCTAAAAATTTTTTAGACTTATGAGAATTGGGGGCTATGAAAGTAAAATATCTGCGCTTGAAAATGAGTTGAGAATCATTATCGCATTATTTTTTATTACGAAGATAAAAAAGTTTGAAGTCAATGAGTCTGATAAATGTGTACACGAGTGCCAAGTGCCAAGAAACATAGTTTTTGTTCTATTTGCGAAAGATGTTCTACAAAGAGCAGCTTTATTCAGTTATCCTCGCAAGTCGGCGTGTTTCTGGAAAGCGCAGGACGCGTTTGGAGGAATAAGAGCTTTCACTTTTGCACTCATTTCGGCTGATAGAGCCAAGTCTCTCTGCGCTCTTATTCTTATTCGGAGCGATGTTATTTCTTAACCAACGTAGTGGAGAAAGTACAACGGAGAAGAACAGTGATCGTTGTTTTCCCGCAGGTACGGTGACAGTGGGAAACTTCTTCGAGAATGAAACAGCAGTGAATTCTTTGTAGCCTCTAGCTAGACTTGTTCCCTCTGGTTTTCTTTCGGATGCGTTCGAGCACGAAGCTTCAGAACGTCTCGAAATGGCTGTCGGAAACATTGACATGATGAGCACCGATACTGGCGAAACACAACTGTTATAATTAGCGACTGCGACTACTGGCAGACCCTTCCTTCCGGGACGCTGGACTTGCAAAAAGGGGACGTCGTTAGGATTTCAAAACGCATCAACCAGTGCACAGCTCTCTCGTATCTTTTTGCACATGGATTGCGCTTTAGAATTCAATTCTAATTACCGGTTAATTAGGTTCAGTTGGCCCTTGACCTGCGATCGTCCTCTCTTTCATCGCCTTGCCAATTCACTTATATATGTACTTACGTATTTTCGTGTCTTTTACGTGTCACTCGATAAATAATTTTTTTTCTACCGTTAATAATCTGCTCAGAATTGTGAAAGAGATATACGAAGTGCGGATGGTTGGTTCGAGTGTTTTCAATTTCTTCATTTTACAACGATAATATTAACCCTTCGCTGCATGATTTTTTTGATTGGGATGAAAAATTGAAACATCAGTTTTTGTGTTTTATTTAAGGGAAAGATATTTTTTAAAAATTAGAACATTTCCAGAAAAATAAACATAAATGAACGTGATGAGAAAACACATTCTTACAAGGAGAGTGCAAGGACATTGTCACTCCGATTTAGTTGAGACTCTGTATACTTATAGATCTCGATCTCCCATTTACGAATATATACCATTATAGACGCTAACACTCAATAGTTTTTGAGATATTCATAAATAAAGTTCTTACATTACTGCATAAATCTGCTATTGTAGAGGAGTTATACAACGAATACTTATTTTAGAGATATATAACGAATTCATTTCGGCTAATTTATTTATAACTTATTAATACGTTTGTTCTTTAACTTGTAATAAATGTTCAATCTTATATAGATAAGTCAATGTTACACAGCGAATAAATAATATAAATAAATATGAAAAAAAAATTTTCACCAAACGAGAATCGAATCCTAGCCCACTGGGTGGAAGTCTCGTTGTATACCACTTAAGAATTTTGTTTATGAATATCTCAAAAACTATTGAGTGTTAGCGTCTATAATGGTATATATTCGTAAATGAGAGATCGAGATCTGTAAGTATACAGAGTCTCAAATAAATCGGTATGATAACGACTTTGCACTCTCCTTGTTAGTTTTATCAGATAGTTAGATCAGTTAATTAGTTGTATCAGATATGATACACTATGCAGCGAAGGGTTAAGGGTTTTTTTTAAATTTATTTTACGTCGTTCCGAACTCTTTGCTAAGGTTACTATAGTATATATATGTTTGACTTGTACATTAATTGAGAACAAACGGCAATGAATCGTTAGATAGACGTTTAAATGGTCTGTTGGTGTCACAGAGAATGACTGCAATTACCTTGATCGACGAGATCGATTAGGTGTCTGTCAGAGGGATCAGCGGGTTCAAAGGAAAAACCGCCGCCTCGCTAGCTCATTAAAGCCGTTGAAAGGACGTAGCAACAAGACCTGGTCATCCTCACGGTCCATCGAAGCGTGCGGACTTTGTTATCTGCTTCTAGCGCACGTATTTCTCGTCGCTTTAGCTGTTTCGAACACGAGCGGGCTACGTAGTGTCTGTGTTGCTTTTGTGAAGAGGATAATTACCTTCGAACTGAAATCTAATAAATGGACACTGTTGTCTCTTCCTGGGTGTTCGGTAGTTAGGGGAACTTCGGATTATTCGGTTGGCGGTCCGATTCTCTCTGGTGCTCTCGACCAACCTCATTTTTCATTGTCATGTTCACATTGAAAACTTTCATGCGCAACGTTAAAATTAAATCTTTCAATATAGAAAGCATAAATCTAAAAACGATACAAAACTTTTACGAGTGTATTCGAAGCACTCGGAACATTTCTACACACATTTAAACAATTTCCAATTTTTTTTAGAATTTCTTTATAATTCACGATCATGTGCCTACTTTGGTAATTCCTAATGGCGGTCTAGAATGCGACATTTAAGTGTGAGCGATATTCAAATCTATTATCTCTGCAACATCAACTTCTGTGATCTTATTCATAAATGATTTAATAATCATAGTTCATCAATGTGCAATAGGTTTTCACAGATTTACAATATTTTAGAATTCTGCAATGTTTTACAATTTTACTAACCGCATGTTGACTGATAACTCTCCACAAATGAAAAATAAAAGACCCTTTATTAAAAGATTAATTGATTAATATGGTTACAATACAGAGAAAGGAGTAATTCATCATTTACTTTTACACCGCAGGAGTTAATGATAATTGATACTAAGCCATCATGTAACTGTCACTAAAGTTTTGTAACGAAGCCTCGATGAATTCCCCATTAAAAAGTTACAGCATATAAATATTTCCCTATACACATAATCCTCCACCGATTTCTAAAGTGATCTATTAAATGTTTCAAGTTAATACCCCGGTCATAAATATTTCATCGTAACGCGCAGATCTTGAAAATTGCGAAAACAACAGCGCCTCGTTGAATGACTCGCAAACCTACGAAACAAACGACCGAAAGAACGAACGCCGGGAAAGTTTGCCAATCCGAAAGTTTCGCGATACCTTCCGTATCAGCCGCGTAGAGCGCGATTATACTTGCAAATGAAAAATGTTTCTGTTATGATACCTGCGCGGCGTCACGCATAATCTTTATTGAGGAAGCTTAATAGCTAGGAGCCTCGGACAAAGAAATGACTCTAATAACGCTTTTTATGCTTTCGCAGAGCCGCGTGTTTTCATTCTCGAAAATTGTCGAAAGACGTGCGTGTTTCTTTCGGGAGAAATTCCGGACACGAAAGTGGTGCACATGCAAACTGATGTAGAATCTTTCGAAAATTTTTTCAAGAAATAAAACCAACTTGAATTTGAAGATTGAACCTTCCTATTTGCAACGAGATCTTAAAAATTGATCTACGATTTTTTTGGACCGATCTGTATAACAAAAAATGTGGACCAAAATTGGTTCGCACAGAGAAGCAAAATTCGACGCAGAGAGCGGTATTTGGACTATCTAGCTGGCCAAAACTATTGCAACGTTATTTATGGTCTCAAGGTCATAATATTATATATCGTTGAATTCGTCTTAAAATCAGCTACAGCATTATGGCATAAAAAATACATTTTAACGATTAAAAAATCAAAGTGACCTTGATTAGTTGTAAAAAAATATTTTCGAAATTTTATATG
>CM052341.1:17973030-18008210 GCA_028455595.1 Lasioglossum vierecki | reverse complement strand
AGACTAATTTAAGGTATTATAAAGCTAAGAAGAGGTAAAATAAACTTCCTGGGACCCTGTTCTTCAATCAAAGGGTGGAAGTCGTAAATCGGAATTGTGGTTGTACTATGGGGGAGTTTGATGGGATAATAAATTCTGTATAAAATTGTAAAACGTAAACGAACATTATCAAAATTAGGATGAGGTAAAATAAATTTTCTGGGGGTAGGACTTTGGGTCGCTTTGAAGTCGAGTTAGGGCCCTCGAACTCGGACGCGTGGGAAACAGTTTCCCATTGCCCTAATATTCTTCTCACGGATCGGGGGGTTCGGACGGAGGTATCGGCAGCAGAAGGGCCGATAGCCGGCCGCGCCGTTTATCCGACACGTATGCATATAACCGTAAAAACGGGAAAAAAGCGAGACGGTCGGGCGCAGATAACACTTTATGCGAAACAAACGATCCTGCAAGGTTCATCTCGGTCACGAGTGCTCGCATTTGCATGCATACAACCGTAGACCGGTCCTCGCGTTTCCGGTTGTCCCGTCGCGAGAGTGAGGGAGAGAGGGAGAGAAAGAGGGTTTTCGTGAAAACGGTAACCCGAGGCTTACCATCGGCGCCGGCTGGCCTTCCCGGAGCCAGAAAATGTCGTTTCGGAACCCGACGGTAAAACGACAGACCCCCTCCCCTTCATAAACGATGGGGAGCACGCCTCCCTCCGAAAATTGACAATCGGCGAATCTCTGGACAATAACTTCGGGCCAACGAGAGACGCGCGGATTTTTCAGGACTCGATCCTGTAACCGGATGGATTTTTTGAAAGCTTCATTTGTTGCGTGTATATCCTGCAAATAATTGATCTTCCTCTTCATGGTGAAAAACTTGTTTAAAAATTTTAATTATATGTTTTCCATACAACTGTAACCGGAGAACTGTATGGATATTTTGAAAGCTTCATTTGTTGCGTGTATATCCTGCAAATAATTGATCTTTCTCTTCATGGTGAAAAACTTATTTAAAAATTTTATTTATATGTTTTCCATACAACTGTAACCGGAGAACTGTATGGATATTTTGAAAGCTTCATTTGTTGCGTGTACATTGGGGAAGGCTATTACAAAGGAACATATTCAGTTGATACAAACCAATTTTGATGAAACTTATGTGAGATATATTTCTTCGAAAAATATTTGAGACGTGTTTTTTTATCAGCAACCATCCACTCTGAAGGGGTGAAAATAATCGTCAAAGTTGGGGGTCAAAACCATACTTTTTAAGATATCTCGGAAACCAGTGGTCGAAAAAATTCGATTTTCTTTTTATATGAAAAAGTTTTTCAATACATAGAAGTCTATAACATATTTAAATTTCATCAAAATCTGAGTGGAAACTCAACTTGTACATAATTACCGTCAGAATTCCTTTCTCCGCACGCCAGGTGCGAGACTATCTTTCATTATGCGTAATTATTGTTAAATGGCAAAAAAAAAGAAAATCCTGAAACACGTATCCCCTACTTTGGATTGAAGATCACACAACCAAATTTACATTAAAATTAAGTAACATTGGATACGAAAAACTGCAAAAAGCATCAAATTTTTAATATATTATTTAAACAAAAAACGTTTGTTAAAATTTTCTTGCACGACTACATTTTCAATTAAAAATGAAAATCGAATTTTATCGACCACTGGTTTTCGAGATATCTTAAAAAAATATGGTTTTAACCCCCAACTTTGAGGGCTGTTTTCACCCTTTCACAGTGAATGGTTGCCGATAAAAAAAACGCGTCTCAAATATTTTTCAAAGAACTACATCTCACATAAGTTTCATCAAAACCGGTTTGTATCAACTGAATATGTTCCCTTGTTAGTTATAATTGGTGAAAACTTGAGTTTCACGACTCCCCCTAATATTTTTCCATTTGGTAAGACAATAATTCCTGCAAAATATGAAGTTGATCGGATAAGGGGAAGATGTGCCACATTGACGTCAAAGTTGCGAAAGACAAGAGATTTTATAGGAAAAAAATTTTTTTTTAGAAGTTTTCAGTATTGCTGTACGGTCCTCTCACCGTTTGACAGAATTCTTGAGGGGTTGTTTTGTGATCTTTACATCGTTCTACCCGAAACAAGAGATTCGAGCAATAACAAACTTGTTAAAATAATAATTTCATCTTTCCAGTTTTAGATCACACCATTCTTGCCATAGTTGCGCAAAATCCGCAGTCCAGTTCGGTACGAGGAGAGCAGAATCGGCTGACCGTTTCTTGGCAAGCATCCCCGAACGAACTATTTCGTAGACATAACCGTTTGTTCGTGTTCCTGGCGACAAAGAAGACTCCTCGGACAGCCTTATCTACTACCGGATGAAAACAACTCTACGGAGGACGATCTATGTATACATCCTCTTTGAAAAGAAGGGGAAAACTATACACACGCGCATGCATACACGGTCAGCGGTTCTAATCCGTAAGAGCTGATTCACCTGGCGTCTAGCAGTTTGAAAAGCCCAATCAAAGGATTTTAGGAAACTCGAGCGTCGAAACTGGGTGATGCGGGGGACGCGCACAGTGCTCATCGATTCGAAATACGATCCAGAACGAACAAAAACGCGTGCGCGCGTGCTGAAATCCGCTGATGTGAATTCTCACGGAAGGCCGTTACAGTGACGCGTAAGTAACCCATACACGTGTCGCGCGATCAAATCACCACCGGCTACGGATTACTCGGGGGATAGTGAATTTTTTCACAGGTACAAAGTTCGAATCGAATGCAATCTAGCGAATAAAATATCGCGCAATGGCCGTTTGCATAAACCAGACCAACAACGAATGCTAATGCCGCGGAACTGGTCATTTTATGGCGGAGTTATAATAAAATCCGCGGTTTACCGACAAATACAGAAATATATAAAAATGTGGTAAAATGTTTGTCGGACATGAAACCAACGCGACGTTAAACATCGAAGCTTCCTCTTTGCGGCGAGTTCTTAAAAATTGATCTATGACTTTTTTAAGCCGAATTATTCAGTTTTGAATGAGAAGTATCCTGTGAAACTGAGGAAACGGGTTGTCTCAAAAATTATGCCTATTAAAATGCCTGTAAAAATATTCAAAAATTTTTCTGGGTAATGAAACCAACGTGAAGTTTATGATGAGAGCTTCCCCTTTACAATGAGATCTCGAAAATTGATATACGATCATTTTCGGCCGAGTTGTCATACTTTGAATGAAGGCTGTACCGGGAACCCCATAACACTATCCAACAACAATAATGTTTTCATATAACTGTTGGGTGGATCTTATAGAGTTTTTCGCGCTGATTTAATTTTTCTTCTACACGCACAATTTTTTAGAAATTTGAATTTCAAAAAAGACGTATTTTTCGACTTTAAGTCGAAAGTCTAGAGAGTCCTCTGATGTAAAGAATAATACAATATCTTTTATAATAACATCATAATATTTATTCAAAGTCGAAAAATATGTCTTTTTTCAAATTCAAGTTTCTCAAAAATTGTGCTTGTAGGAGAAAAATTGAGGCCAGATTCGGAATCAAGACGAAAAACTTTATAAGATCCACCCAAAAGTTATATAAAAACATGAAAAAAGTTGAAATTTGTTGAACAATGTAATCAATCACCGTATCAATCTCGGTCCCCATTTTTGTAGCATAAAACAGTAAAAAAAATTGTAGATCAATTTTTAATATCTCGTCTGAAAAAGGGAGGTTCGATTATCGAATGCAAGTTCGTTTCATTCCCGAGAAAAATTTTCGAAAGTTTCTTCAGCCGTTTGAATGTGTAACACCTTCGTGTCCGTAATGAATAAAAGTATATGTATCTGCATGCAACTTCTTTGTCTGACGACTAGTATAGGTACCTTTTTTCGACGCGTGGAAGGAGTCATCTTTCGGCACGTACTGTATGTCGTACTCGAGGGTAGTTTTCGGCAGGATGCGCCTCTCCTTGTTGATCTTGTAGACGGCATACTTGAAGGCCAGCTCCGTACTGCTATCCTTTTGGTCATGAGTGAATATAGCACCTGGAAGCAGCATAAAATGACAGCAGCGATTAGAGAGAGACAGAGAGAGAGAGAGTCTGAGAGAGAGGGAGAGAGAGTCCCAAAGAGAAGAAGAGAGTATAGCCGGGACAGCGTAAAGTGGTTCATTAAATTTGATTTTCGCGTGCGGTGGCGGAAATCCTCGATCAAAATGCACCCTTTCATGCCAATATACTTAGAACGTGCTGACCCCGCTATTCTTTTCGGACGAAGGACAAGTGCACTTCGATGCACATTCTACTTCTGCGGCCTGTCCTTATTAATTCCCCATGAGTCCCCTAATCAACGGAGGGGCGTGCAGAGGAAGAAGGGGTGTGTCCGAATCGTTATTGTTCATGTGACAGTGTCGAAAAACAAAAAAGAACAAAAAAAAATTCAACGGTGTACCTTTGATAACGGTTCACCGCCGGCGGATTTGCATCTCGAGTGCAGTCTGTCATACGCTTCATGCCAGATTCTTCGAGTTGTATCGCGGCTCGAGTGCCACGAGGCAAACTCGTTTACTAATTGCTGATCGATGCTTCGAAACTCGCCGAGGCCACCAGCATGTCAAGGACCAAGCTGTACGTATACAAAGGAATACAGTTGCCGAGGGGTGTTTTGGTGTGCTCTCGCTCAGAAAATGGCCGACTTTTGACAGTGATTTTAGTCGAAATAATCCTCGAAAACTGAAGGTACCACCTTATACGATATACTAGCTTAACCCTGATACGCTCCTCAGAAATAGTTCCATAAAAGATTCCATAATACTTTCTCACTCATTTTTGCTTCACAATCTGACCCTTCACTGCATGATTTTTTTTTAATTCGGATGAAAAAATTGAAAGAAGGCTCGCTTTTGTGTTTTATTTGAGGGAAAAATTTTCTGAAAAAATTCAAACAATATTTTCAGAAAATGAACATAATTTCGAATGATAAGGAAATACATTCTTAGTTTAATATTATACTATTATTATTATATTTTGTTAACTGTATCAGATTTGATACGCTATGCAGCGAAGGGTTAAATTAATAAACTTTGCTTCATTCATCACGTCGCATTTCAGAGAAATACGTCTCAGAACACAGATAAAGAGGAACATCAATCGTTTAAAGAGGTAAGGTACACCCTAAGAAAAATATTACTAAAAACTTTACTAGAATAAAATAAATCTTACTAGAATATTACTAAAAAAATATTAAATTGTTATATATGCATGTTACGAACTGTGTGAGAGCTCATTCTAAAGATCGCGCTTCACTTTGCTCATGATTTAACGAGATTATGTTTATATACAGGGTGTCCCAAAATTCGTGTACTTCCCGGAAATGGGAGGTTCCTTGGGTCATTTGAAGCGACATTTTCCTTTACAAAAATGACGCCAGCGGCTTTGTTTAAGAGTTATTAACAAAAAACACAGACCAATAAGAGCGCGGCTAGAGCAAACGGAGTCCGACTCAGCGACAGGTCCCGCTTAGCGTGGCGGCGCCATTGGCCGAGCCAGAATTAATCCTCTGTAGCCGCGCTCTGATTGGTCCGTGTTTTTTGTTAATAGCTCCTAAACAAAGCCGCTGGCGTCATTTTTGTAAAGGAAAATGTCGCTTCAAATTCAAGGAACCTCCCATTTCCGGGAAGTACACGAATTTTGGGACACCCGGTATAATAATAATATGAGCGTCCAAGTAGGGGGAAAAATCGAGACAACCACCCTCGGGTTCCCATGTATTTTTCTAATACAAAACGATTTTGTTTACTTAAATCATAAGGAGAGCGAAGCGCGATCAACATTCTTCTTTATAATCAGCCCTCACCAGGCTTGTGCGAGAACCCGGATTTCTCGGGTTCGGGACGGGTCGGGTTTCCCGAGATTTCGGGTTCTCGCACAAGCCTGGCCCTCACACAAATATAATATAACTAGCTTTCCCCCGCCACGCGTTGCGGTGGCACAGTATTTTTAAAACCATGTACATGCTGAACGTGTTTGTGATAATCTATTCCGTTCAATTCCATTTCTCTTTTCGCATTGCTCTCTAGTTCTCTCTCTCTCTCTTCCTCCATCTCAAATTAAACATAAGTACTACCATTCAAAAGTTATAATCAGAACCGTGGCCAAAAGAGGGCGAAAAAATAAGATAATTTGGAACTTGCCCTCGCACGTAAGCCAGCGTAGCAGAAACAGTCCATAACAGTATTCATTATTGAAGGACAATAAAAATCATAAATTATTCTGTTTTGTCGTCAATAAGATGGCGAGTTACAACAAAGTGGATAGCGTGAAAATATTCCTCGTGTTCAAATACCTATGTACACTAATTTTCATAACGATAAGTCCATCCGATCAAAAGTAATGAACAGAAACGTGCCGAAAAGAGGGAGAAAAAGTGGTAATTACGTCACAACTTTTGAACCAATAGAGTTTTTTGAATGCGGTTTGCTTTTAAACATTCCCGAAGAAACGCCGAATCTAATGGTTCAAACCCCAGCTTTCCACGTTGAGCAGTTTCGACGTCTATTAATCATATATATATATATATATACAAACATCCATTTTTATATATATAGATGTAATATGCTCCTATAAGGACAACAAACAACTGTTGCCCGCAAGCACCGTGTTATTGACGAAAACGGTGTTTACGGGAACCAGTTGTTTGCCCTTATACGAGCATGTTACGAGCTGTGTGACGGCTAATTATAAAGAGGAAGGTTGATCGCGCTTCGCTCTCCTCATGATTTAACAAGATTATGTTTATACCTAATAATATGAGCGTATAAAGTAGGGGAAAAATCGAGAAAAAAACGGAGAAACGACCCTCAGATTCTAGCTCAGGGGTTGGTAACACTGAAATAATATAATAGGATCAGGGTGTACCCTACCCCCTTAACACTAGAAAGACTGAAACTTAGTATATACCTATATTGCCCCAAAGCAGTCAAAATGACTGCATTGTGAAAGAATATCTAATGTGTAAAGAAATTTGTTTAAAAATTATTTTTAATATTTCTTATATTATTATTATATTAGTCATACAACAAGTTATTAGTAAGTTCGCGGTCCTCCCACTCTATCAAAGCGTATCGATTACAGTAAGTGATCCTACAATCAGTGATCCTCCTTCCCCCTGAACTACGTTATCGCGCGTTCGAGGGGAATGAGGTGTGTGGGCAGGCCTGGCATAAAGATTCGAATAACAAGTCACGTACAAGTGACGGTAATCAAAGAATATATACACTGTTATGCGAATTCGGAGCCGATCTGGTCATATAAGAAATTTACTCAATTCAATAATAAAAGTCATTTGATTATTTAAAATTTCCCAAGTAGTCAAAATGACTGCTTTTAGGCAATACAGGTATAACACACACACACACACACACACACACACACACACACACACATACCGGAAATGAAAGAGGGGGGGAGGCAACTGCAATGATTAATAAACGCATTTATGTTGTACAAAAAGTCGAAAAATTCTAAGAAGCTGTGCCATAATATATACGATTGTTTTTCTAATTGAAATTGAAAAGCAGTCAAAATGACTTCCTTAGGCAATCTAGTGTTAATACTATATAAAAAGAGTAAATGGGTGAATTTTCACCCTGAGGAACGTATGAGGGTGAAAATGTTGGCAATCACTTATGAAGGTTGGTAGGTTCAGTGTTAATATCGAAGACTCCCCTAGGAGTCCTCAGTATTTCATATTCCTCGGTGTTGGCGATTGCTATGCATAGCACCGCAGAAATTCCGTCAGATCTCTGGACGTTGCAGGAGAGATAACGTTGGGTAAAAGGAGGACGCCGAAGAAAAGAACTAGATCGAAACTGTATTATTTAAGGTTGCTTCGTGCTCGATGATGGCTCCTCTATTTTCGTCACCCTGCATCGACGGGCGCCGATAGCATAGCTCCCGGGGCTAGCCTAGGAAGGTGGAACTACATCCAAGACGAGCTTCGTAGGACCAAAGGAAGCTGGTCCAGCCGGTGAAAAAGCGTCATCACCGTCCAATCAGGCGGATGGCCTCGATTTTGATAGGGGTCGGACCTTGCGAAATGAGGGTATCGCAGAAATAAGATCCTCTCTGCAAGAAAATTGCTAGGGCACGTCTCTTTGCAAAATGTTCGCCAGCCTGTTTGGATATTTACATTTCCACGAAACTGGCCTGGGGGATGTACATAGCTTAAGTACCCTCTGAGATTAGGTTGCAGAGGGTTTCGCATAACATTTGCGACCTAGTGCCGTTGGCTGTTTGCGAGACTTGTAGAAGCTCGCCGCGAATTAGTCGGTGAATAGGACACCCGATGAAAGCGACCACGTTCCGATTACTGGTTCGTCGTATGTCACTGTCGCAGCCGCGGGCCGCCGTATTCTTGATAGCCACCAAGGAAATTGATAACACCACGCTCCTCTAGACAACCGGCCATTTTTCACCGACAAAAGGACGATCCTTCAGCCGTCCACGCTCGATTAATGCCAGCATAGCCCGTTAATTAATTCTCTGAGCGACGGGATCGACTCGCATAGTCATATCATGGTCCATGGAAAAATGTATAACTTGTGCGATTTCGATTATTTTTACTAGACAAAAACTCGGACATGTACTTTGAATACCGGTAAATGTGTATATTAAATTTCAATTCAAAAGGTTGGATAGTTTCCCAGAAAAAATTCCTGAACATTGGTTAATTTAGCACTCGAGGTTAGACCATACCCTAAAACCAAGCTCCATAAAAAATATAATAACTTATGCAAGATTTATTATTTTCAATGGATAAAAATTCGACATGTACTTCGAATACCGGTAAATGTGTATATTGACTTTCAATTCAAAAGGTTAGATAGTTTCCCAGAAAAAAATTCCTGAACATTGGCTAATTTAGCACAGTCGAGGTTAGACCATACTCTAAACCAAGCTCCACAAAAATATAATAACTTATGCAAGATTTATTATTTTCAATGGACAAAAATTCGACATGTACTTCGGATACCGGTAAATGTGTATGTTGAATTGCAATTCAAAATGTTAGATAGTTTCCCAGAAAAACTTCCTGAATATTTGCCAATTTAGCAGTCGAGGTTAGATCATACCTTAAACCAAACTCCATAAAAAAAATAAAAACTTATGCAAGATTTATTATTTTCACTGGACAGAAATTCTACATGTACTTTAGATACCGGTAAATATGTATGTTAATTTTCAATTCAAGATGTTGAATTGTTTCCCAGAGAAAGATTTCTGAACACTGGTCAATTTATCGATTAAAGTCAGACTATCCCTTAGACTCTAAAGCATGGTGAATCGATACTGTTTACGTCATTAACAGAGTCAGAAAAACGGTGAGCTTAAAAAGTTGAATGTGGTAATATCGAGTACCCCACGCAACAAGAATCCATAAATCGGTTAAAACCCAAAGAAATCTGGAAAAAACCGCACCCCGTTGCAACGGCTCTCCCTCTCCCTCGTGCAATTTCTCTCGTCGAACCTTTAACCTCTCCAGGTCTCCAGTTCTTTGCGGTTGTTTTATCCACCGCTGGCGAATCCTGCTAATCCATTTATCGGTATATAACCGGGTTCCTTTCGGGTGCAATTCCTCTAGGATAGTCTGTAGCACAGTGGTGAACACAACTGTTTCTCTCCGTTTTTTCGCGCAAAGCGGCGATAAGTACCGGACTCGACAGAAACGTGGTCGACTTCTTGCGACGACGGTTTCTTTCCGAGCACCCACTCTTAACAGCTCCGCTTTATCATTCGTCGTTTAAATGTCAGGGGGAGGGGAGAAGATTTCGAACGAAAACGGTGGTCAGAGGGGGTCCGTAGTTTTTCTGTGGGTTTGTTTGCCAAGAATTATCACCTGCAGCGTCGAAGGAAACGAATCTCGGGGCTAATGTCCGGGGAAGAAATACATAAATCTTCCTACGGAATTGTAATGACCACGGAAGAAACTGGTCTACAACGTTTGCGAGGTGTCTTCGTAATCGCCGGATAACGGTGGGACGTTTTTACAGTTTTTCAACTTTGTGACGATTTTTCTGCTAGGGATTGCTGAGTCGTCGCGGCTCCCGTTCAATTGCTAATTGCTTCCGTGGTTCTCAACAGGCAAATCTAGACTATCCCCTAAAACACGTTCTACAAAAAAATATGAAAAAAATCGTGCAATTTTTATTGTTTTTACTTGAAATAAATCGGACACGTTCATTAAATAATTGTAAATATGTATGTAAATTTTCAATCCAGAGGTTGGATAACTTTCGAAAGAAAAATTCTTTAATATTGACAAGTTTAGCAGTCAAAGCTGGACTATCCTCTAAAAGACGCTGTATAAAAAAAGTAATAACTCATGGAATTTTTATTCTTTTTA
Organism: Lasioglossum vierecki; assembly: GCA_028455595.1. NCBI lineage: Eukaryota > Metazoa > Arthropoda > Insecta > Hymenoptera > Halictidae > Lasioglossum > Lasioglossum vierecki. The sequence goes on along the minus strand of CM052341.1, from coordinate 17,997,832 downwards.
CATTAGAAAAATCAGAGAGGTATTTGAAATATTGGTAAATACGTTTGTGAAATTTCAATGGGAAAGGTCCGCTAATTTTTGAGAAAAAAATTCCTAAAAATTGGCAAATCAGGAGAGTGGATCCAGATGAGATTAAGATTTTGCTTTTGGAAATCCAAATTTTACATACTTGCAGCTGTTGAAGTAGAGAAGCAATGAATGAGAACGATTTTGAAAGAGTGAGTATTAATTGAAGTGATTCTCCATTGAAAAACGGAGCTTGTATCGTAGAAATCAACGACGTTATCCCACATCCATTTTCAACGTAATCTTCGCGAATCCCATGGGCTTAAGATAAGGTGGCCCGGGGTTTCTGCAGGTTAATCTCCATTTCTGTGGGATTATGTCCACGAACGAGCGGGTATAGTGCGCGAGCAACGCGAGATACATAAATCTGAAATATCTCAAGGAAGCTGCACGGTTTAATATCGCTGTATCGTTCTGTGGAGCATCGGTTAATCGGGTTTTGCTGTTTGGTCGACTTACCGACTCCGTTCTTGAACGGTCTAGATATTCCTCGGAACACAATTTGAAAATCAGAATTGCAATTGCAGCCGTCCAATTCCGGCAACGGACCGTGCACATTTAAGCACTCGCCAGTTTTCTATAAAAAGAACTAGTCGGGACACCATAAAATTCGGTCTCTTTGTATGATTCCGAGGTGTCGGCGCATTCCATGTTTCGCGTGGTGCAATTTCGCAAACACGATGCATTCATTTTCTGTTCGTCGCCGCTGCGACGCGGCGAAATAATTGCATTCCAGAGAACAACGATATCTACATGTATCTGCAATTCCGTAGATGCAACGAAGAATAATCATCTTCGCGGGACAGTTCAGGTGCTGATTTCTCCATTACTTTTATCAGTCGGTCGCTCGCCGAGTTTGTTATTTCTTCGACACAGAGCGATCAATTCAATCTCTGCGACTGCTTTCCGCTTCCTTGCCGATCGAAGTTCCTGATTCGGAGAGCTGTCGCGATAAAGAGTCTTCGCAGTTACGCGACTTTCACAGGATTTTTATACAAGTTGCTGGAGATCTGTGCAAGTTTCCTCTTCATCCGACGGTACATTTGATCGGATGTCTCGTCGGATGAGGCTCCGGTTGGGTTGAACTTCTCCTGAGGACACTAAAAATATTAAATAAATATACTTTTACGTATACAATCCTGCAGATTTTGAGGAGGATATTCCAAAAATCCCAATTTCAATTTTAAGGCTTAATTGGTTCAAAAGTGATGAGTGTTTGAAGTTGAACGCCCTCATTAGTCAAAGAAGCCCAAGATCGCTCAATTTTAAACACCCGTAACTTTCGATCCAGTGGATCGTAACAGTGAAACTTAGATTTTTGGAATTTCCTCCTCAAAGTCTACAGGACTGTTAAAAAAAATTTAACATTTTTGGTGTCCTTGGATGAAGTTTAGCTCAATTTGACTCCTGTTCACTGCGGTAGATTTTTCACGTTGCATGAAGACGGGATACACGATTTTATAAGGTATACTATCGAAATGAAAATATGAATCGGATTACGACGATGGGACGACGCGTGACGGCTTAAACGCGTAATAATTCTTAGGATTACAACTGATCTCGATGCACCGACGAGGTCTAGACCCGGCTCGAGAGCGCGACGAATGGACCAGTTTTCCAGTGGACCGTGAGACATTACGAACTTAACATCGTTTTGCCAGTCGTACGGCGTGCATCGCTGACAACACAGTTTGCTACCGTTGTTCTCGGAACTCCGTGCACCAGCCACGTTGCCTCCGATGAATTATTACGCAGCCGCCGCCGCCCTCGTCTGGCGGTCGCTTCTTCTGGCAAACAACGGGGTTTTTACTTTCACGTCGGCTTCGCCACGTAAACACCGGCATTCGTTAACGGACTCTCCGGATATTTTGTGTTGGCGATTGTACGAATACAACGACAACAACCGCTTCTTTATCTATTAACACTAGTCCCACCGCGCCGCGAAAGAATTCAAAATAATAAATATCTCCAATTTGCTGCCGACCCATGTTTTCTATAATGTAGTTCATATAAAAATATATAACTTATGCAATTTTCATTATTTTCACTGGAAAAAATCAGACATGTACTTCAGACACCGGCAAACATGTATATTAAATTTCAATTCAAAAGGTTGGATAGTTTCCCAGAAAAAATTCCTGAACATTGGCCAATTCAGCACTAAAAGACAGACCCCATACCCTAAATCAAGCTCCATAAAAATATATAATAACTTGTGCAAATTTTATTATTTTCACTGCACAAAAATTCGACATGTACTTCAAATATCGGTAAATGTGTATGTTAATTTTCAATTCAAACGGTTTGATAGTTTCCCAGGAAAAAATTGCTGAACATTGTCCAATTTAGCAGTCGAGGTTAGACCATACCCTAAAACGGGCTTCATAAAAAATATAATAACTCTTGGAATTTCCATTATTTCTACTTGAAACAAATCACATGTGTGCCTCAGATATTAATGAATACGTATGCAAAGTCCAAATTTAAAGAGTTGGATGCTGAGACCCGAAAAAAATAACTGCGTAAAGAGTCTGGAAAATTAGACTATTCCCTCGAGAATCAAATGAATTTCTGACGATGAATCGTGACCGAGTCGAGATAAGGAACTGATAGGAAAAGTGCGCGACAATGCAGGACAATTAATAGTTGACGGGACCTGTTTCGTCGCATAATCCCTGTCTCGCGATAAACGCGGCCCTTCACTATGAATTGATCGTTCTATTAGCGGCGCTATCCGTGCTGAGGCATCGACGGGAGGGATACAGTCGCTCGCTATCAAAAATCGCGGCAACAAGGATGATTAATGGAGCGGGATAGGCGACACGCGGCTCGACGTTAATGGCCCGAAATTATCGTCCGCGAGAGCCCGATTGCCGGCCTGCAGCAAGACGTATCGACTTCGTCGGATAACAGAGCTCTGTGATCGGAAATCCGTCCCAGAAACCGCCTGGCAGTAACTCACACCGCTACGGTTTCGATCAGCTCGAATTAGGGTTACGGGAATCGCGCGAAAGCGTCTCTGACGGAACAAGCACGCCTCTGTCATCGATCGCCGCCGGATTCTATCCTCCTCGTTTTTCACGCTCACGATCCAAACTAGAACCAACAGCAAAACGATCGAATTTATCCGTTCTTTAACAATTCGTATAGAGAGTCGATCGACGAAACGAAATATCATAGCTACCGGGGGAATGAGAATTGAATCGACAATTATATAGCTCGGTTGTCAACCAATCCATCGCCCGTCTCCGTGGAACCAGCGCAACTTCTCAAACAGAAGAGGAATTCCCGCACTCGGTATAATGCCCTCGCCGAATGGAAAAGTTTCGCAAAAACTTTTACTCTACTTTCTGGGGATCTATCCTCTCATCTTTCGTGCTCTTATCTCACGGTGTCTCTTCCTCGCACTGTCCTTCTTCTTCTTCTTCTTCTTCTTCTTTGTACGTGGCTGACTTTCGAGCCGATTCTTTTTTCCGACTGTCCATCTCTTGGAGAAGGCGGAAAGAGTGATTTTCGAAATACCTCGACTATGCGCGACAGCTCTCTCTCCGTTTCTTCTTTTCTTGCCATCTTTGTTTCGGTTCAGTTTCCTCTCATTATCTCTCTTGGACACTTATTCTCGTTTCGTTTCATTCAACGGAATCCCAGAGTCGGTTGTGACGGAACGCTAGCACGGAAAATGGTGTCGGAAAGGGAAGAGGGCCAGTAGGAATTTAAAGAGCTTGCAACCTAGTCCGCTTCGAAAAATCGAATCTCTTTAAAGCTTTGTATGTGTAGGGTATCGTGGTGGAAGGTCTCTTTGAGATTCAAAATAATCGCGTGGTTTTAACATCGAAGACGACACCAGACAGAATACCGTATCGACGTGGACCTAGATAGAGCGGTGCAGCTACACCATTTTCGAACTTTCGGCGATGAAAAAAATATGGAAATCGAGCTGAGACGATGCTTGAAATACTTCAGAACAATCCCTGTCCCTTGTCAAACAAATAGATGTGAAAAAATTGTTCAAAACGCATACTTCACTAATGAATTTCCTAGCAGAACCTGAAAGCAGCGTTCTTTTTTGTCGCACAACTCCGCCATTTTGTAACTTTTAGGGACTAATAAAATATGGAAATGGAGCTGAGATGTTGCTTGAAATACTCCAGAAAAATTCCTGTCCCTTGTCGAACAATTAGAGGCGAAAAATATGTTTAAATATGCAAACTTTACTGACGAGTCCCCTAGCAGAACCTGAAAGCAGAGATCTCTTTTGTCGCACAACTCCGCAATTTTCTAACTTTCAGGGACTAATGAAATGTGGAAATGGAGATGAAATGATGTTCGAGATACTCCAGAAAAATTCTTGCCCCTTGTCAAACAATTGGAGGTGAAAAAAATATTTAAATATGCAAACTTTAACGATGAGTCCCCTAGCAGACCCATTTTTTTATTGTCTTCCTCTCATTCTGATTCGAATCACGGGTGAGGGCCCTTTCTTTGATTCACTTCCTGTGATTATTTCCAAAAATCACCACTCCTGTTTTTGGCTGTCCCCCCTAGAAGACCCTGAAAGCAGCGATCTCTTTTGTCGCACAACTCTGCCATCTTCTAACTTTCCAGGACTAAAAAAATATGGAAATAGAGATGAGATGTTGTCTCATAATATACCCACAAAAATCCCTGCTGCCTGGCAACAAATTAGAGGTGAAAAAAATGTTAAAAGATTCACATGTAGCCCAAGCGATGAGTGATGATGCTACCTATGAGTAGCCAGGGCTGTCTTCATCGAGACGGATTAAGAGTGGCCGGCTAAACTGTAGCGGGCGTAAGCGTCGAATTCATCCGAGAAGCGTTGAATATAAGTCCCGCCGAATTTGCGGCGAGAAGAACGAATTTCGGACCGGCGTAATTAATGGCCGGGAACCAAGTGATTAATAGTTTGCGTGCACCGTGCAGCGCCGCGATGGGTTCGAGTTTATCGTGCCGGTGCGGCGTAGCGCGTCTCTCTTGCAGACGCCGTCGTCGTTGCCGTCGAGCGTAGGCTACCGAGTTATTAAACTAATGCGACTCGTTAGTAGTTCGCGGCCCCGTGGCCATCGAGAGGAGTTTCGCACGGATGAAATTCCGCCGAACGCTCGAGAACGAAAGTGTTTCCGTTGCTGCATCCATAAATCGGAATTGGTCTCATTAACCAGCCGTATCGTTTACAACTAAACCGATCCTCCGAACGCTGTTTGTTACGCCTCCACGAAAATTTCGGAAACTATGGCGCCTGACACTGTGGACACTTGTACAGACCTATCGTGGAAATAGTCTAGGGAATTATTGAAAAAATTCGAAAGTCTTTTTCTCTGCTATTCGAGAGGCGAGGAAAATGCAGGCTGTACGTATGCAACAATAAAATACCTATCTGGAACGCTGTTTATCTGGGAAAGTGGTTTTCCAGTAATGTTATTAATTTTTCTATCCGCAGTTATCCGGCCGTGTCGTAATGTCAATTCACCGCGTAAACCGGATTAACCAGGATTCCTCATATATTTTTAATCAGGTTAAAATCTGGGGTGCAACCCCACCATCTCATTACGCGGTTCGGATTGGATTTGAACTAATCCATGGCGTGCTGGTTCGTATTTTGCAACGACTTCCTCCGGGAAAACACGGTTCTCCATCTATTGTTCTATTGGACATGTATTGGAAATAGAAAATTCGTTTGTAAACATTTCAGATGTACATTAACATGATCGAATTTCTTAGGGTGTAATTGATATTGGTAACATGCGGGTCTCGGACGGTAAATTTGCAATACAACCACTGTTACACGAAACCGTTCGATTTTCCCTCGAAAATGAAAATTAGCTTCGGTAATAAGGTGACGAGGAACGAAGCGTGACGGTCACGCTGTCGCCAGCAGAACCAGCTTGAAATTCGTCAACCTGCGGTGTCGTTAAGTGGCCGATTGAATTTCATCTGTTTCACCAATGGACGTGACACAACAATATGTATATCCCAACCGCGTTTGAAAAATCCATCCACTTTGCATGTTAACGCAACTGTAATTTCGAACGCTCTGCCAGCGAAATGTTGAAGATCGACCAATGGATCCATTTCGAAATAATGATAAATCTATATCCGGGGGAGGGGGTAGAAAAAACAAGTCCGTGCTCTCATCTGTCTGCCAGTCAAGGTTGCAGAGAAAAAAATTCCTCAAATTTCTCGTGCCGCAGAAACAAAGCCATATAAAATCAGCGGCTGACACGAGCCGTCCAAGCGTGCCAACGGCGATCAATGGGTTAAAACCTGCCTCCGCTATAGAGTGCGAGTGTATGAAAATCTGTGCGAACGTGCGTGGAAATACAATAAGGTTGAGGAGGGGAAAGAGCACGAATTGAGGGAGGACAAAGGTACCCTCTCTCTGCCTCGACGCATCCCGTGAGTGGGTTGCGGAGCGGAAGGGGAAAGTGCAGTGGGGAAACACAAGTCTTCATCGGGAGACTGGGTAGCTCTTGAGGAGTCCTCTAAGGGTGGTCGCAGACACGGGAGCCACGGGAATCATTGCTCTAGCATAGATATTTCCCGTGAGAGAGGGGAGACTCCCGTTATAGGGGACTCCCCTCTACACCTTTCTCACCCCCGGATGTGCCTATGTTAATGCTAGGCTCCCGTGGCTTCCAGGAGCCGGCTTTCTTGTCTGAACACACCCTAACAGAGCTAGAGACGCTAGAGAATCGCCCTATGTCTGCTAGAGGATACATCAGTAGGTCAGAGAATACTCTCGTCAGTGAGTCCTTTAGCGGTCCTACTGATGCGTCTTCTAGCAGACTTCTTCAAACTTCTAGCAGCTAGTGCAAGTCCTCTAGCGGGCCTACTGACATATCCCTCAACGGACCGTATTTTTAGTTTGGGCGGTGAGGAAATGTTCTTACGCACACCTTCTCCTCTGATAAACAGTCGGAGAGAGTAGTGTGGGACTCGGCTCCCCCCTCAGTTGGAAACTAGGGGGGATTATAAATTGCCTAACGCGCATCGCCTATACCCACTAAAATCCCACCGCCCGGGAGTCTACCACTCTTCCTAGCTCACATGTTTGATTGGAAATCTACGGACCTCGTTGGCCTGCGATTCGCATCTTACACGGGTCCTCTCTCCAACTCTGAGCCACTCCCGTTCTTTGCTTATTATCCCTCAACAGACTAAACCTAGGGCCAGTCTCTCAGCGGGCCTAGCCTCTAACTGGCCTACTGACTCCTCTAATATACCTAGGACACAACGCTCCCTTCATCGAAAATAAAAATGTTGCTGATCGATTCTGGGGAGCAGGAGTGAACTAAAAATTGACTCCATTCCCTACCAGTTGTTCCACATTGAAAGCAACGATACTCTCATCCAATTCCTTTATGAATGCATAAAAATCCCCAGTGATTCATCCGGCTGGCATATATTGAAGTTGTATGGATGCTTGAATCCCAGGAACGGTTCGACGACAATCGTAACATTGTAGAAAGAAATCCTAGACATCGGAGTCCTAGTGACACTCTCCGGGGTGGGTAAGGATTCGATTGGGCCGTGGCGCGAACTCAATTTTCCACGGTTACTTCAGGTACTCTTACGCAACCGTCTTCGGAATACCGGTACGTCGGTTGCTTCGATGCACAGCCGTCTACAGCAGACTGGAGTTCCTCGGTATAGAGGAAGGAGAGGCAGACGACTGATTTTGTATTCATGGAAAGCATCATGAGTATTTGCTGAAACTCAACACAGCTTGTGGGCCCGAGGACACGTTGTGTTGTCACGACGACGAGGGGTGTAGGAAAGCTCGTCGTCCAGACGAGCAAACGAGAAAGGACCGCGAGAGATACATCCTCCCTGTTATTGGATCCCTATTGGATTGTCTATCCGCGACAGTTCTATCTTAATATTATCGCCGCGACGACGGCCCGCAATCCGGCGAATCAATTTCGCTGTTGCTCCTCTCGTGAAGATCCACCCCGATCAAATCGCTACTTTCCCTCCAGCGATGTGTACAGGGTGTTCTTCCAAATAGGGAACGTTAGAAACAAATTATGATTTTAACTTTCTTAGCTGCATTATATTTTTTTGTTTAGCTGAATTTTTGAAGAGGAATGCTGTGTATTATTTTTGTAAAGTATGTGCGAGAAAGACTTCGAGGTCATTCAAGGTGACAAAGGCAGACAATTGTTAGTCTAGTCATTTAAAGTAAAAAGAATATTGTTGAAATTGCAGGCCTCTGCACAGTGCAATTTGCTGGATATAATGCTATAGGAGACCACTATGATACCATAGGAGAGATCCAATGTATTTTCATGGTGCAATTTTGCGAGGCTGAATAGCCCCATCGCCATTTCACCATGTCACAACGTTATCAACGGACTATTGAATAGCGTTTGTTACGACGAGAATCGAAACCTAAATAAACTCAAAATTGAGCCGTTTTTTCCCCCCTCGGCAGTATAAAAGAGGAGTTCACGTTTTCATGTAAATCCATATTTAAATAGTCAATCGTTTTCGATTGGCAGAATAAAATACTCTCACGAAATGGCTATTGATTAGCCATTCAAACAATTCGTACAGTCGTGCAGTGTGTTGTCTCGATAGAACAATTCAATATGTACATGTTCCATATAAAAATTCAATAATTGTCGACAGTGTATTTAACTTGTATGAAAAGTTGATTGCTTTTTCGACACACATTGTTCGTTAGAAAAATCCGGTGAAAATGATTGTAAAAATCATGGTGTGCCTCGAGCACCATCCGACTAGAGAACAATAAGGGGGAAAGAAGGACTAAAAATAGTATACTCATTAATCAGTATCGATCACGGTGATGAAGATCCGGGGAACGAAGTGGAAGACTTCTTCTTCGAGCGCTGCACACCGCTGCCCTATAAATTCACAGAATCTACCCATAATCAGTCATCGATTGAGGTCACCGACGTTGGGTTCGTTGGCAGTATTCAACTTAACCTTTCGTCTCCCTCGCTTCCATTCTTTCCTGCTTCCATATGAATTCATCGAAATGCTGCGGCGGTTTATTTGAACCTGTATTTTTCCATTTTTTAATTTACTTTTTTTTTACTATTATTATTTTATCTTTTATTTCACTTTTTATTTCACAATTCAAAACCTGGGATCGAATTTAAATTGGCGACTCATTCGCAGAACTGTAAATTCGCAAAATTCCAAAGTGTCGAAATTCATAAAGTACAGAAAAGTCAGAGAATTCCAAATTCTCAAGGTGTGATCTCCAATCAATGGGGTCGAATGAGCCCAATTAAAGTGGCCAGAGTAATCGATTCGGCGAACCAGGGAATTAATATTTCATCGAGAAGCGAGATGAAGACACAAGAAGATTCATGGGTAAGTTAGCCGACTAGAGTGAGCACCTTTGCTTTTTATTCGTCGTCGGACGATAAATTAGAGGCAGTCGAGGAAGTCGATTTCGCAGAAGGAGCCAACGAAGCGTTCGAATTAATGGCTGACAATCGACGTTTCCGTTAAGGTATTCGCAGCGGTGGTCCCGTTGTCGTAATTCATTTATAGGGACCGTTGATCTACTATTCGGAAACCCTGAAACCTCCTTTCCGCGGCCATCGACTCTCTCCTAACAGATCCCAGAGACGCTTCAAACGATCCACACGATTCAAAAATTTTACAAAATCTTCAATAAACAAATCTGCTACATTTCTACAAGCCGAGAATATTGAAATTCATCTGAATCAAATTACTGGCTTCTTCACCGTTCCTGAAAATTGGAACTACAATAACTATTTGATCTAAGAAAATGTGAGCTGTAGGATCTAAGAAAATTGCCTAAACTTTCGCCAACTTATTCGTGGAATTTTTCATATTAAAACGACACTAAGCATAACATAATTTCAACTGTGTTCATGGTTCAAAATGCCTCGATGAATGTATCACTTGTATTCTTAAACAATTTGCTTAATCATTCTACGTGGAAACGCAGTAAGGCATGCACGAGAACCATGCGTCCGACGTTTATATCAATCTCAACAGAGCAGTACTCCTCATTTGTTGCGAAAATCAAGCTGTGTACGTACGTCGAGATCCATTAAGACCCCTTTTCATCTACAGCCTAGCACGTCATGGGCGTTAAATTGTTCGTTTACAAGAACGCTCGGCCGTGAGTCGAAACTACAGATCGACGTAGAGCTGGATATAATTCCATGCACTTTACGTGAATTTTAGGTAAACATTCATTTGGAAGTCTTCGAATTTTAGGTACATGTGGAGGCGGTGTGAACTCAACCAGCAATGATAAAAAAATGGAACTTTTGGTTCACAGAATCGCCATTCGTCCCTTCCGCGAAATTAATTATCAGGCACAGTTCCAGAGGAACCGTCCCTGCCCGCGATAATTGTAATTTACGAGAAGCGGGACGGTGTATTAGCAGAACAAGTCGAGGAAACGTTAAAAAAAGAAGAGAGAGAGAAAGACAGGGAAGTCAGCACAACCCTCTCACCCCCCCCCCCACTCCTAAAACCATAAGCCAACCCCTGATAACGGAGAAAGAGAGATGCGTGAGGGGGGTCAACGTTCTCGATTCGCGACTGGCACAGATCCAATCTTATCCAGCGAGGACCATGCATCTTCCGGGAAATATTTACCGTTTCCTGTTAGCCTTTCAAACCCGGCTAGAAAGAAGGACACTGATCGAGCGTCAAACTGCAACTTGTCTTTCGATACTCGCCGCTGTTTTTACCACCACGCTCGTCATGGTTGTAGCAGTTGCTGCAACGAAGTCGGACACTTCGAGACGTTGGTTCTCTTATTTATCGGCTAGCCAAAAATTCTTACCGCGTCATAAATCCTGCATCTGCGATCCACTGACCCACAGAACATAATTTCAGACAATAGTTCTACGTACCTACATCTATCAGTTTTCAATAAAAGATATTTTATTCGATCGAACTCCTTGAAGCGAAACTTTCGGGGAAGATCGTATTAAAAAGTGATCATATTCAAATTGTTGTAACTTGGAAACTGTTTGCGTTATTTTAACGAAACTTGGCATGTCTGAGAGCTGGAATCCTGCGCTTTAAAACGTATTTAATTTGGTCACGATACGAAGATTGGTTCCCGAGATATCCTCGTGGAAAACAATGGTCGTTTTTTGGCGGAGCGCTATTTATTTCTCTCCCGCACTGGTCACTAACCATTTGTTTCTCTCGCACTGGTCACTGACCATTTGTTTCTCTCGCACTGGTCACTGACCACCGCTACGCACCGTAAGTTCAAGGTCAATTTTACTAATTCATGAATGAGTTATCTCGAGAACGGATTGAGATATCGAGATGGGACAAGGTGCGTTGGAAAGAACATCGACTCTACTATCTCCTGCGCTTATCAATCATGACAATTCCTTCGAGCTCATATATGTCCCATAGTTCCTTGAAAATTGTCTTCTCGTGAATTACAGTCGAACTAACCAATCGAACAGTGTACTTCAAATCGAATGATACAACTAGCGAATGAATTGTTATACCGTGAATGTTGAGTAAAGCGGGGCCTCCATTAGGAAATAGCCGGTGTATAATTCACGCGTTTGAGGTGTACACATCTGTTACACGATGTCCTACAATCGCGGTCCGTGCCGGCTGGCCCGTTAACAAGATGGTCGATGGAATTTTCATTAACAACCGCAAATGTACAGCAGATAGTCGCATTAATTGATGAATAGTTTCCCCGCCATACCTGCCGCGCTATCCCGCCCGGGGACATTCCTCTAACGCTTCCATCGATTCTTCGGACCGCAACAGTTAAATAGGAATCCAATTAGCTCGCTCGTCAATAAACAACTGACCGCACCCGTAACTCGTCATTCATTTTTCGCGCATTTCCAATGAAGCCCGTACGTTGGCCTTGATTTTCGAAAAATTACCATTTTGAATAGTGACCTTGGCTCACCTGGTAACCTTGTTAGAAGGTGGTAGAAAATTTTTGTAAAGTTTCCAATGAACCCTAAGGTCACTAGACCATGTCAAAATGAAAGTCTTACATTTCTCTTTAAACGTTTAAATGACCCAGTGATCTTGGGCCACCCGGTACAGTGACAGAGTGTTGAAAATTCCACAAAATTTCACTTTTCTTTGGTATTTAAGGGCAGTGAACATTGCCGGAAACGGGGGTCGTCAACATCAGCCAGGCCAATCGTGGATCTTTAGCTGGAACCGAGCAATAGGCAGAAATCCGAGGAGTTCAGGGATAGTTGGCTGAAGCCCTCGAGGGTAATCGCATTAAAGCTCTCGTGTATGGCTCTCATTACGTCCCCGCCGACACTCCATCATCCCTTTTGTCATGCCGGACGAAGGGGTTGAGACTAACTTCCTCGGTGTTCACTGACTCTTCACCCTGTGGTCCTTGGTCTATGGTGTTTTTCTATGGTTGTTTCCCTTGCGATGCACAGCGAACGGAAGTTAAATAGGATGAAGCGTAACGCCTACTCCCATTATTCCAATCTTCGAGACGAACAACGGCCACTCTTTCTTCCTCGAACTCGATTATTCGATGTGTAGGAGAAGTCCACGAAAAAGATTTTTCCTTGTCGAGTGGTGCGGTTTGTCCCCCAAAGTCCTGGCTCCTTAATCCTGAAACGGGTTTTATTTTTTCCGCTCCTAACCATTAACTTCTCTCATTAAATTCTATAAATTATTCAACCGAATGATCCAACTGGCGCTGTTACGATGAAAGTTCTCGCGGTTGGAAACTTTCATACCATTCTCCTATATTTTAACCACCGCTTATAATCGAACTCTTTCGAGACAGACCTTCGCGTCGAGTCGCGTTGAATTCATCGACTCGTTTGCTAAACGTCGAACGATCAAAAGCGACAATTTTCTCGGCGAATATAAAATTGTCCTTTTTATTCGAGAATCCTGCGACACGATCGCTCGCCGTATTATTATGCAGAATAAGACAGTATGAATCGCTAAGAACTGTCTACCGGTCCCTGCGTCGCTTATTCAAGAGGCTTATGCTGTCTGTACCTAACAAGAGACTTGGTCCACGGTAATTCAATGGTCCAAGCACAGAGCGCGCCAGGAAAAGAACGTACCGAGGAAACTCGAGGAAACTGACAGGAGGGACAAGCGCCGAATCGAGGAAAGGATAGAGAAAACCCAAGAGGGAAACTAAGGGCTGAGAAGAGAGGGTTGTTACGGCGCCGTCGCGCCTCGAACATTCGGATTCTATTGGGATCTCTTCTTCGAATCCCCAACTATAATCCGCAGACGATGGATATATTATTTCTTACACCGCACCATGGCGAATCTATATGTTTGCACGTTCGCAAGATGTGTGCTCTACATTGTTTAATCACCTTCCACGCTAAAATTATTTTAAAAAAGCTACTCACACGTTAACACAGAATTACTAAAATATTCCTAAAAAATTATCAAATTCAGTATCTAGTATCATATTATTATTAAAATTAATTTTTACAAAATACCACGTTTTTAAAAACGGACTAAAAAGTAAAAAAATAATATTTCCTAGTTCCATACAGATTCCTAACCCCATACAGGTAGTCCTAACAATTTGTAATTGTCAATTTTAAATAGTTATGAAAGTACTTGTAAGATTTAAAACGAAAAACGTGGGGCGCAAAATAATACAACCTCTAGCAGAATGTTTCCGATCGGAGACATTAATATGGATTTTCGAGAAAACATTCACAATTTAGAAGTATAAAATATTACTTTATGGAGCTATAACCGATGGGAAATAAAAAGGGGCTTATTAAGGAATGGAAAACAACAAAATAACATAAGCTTCCATTTATTATACCAAAGAAACAAGAAAATAAACAAAATGTTACGCGGAAAAAGTTTCCGCTTAATACAACTGCTGGAAGAAAGTTTCCGATTTCGATGTATTAACATAAATTATTTTGTGTGTTAGTATTTCGTTACATCCCCACGTTTAGGTATAACTTCTTTAATACGTTGCGGCATAGATTCGATTAAATTTTTACAATTTGTAGGTGAGATTTCTTCCCATGATTGTGATATAGCGTGTTTAAGTTCTTCTTTATTAGTTGGCTTTTTTTCGTTGATAAGTCGTTATACTTTTGCTCATAAATTTTCTACGGGATTGAGATCTGGACTGTTGGCTAGTCAGTGCATTAATTTAATGCTGCTATATCGTAAAAAATATTTTACTGTCTTGCCACGATGACAAATGGCATTATCGACTTGGAAAATACAGTTTGAAGAATCTTCAAATCATTCTTCAATGCTGGGGATCAAGAAATTTTCATGCATATGGATGTATGTTACTGAATTGACATTCTGATAAAAAATGCATACTTTTCCAACTCCTTTTTCAGTCATACAACTCCAAATCATGTAAGACTGGATATTTCTTTTTAAAATTTAAGCAATCTTTATCGAATTTTTCATTAGCTCTTCGCCACGCGAATGTTCCTGCATCATCACCGGTTCCAATACATACACGTGACTCATCACTAAATATTACATTGTACCAGTCCGTCACTGTTCAAGTTACATGGTCCATACACCACTATAACCATTCCCTTTTATGCTTTTTTGTTCGGAAAGGTTTCGTTTTAGCTTTTTGGAATGCAAAACCCATCTGGTGTAGACGATTTCTGACAGTACGATCCGAAACATTTTGTGCCCATATTGCATTTATCTGTTTCGAAGTCAATATGGTACATAACAAGACGTATAGATGATATCGGCGCAAAGGTTCGATCAAAAATTAAATTAAAGCAATCGTGCTAGTTTTGTTAAACTTTCTACGTTTCGATCCCAATATGGATCCTTTTCAAGAAAGAGGAAACAACTACGTCTGTAAATTTTTAAAAGAGTTTTCAATATGAAAGTACTGAAAAATAGATGCAGTTGTTTCCTCTTTCTTGAAAAGGATCCATATTGGGATCGAAACGTAGAAAGTTTAACCAAACTAGCACGATTACTTTAATTTAATTTCTGATCGAACCTTTGCGCCGATATCATCTATACTTCTTGTTATAAACTATCTTACGATCGATAATCAACAAACTCAATCTGGTACTTTCAACAATATTACGCAACTTCCTATCGTTACGTGCACACGTTGCACGAGGAGGGCCACACTTCTTGAGTTTATTACACTTCCTCTTTCTCCATACTTCTTCTTTAGATTACTGATAGTGCTTTAGCTGCATCCTATGATATTTGCCACTTTTTTAAATGTGTTACTCTCCTTGAGAAGGTTAATTATTCTCAACGTCTCAATATATCGTTTGAATACAACTAGCGTAATCACATATTACAGACTTTTAACTTACGTCTGTACCGAACGGAATACTACTACGGATACATATTTCAGACATTATTACCTTGTACTTACGTTTCTGTGATGTCCTCTTATGTTTACGTTTAAATTCTACGATTCTAACATTCAAGGAACTTCTACGCTTCTACTGATTCGAGTCGTGATTAGAAACTTTCTTCCAGCAGTTCTTTTAATCGGAAACTTTTTTCCGTGTAACAATTTGTTTATTTTTTTCGATTCTTTGTTATAATAAATGGAAGCTTATCTTATTTTGTTGTTTTTCATTCCTTAATAAGCCCCTTTTCATTTCCCATCGGTTTTAACTCTATAAAGTAATATTCTATACGTCTAAATTGTGAAGACCCCAGCGGGTCTCTCCACTCGGGGTCTTATAGAGTAGGACTACCACTACTTAGGAGGTTTGTTAGTTAAGGGGGTGGCCAGTGAGTTCGGTTGAGATTCTAGCTCCCCCCCCCCCTTACATTAGCTTAGGTGGGTGTGGGGTTTTAGTGGAGGGTCTCACATAACCTCGGCTCCCCCCAGGGGGCCGAGGCATGCGTACTGCATTTTCCCACAAAAAAGGGGGTTGTAGTAAGGAGTGTAGAGAGTAGCTGCCGTTGAGAAAACTCACACAACAGTTCATATCATTTGCGGAGCAATAAAATATTTAGTGATTTATGTGAACTATTTACGTATCAATTATCTATTGCATGCGCCCCACGTTTTTCGTTTTAAATCTTACAAGTACTTTCACAGCAATTCAAAATTCAGAATCACAAATTGTCATCATAGTCTGTAATCTCACACGAGATTAGGAATCAGTATGCGACTAGGAAACGTTATTTTATACTTCTCAGTCCGTTTTTAAAAACGTGGTATACTTTAAAAATTTAATTTTATTTACATTTTTCAAATTGATTTTTAAAATTTTTACCACGTTATGAAATTATAGCAGAGACATGTACTAAATTTCAGATAGTATTGCAACCGCGACATAGCGAAAACAATGCCATAGCGGAACTTATCGAAACGATGTAGCGTTTCGCGGGGGGATGTAACGGTAAATATTTAATTGTTATTTCTCCGAAACAGATAGACGTTTTTAAAAAATTAGTTTTGAATACTGTATTGTCATCCAGTTCTAAGCTATGTTTCCAATTTCAAATGTCTAGCTCATCGAGAAGTTAGTTTAAAATAAATTACATTTGTCACCGAACAGACAGACAAGAAAGCGAACGACTAAGAACGTGGTAAAAAGCTACGTTAATACTAAATTACTAAAATATTCCTAAAAAAATTATCGAATTCAGTATCTATTATTATTAAGAACAGTACCACTTTGATCGTCCCCGTACGGTCCGCTGCCGAAGCAAACGCTCGGAATTGAGTGCGCGCAACTCCCACCCAACTCCGGGAGCAACTAGCTCATATATTCCGCAAGAGAATTTCCGAAGTACGTAGTATAATGTCCGGGGAAACTTCGATTGCTTTTATAAAATTATTCAAGCGATTCTCTGTTCCCCGAGGAGTTTCTCCCCACCCGAAACATATCCGGGATCTACGACTGGATACAAGATACGACGACAGTAACGATCCTTCTGAAAAAAGTTACTCGATTATGAAACGGTTCTAGCTGCTCCTACGAAGCCGTTCACAGTGTCTGGAATCGTGGGAATGCTTTTAATAATTCCAAGACTAGTTCGACGAGCATGTATGCACCGGAAATTCTTATCTACCGAACTCGCATTCGTCGACCGGGTCGCTCTTCTATCTTCTAGCCGTTTCCAGGTCCGTAAAGTTCGGGATTGGTCGACTGCCGCGAGTGGTTATGAACTTCCCTGAAGTACTCTCCGGCAACACTCTCTCCTCGACATTATTTTCAATCCAGGGAATAAAAACTTTTCAAATACCACATTTATATTAGAATGCACTAAAAAGGAGAAAATAATATTTTTTCATATAAGTGACTATAAATAAAAACGTGGAGCGCCCACGAAGATTACGTTAATATAGTTTGGCGCTCCACGATTTTATTTATAGTCACTAATATCTAAAAATATTATTTTCTCTTTTTTAGTGCATTCTAATATAAGCGTGGATTTTAAAAAGTTTTTTTATATATTTTTTTATTTTCTACGTTTTAGTCTTTACTACCGAGCGTATTTAGTAGGGCCCGCTCCCTTCCCCGACCTAATCTAAACCAACCCAGTAAGTAAACTGAGAGCCATCGTTGCGAAGTGGGCCAGTCCACGTTACATGAGAACGGCTGGACCGAGTTGACTAATTTAAAAAAAAAATGTTCGTTATAGTCCGAATAAGGTTTTTACGTGGAAAAAATTGGAAAAGTTGCCCGGAAACATGCAAAATTCGATGAAAAATGAGACTATCCACACCGCAACCGCCGCGAGAGGACCACAACGTGCGACGGCGCCACCTACCAACGCCAGATGGACAACGCGACGTAGCGAGTTTCTCACAAGTAAAGTGTTGTTCAGGCGGTTTTAATATGCGTAGCGGACACGGATTTTGACCACCTCTCCTGATCCAAACACATACATTACCTCGGCCTCACATTGGACAATAGACTAAACTGGGCGGCTAAAGCAACTAAAGACAGAATCAAAAAAACTACTCACTAATCAAACTCCTCTACCCTCTCATCAACCAGAAAAGCCTACTATCTGACCAAATCAAAAGAACTCAATATCTAGTCTGTGTCAGATCCGCACTCCTGTACGGACACCAAATCTGGACAACCGCTCTCAAAAACCAATCTCCTAAACATCCAAAGAGTCCAAAACAAATTCCTTAGAATTACACTAACAGCTGACTACGACACAAAACACTGAATCTCCCGACCATATATGAATTCATAGCCTTCTCACTCCCTAAATTTTCTATTATATATAAATATATTATATAAATATATTATATTAGGGCCTAAAACCTTCGCCCACCAACACCAAAACCCACTCATAGCCAATGTAGGAAACTACGACCCAAACAAAATTCCTGCACGACATAGACGAAACAGCTGTACTCCCAGGATGCTCCTTAGCATGCGGCAAAATCAACACCAGCTCTCCAATAAACCCCCTCCTCTCCCCTCTAACATGTATATGGGTTTTTGAAAGTTTACCCTATTATTTACCCAACAAGGTCATAGTACCCAGAACAACCCTACAAGCCGCATCTAATAAAAAATTTTCTCTTCCATGTGTTATACAGGTCAAAAGGATTCTATCCCCAGGAACTATAATAGTCAACCCAAATGAAAGCCAAGAAAAAAGGGATTTGACCGATATTGACCTCATGCTAACATTGCTAAACGTGCTAAAATTGTGATGTCATTGGTGCGTGCATTGTGCGCCATCCGTCCGGAGGGCCTGACTACTACGCCACGAGTAGCTAGTATAATATAAGAAAATCGTGTCCGTCTGTCTGTTTGTGACGGCTCGAATTGACAACAGTCAACGTAGAAAGCTGGAGGTTGAACCAGTAGTCGCGGCGTTTCTTCGGGAAGGTTTGAGAAAAATCGCATTCGAAAAAGTCTATTCGTTCAAAAGTTGTGACGTCATTAATGAACAAAGTCCATTTTTTCGTCCCATTTTGGCACGTTTCTGCTTATAAGTTTTCAACTAATGGACTTTCTCGAATGCAGTTTACTTTAAACCCTTCCCAAAGAAACGCCGCGTATAACGGTTCAAACCGCAGCTTTCTACGTTGAGCCGTTCGCAATTGATGCCGTCACTAGCTTCTAGTTTCCAGCCTACATAGGACTCTAGTTTCTCTAGTTTCTTTTACGCTCTATTTTCTTCTAGTTATAAAATAATTATAAGTGGAGACGGGTTCCTGGGATTTGTGTTTTTAATAAAGTGGACATTTGACATTGTTATTTTTCATCCACTTCCACGATCCTTCTAAACCTTTACAAGACTTTTAATTTGAAATCTTTATTATGAGAAAAACGAAGAATTTTGTCAAGGTAAAACATCTGGACGTTTACCTTACTGTGCGAAAACCCAACATGTAGGTATATTGGGAGATTCCTGGTTCTCCTTCATTTTTATAACATGCAGTCCTCCCTTCAGGCATGAAGATACGTACCGCCCAGGCTTGTGCGAGAACCCGAAATCTCGGGAAACCCGACGCTCAGGACGGGTCGGGAAATCTCGGCCGAGACGGGTCGGGTTCTCGAAAGTGCGATACGTTTCGGGTTCCCGAAATTCTTCGGGACCCCGAAACTCTTTCGGGGCCTCGAAACTGTTCGGGATCCCGAAACTCTTCGGGTTCCCGAAACTCTTCGGGATTCCGAAGCGTTTACGGGTCTTACTCGCCTATGGCTCTTCGAAACGTGATCCCAAAAGGGAGAGAGCACTCTTGGGATCACGTTTCGAAGAGCCATAGGCGAGTAAGACCCGTAAACGCTTCGGAATCCCGAACGGTTTCGAGGCCCCGAAGAATTTCGGGAACCCGAAACGTATCGCACTTTCGGGAACCCGACCCGTCGCGGCCGAGATTTCTCGACCCGTCCCATCCGGGTTCTCGCACAAGCCTGGTACCGCCGCCTTCGCATTTAGGGGTTCAGTTCTAATCGTGCGCCTCTCTTGTAGACACCTCCAACTAGGTTTTCTTACATCTAAATATATTTCTTCCACCGTCCTCGTATAAAATTATTTACATGCAATCTCTCAACAAAGGGTTTAGCAGACTAAGCATGGTGAATCGGCCCCACCTCGGGATACGCTGCGGCCGACGCCCTTAGAACGGCGCTCTAGTGGAGAGCGTCACTGACGGCAACCCGTGTTCCGCGATGATATTTTGCTTTCCGGTTCCGTAAAAATGTCAACGTTCACAACTTGACAGGGTTGGTTTCTCAAGATAAAAGTCTACTCTATTGCGTGGTGTAGTTCAATTTTCCGCGGGACCCGTATTGTTTCTGATACATCAAAAGATATCAGCACAGAAAAGAAACTGTGCTCCACCCCTCCGACCATCTTGCAACTTTGGTACGTATTAGATAGGCAAGAGAACATTGTTGTTGAATTTTTTGAAAGTGGTCACTCGAAGGGTTGTTTGAAATTCCCACCTCTAAAAAATTAAATTTTTTTTTCTACCGTTAATAATTTCATCCCAATTATGAAAATATATATATTATAAAGGACGTAAGTATGAGTATTTTCGTATTTTTTTAATTAAAATATCGTAATTAACAACCGAGAAAAAAAATGATATAGTTAAGGGTATTTACCCTCATATCATACTTATACGAGGGGGGTTACACACTTGAAATTTTGGGGGGTTATCTTTCAACCGAGAAACAAAATTTTCCAAACAATTTCAATAAAAACCCGGGCTAGGACCGATTCACCATGCTTAGTCTGCTAGACCCTTTGGATCTTGGTTTATGCTTGGGGCTCCGGGCATTTACCCAAGTTGCCCATAAGGTACTGTCCTAATAGAGCCAGCGTGGCAGAGGGGGAAGGGTAGAGTTCTCAGGCGAATTATGTGCGGTAGTGTCGAATATCATCTCTGAATAAACAGACTTTCTTCGACGCTCCTGTTCGCGGTCAACAGCAAATGACTCGCGGGCTTGATAACTATCGAGAGATCGATGCCAGACTCTCCTGCTTGGCTTCCTCTTCTTCTTCTTCTTCTTTCGCTGAGAAACTCGAACCATCGACGATGGGTTTGCAAACATTACGGCGTCCCGTGTAAATACTTGCTCAGGCTCCGGCGCCCTCAACCTTTGCTAGACGCGCGCGATGCTTCCGATCAAATTCTTGCGAATAACGCCGACACAGTCTGTCCGAACGGATCATGCGAGCTGCGATTACACTCGGGGATTAAATTTTGTAATATCCTGGCTATTGGCAAACTAGCCAATTTCCACGGGTCAATAAAGTTTATTAACCGATTTAGTTTCCGTTGCGAAATGCGGTCTCCGACTAGAGTTTCCTCCTGGTAACGATATTATTACGATGTCAAAAGGTACACGATGTAAATAGAAGTAAACGAACTACTGTATAATCGTGAAAAGTAATTTGGTGCGTTCTGTTTGGTGAGCTCGAGTCATAATTCGGTCAAGCAGGTATAATTACACGCGTGTTAAGCTGATTACACAGTGTCGAGCGAAAAACTTCATTACAGCGCGAAGAATCGGGCCGAAGACGACGGGAATTAGAATAAGAACGAAAGAATGTTTCTCTATGGTTTCAATTAGTCCTAAATACATTTGCATTCTTATTTAAAAGAGATCCGGCCGGTTCTCAACGGTATAACAGGTTCAGCCCATCGATCCGAACGCCAACTTTAGAAAGGTGATAATAGTGCTGAGATCCCTAACTCCGGTACACGATATTCAAAATCGAAATATCTTAACCCTTCGCTGCATAATTTCTTTAATTCAGATAAAAAAATTGAACGATGCTCTCAGTTTCTCGGTTTTATTCGATGGAGAAATGTTGAAAGAAATTCAAACAGCGTTTTCAGAAAAATAAACATAGTAAGAAAAAACACATTCTTAGTTCACTGTATACCAGATTTGTGAATTGTATGTTAAATGTTTTTCTGTATTGCGTGTTTGGTAAAATCCGATATGTGTAGAAACAAAGGAACAGCACGCTCGTGGAATTCGAAACGTATGGAGAACGCAGACTCCTGCGGGACTCGCTCGAAGGGTTCGATTCGAAGGGTTGGCAGACATTTTCCACGGATCGAGTTGCGCCGACTTTTCGCAAGTTGCTCTTTCTTTTTTTTCCTGGGTCCCTCTGGTGGACGACACATAGTGTTTTTTTAACCCCCACCCTCGGTGGAGGGGGGTGAACAGGACACATACAATGCAAGTCGCTCGGTCGATTGCGTCCCTTTCTATGCTGTGGTCGATCGCGGCTCGCAAATCGCTGAGGGGGCAACGAAGATTCGCGGCTAAAGCCCGGCCAGGAAAGAATACGGACCTGGGAGCAGAAGACGACAGGCTAAACCGAGTGGAAGGACGGTTTTGCATGTAAGTGGGTTACCGGCTCGGGGGAAGAATTTTGAAATTGTTCGAGTCGCCTGTCTCCGGCATAAAAGGGGACCCGAGCAGTCTCGAGGAGCCGGGATTTCGCGAATTTCGCTGCGGAGAATCAATCTTTTTTCTCCACGGAGATTGCTCGAGACGGGGACCCCACAGGGCAGCAACGCTGGGATTCCGGAGCAATAAAAGCTGGACGAAAAAATGTTACATTGCCTTAGGCAAGTACGGGAGATATGACAGTCCACATTTATAGCAATTTTTAGCTAGTTTTAACAAGTTGTAGGCATTTTTAGGTAGTTTTAACAATGTTTAGCTAGTTTTAACAAGGTGTAGACATATTTAGGTAGATTTAGCGATTTTACCAATTATTAAAAATTTTTAGAGATTTTTGGCTGTCTTATACGAAAATTAATTTCACCGTAGCAATTTGTATCTTTTTGGCTGTTTGAAAAAACTGAATGCTAATTGACGCTAGGGATTGCAATTCCGCAGGATCCTGCGTCATTTTTTGGTCCCGCATTTCTTGAATAGGTGATGCGGAATCTCGCAAATTTTGCGGGACCACGCGTATAAACAAGATTTCGCGAATGACGAAGCGTATGATGAACTATTTTGATGTTTTATCGAAGATATATTAGATTATTATATTATATATATTTAAATTTAAATTTAAATTTATGTAGATTTAGATTTCAGTTTTATTTCGTTCATGTTTTATTTCGTTCATTTTTATTAGATTACAGAACAAAATTTCTTATTCAATCACACGGGACCCCGTGGGATTAAAATAAATACCACATCAATCTCGCGGGATTGCAATTCCTAATTGACGTGTAGCCTAATCAAGGTATCTCGACTCGAGCGAAGGGGATTATGAAAGAATTATGTCTTCCGAGGGTAGAAAGAAGTTCTCTGGCCGCGGTATCAGCTTACCTATGATAACTATGCGACCAAAGGAGGGAATCGAGTAGGAATCATTGACCTCCTGTCATCATCCGTCGGTCTGATGATGGATTAATGCCATTAGCTTCGTAAATCACCGGCGAAGATGTCAGATAATGATTGTAATGGGCTGTCAGACACCTCCCCGTTTCTGCACGTCAATTCTTTCCCCTCTGGTAAAGACGTCGTCGTTTACACTAACACGTAATACTGATCTAATGCAGCTGGTATAACCATGAATATATCCGCGTCCGAAACAATAAATCATCTGTTTAAATATAGGGTACAATTTTATCATAACTTTGATGCTCAAGGGCACACTTTCCAGGTGCTACAAAATCGAATGAAAAGAAATACAAGTTTCCACATAGAAAAATGACGATGATCTTGAAGAAGAAAAACGATGACAAAGTAACCGGAGAAGAAAAATTTTACTTATAAAAGTTATAAATATTTTTGGTGTGTTTAAAGATAAAGGTAGCCTCCTTTAGAGACACCCTGTATAGAAAATGGTGGGAGTTATTTTTCAGACTTCACCGTAGTTTGATTGTGTGGAGATGAGAAGAAGAGAATGTTTTTGTCGAGGATTCTCCATCTTCATGTCCGTAGCCAATTAACTCGGACTTCGATCGAAGACGTAAAACTTTGACGATCCCTCAATATCGTCTGACAGCGGAAGGAATTCTGGATGGCCGTTCGCTCGCTCGGAAGACCAGTTGTAATGGCAACTAAAAGCTAAGGTTTCCGCGTAACACGATTGGAATTCTAAGCAGCCTGTTCCGCCCAACACTCGGAAATTAACGGAATTACCGAGACCTAACTCGGCTGCCACTCGGTGCCATTCTCTCTCCTAACCAAAGATGAAAACACAGAGCACCGAGGGAAATGACTTCCCGAGACGTGTGCATCGATCTCTCTCTCGGCGGGTCTCGCCAACCGCGCGATGCCGCTTAAGTTAACGCTTGTATTCGTGACTGCAATGCGAACACACTTCGGCGTGAGCACGGTGGTGTCTGATCAAAGCGCTCTCGGTTTTACCATTTTTATATCCTACTTGCCAGATCTAGGTGTGCAAACATTGAAAAGTTTCCGATTCTATATAATAAATAATAATTCTATATAATAAACAATAAATAACAAGATTCGGATACTGCAACAAAATAGTGCTGCATGTGGTCAAAAAAATTTTTAAAAATCTTTTTTTTTTATCATTTTAATTGTCGTACAGTAATGTCCCGTTCTAAGTACATTTTCGGTTCTGTGTCTGACATGTATCGGAACTGGACACTATACAGGGTGTCCCAAAATTCGTGTACTTCCTGGAAATGGGAGGTTCCTTTTGTCATTTGAAGCGACATTTTCCTTTACAAAAATGACGTCGGCGGCTTTGTTTAGGAGTTATTAAGGAAAAACACGGACCAATCAGAGCGCGACTACAGCGGATTGATTCTGGCTCGGCCAATGGCACCGCCACG
>CM052341.1:17931388-17967708 GCA_028455595.1 Lasioglossum vierecki | reverse complement strand
AGCGACTATAAATAAAAGCATGGAGCGCTGAACTATATTAACGTAATCTTCGTGGGCGCTCCACGCTTTTATTTATAGTCATTATTATCTAAAAATATTAGTTATGGATATAATATATTAAAAATATTTTATTTTTAGTGCATTCTAATTTTTAGTCTTTACAACCGAGCCTATTTAGTAAGGCCCGCTTAACGAGCTGAACCGCCGGTCCTTGTCACCCTCCCTCCCACCCGCACGACCTAATCCAAACCAACCCTGTAACTAAACTGACAAGGATAGGTCAAGGTAATCGAAAATCGGATTTTCCTAAAACTTGCAGTATATGTAGATAACGTATCCAAATATAATTTAGCAAAGCAGTAGCGCGCGCTTCTCAATATGTTTTGAGAAAATTGCATTTGAAAATCTGTACCAAGTCATAAAGAGTTCGCTTTAACATTTGAACAAAAATCGCAGTGGTGTTGCGAGAAAGACTGGTACAATCAGTAGGTCGCTGATTCGATTCTTGCTGTCGACATTTTTTGAAATCTTTTTTTTCAGTTTTAATACTAAAATTTATGTAACCTGAGATTAAACAAATATTTTTTAACAAAAAAATGCATGTTTTTTATTTGTGGGTATTGAAAAAAGATCCATCATAAAAATAATACAGTGTTATATTTACTTTATTATTGCACATTTTTTATTAACACTTTCAAAACCGCACTTTGCGCAGTGAAACATCGCCAATATTTTGGAAGAAAAAACTTTACGTAAATTCATGAAACAATTAACATTATTATTATAAATCAATAATCAACATTATTATACAACAATATTTTCCCTTTGTGTGATAATTACAACACGTACAAATATAAAACAAAATTCATGACTGGCCTGCCCATGACACCACATTGGTGTCAGCAGTTGTGAAAGTGTTAATAAAGAAAATTACGTGTTAGTATGTCCAAAGGAAAATCGAAAAATTACATTGAATTAGCTTCTATTTAAATTTCGACTTGGCCACTGTCATAATTATGGCCACACATAAGGGATGATTTTATCACATCGATTTCTTTCATTGCAGAAATGTTAATTACATGTGGCAGCACACGCAGAAAATGTCATGAAAACACGTATCCAACTCCCAATGGATACAAATGCTTGAAATTTGTCAGATTAATGTGAAATGTTGGTACAACGGTCGTAACATTTATCCAAGCTACCGTGGGGATCGTCCAGCAACAAATATATATATATATATATTTTGTATTGCATCGAATTTGTTAATTATCGTTCGCTAATATCTTTCCTAATGGCGTTGCCCGTGTTAATTTCGAACAGCTGTGGTCCGTACCCGTTCAGAGTTCATCATTTGTTTGCTCAAACTTATTCGTGGCAAGAATTTTCAACACTCAAAAATCAACTAAAAGAAAAACGTAACACCTACTGCAAACAATTTTATACAAAAAAATTACATTTCCACGTTACATCTCCACATATCTAAACGTTTAAGAAATTCCCAGCTCTTGTTATAATATTTATATGAAACGTTCTATTCACTCGAAATGTTATATTATTGTTTTCAAAATATTAAAAAAATATATCCCCGTTTACCGATTGTGAAATTATTTCAAAATCTCTACGTATAATGCGTAAGATACTATATTTCTAGGCGCAACGTTCGCCAATTTGCCGAGTGTACGAATCGATCGACAAGCACGGTGGTCGTTAGACGTTGTTTCGTCAGTATCGAAAATAAAATCGCGACGGAACGACACACTGTTCCGAACTGCCGAGCATTCTCGAAACACGCCGTTCGACTTTAATTCAATGATAACGATTCTTTCGTTCGGTCCAGAAGGACTCTCTGGAGGAAGTTGCGTGACTTGTCTCCCCGTTGGTCGATGAGAGAAACAACGGGGCGAACGAGTATTCGCGTGGCAATGCAATGTCGTATATTTCGGGTGCAGACTAGCCGGCGACTTTTTCGATAAGAGGCGTACGTAACGTCGCGTTCGAGAGCTCGTTTTTCGGAGCATAACTCCGAGTGATACTGCCTTGTTTGTCTCGACGAATGCCTCTTTCAAGTTGGTAATTATGACAGAGAAATTCTTACAAGAACCTGGGAACCACTTTCGAGGAATTGTTATCGCTGTTCCACATATGGGAGCCAGAATCTTTTAGTGAAATTATACAATGTTTTTGGAATGATTCCTGCGGTTATTTGAAGAAACTTTTCATTATCGAAATAAGCTCAAGCATCATTCGCTTCGTACTGTATTATATCTGATACAGTTAACAAATCTGGTATACAGGGTGTCCCACGCAACTGGAACAGGCTGTACCTCCTAAACGGTTGGGAATAGAGGAAAATGTTATAAGAAAAAGTTGAATGGCATCAGACGGTTCATACTACGCAACTAATTTTATGCACTTTTGTGCATCGGTGCATCAGAAAAATGCAACTGCACTTTTTTTAAAAATGGAAACCTACACTTTTAACTGTACCAATCGATGCAGTTTGTTGCGCTCTACATAAAAGTACTAACACACTTATGTCCTAAGCTTTTGCGTTAAGAAATTATCGAAGCTAAAAGTTCACTGAATTTTTCGATCTCGGCAACTGTTCCGGAGTACCATTATCGTTACGTTATCCATTAGAATGTATTACAAAGTTTGTAATTATTATACTGTAATTATATTACAATGTAATTATTACAATGTTTGTTATCATTACATTGTAATTATTACAATGCTTGTTATCATTACATTGTAATTATTACAATGTTTGTTATCATTACATTGTAATTATTACAATGTTTGTTATTATTACATTTATGGTAGAGAAATCACTTTGAAAACAGATCACAAGCCCCTAGTTTCCATTTTCGGTCCAACAAAGGGTATCCTCCAGATTATCGCGAGCAGACTTCAAAGATGGGTCTATTTTTTATCCAGTTTTTAGTATAAAATTAACCCTTTTAGTGCCGGATGCCGATATATCGGCTCTTGCAGCACTGGCGAGAAGTGCCAGAGCCGATATATCGGCCCGCGCCTTATAGTGCTTTACTATTCGCATTGCGGGAGAACTCAATCTCAAAATAAATTTATAATACGTTACAAATGGTCATTGTTTTGTTCTCTATTTCGTCCTTAATATACTGCTTTTTCAATCACGTAAATATTGTTTCTTGTTTGGTTTTTATGAGCATTTTCCCAAACCCTAGTAAAACCGTGGAATTCGGCCGATTATTTTCGCATAAGCACCTCTTTTTCGCCTGGCACTAAAAGGGTTAAGTATATCAAGTCTACCAAAGATCTAAACTGCGATGCTTTATCTAGATTGCCAATTGCGGATCTAACTCCGCTTTTTGATGAACAGTTTATCCCGTTACACTACGTTGATGAAGGTTCTGAACAGTAAACTCGAAAAAGAACTCGTCCTTGCATAATTACACACGACGCACCTGGCACGGTAAAAATGAAATCGATTGCCCGATCGTGTGTTTTTTCTGGTGGCCAAACTTAGACTCAGAGACAGAAAACCTAGTTAGTAGTTGCATCGTGTATTTACAAGGGAAAAAATGTTGTTAACGCCGCACAGTGGGCTGGATCGAAAATTTTAGTGACATTTTGCCAGGAAATGAACTTTCACATATCGATGTATAATCAGTTGGTATTGTCTTTCGAATGTCCGCTGACCTCAAAAATGGAAGAATTAATAAAATTAACCCTCCGATGCCCGACAAGGTCCCTGGGGACCTATGACGTTTTGAACGATGCGGCATTTCAATACGGTTCGTCCGAACAGCCGCAGCTTTCGTGACTTTTATAAATGGGATGTCTGGAAGCGATTACAATCGTCATCGATACGATTTCATGAAATTTTTCATCATTACCGTCGGGTTGAAGTCATTTATGGCGTCGATGCCCGACAAGGTCCGCAGGGACCTTCCACGTAATTTGTTCTTGTTTTTTAGTCGTGCAGGTATTTTCGTGTAATTTGTTCGTGTTTTATAGTTTGGACGATTGTCGAGGAAGTGGTGCACTTCGAAAAAATAAGTAATTGTAAACGGATACACACGTGTATGATCGGCACAGCGCGGCGGTGAAGAACGGGCTAAACATTCGCGTGTTACCTGCTATCCGAAGATACGTGCGGCTATATTATTCTTATCTGCCCAAATATACATATATCCATACACATTTTGCAACATGAACAAACATAGGAACACAAAAGATTGAAATAGCACCACTACGGTTAACAATAAAAACTATTATATGCATCTCACGCCATATTAATAGAGAAGGTCCCTGGGGACCTTGTCGGGCTTTGAACGTTGAAAAAGTTGTCGGCCATCGGAGGGTTAAATGAAAATTACAGTTGTATCAAGCTTTTAAAGTCGAACATTTTAGAATCTATGTTTGAAATTCGAAGAATGTCTTTTCTTTTTTGCGATATTTTCACGATCCTGTTCAAGATTTCAGCACCGTTTTTTCTATAGTAAAGAGCATTATTTTCTGTTAAGAAACTATAATTGCAGTTACAATTATTATATTATGTATTAAATATGTTATGTATATAATGTATTAAAAATTTAATGTTCAATGTAGGACAGAAAAATGTCAAAAATTTTACAATTAACAAGCAATATCTTTTTATACCCGTTAGAACCCGCGTTCGGACAAATCACAATGTCTTCAGGACATTTTCTTTACATAATGTGTAAAAATCCCGTCCACCTTCGTCCACCTCTCTGAGTTATTAACGTTTAAAGTTAGTAATATCAGGTCACACTGTCCAACAAATTAAAACTTCTTTTTTGTTTTCATATAACTATTGGGTGGATCTTATAGAGTTTTTTGCGCTGATTCCGAATCTGGTCTTAATTTTTTCCTACAAGCATAGTTTTTGAAAAACACGACTTCGAAAAAAACCTATTTTTCAACTTTGAACAAATATTGTGATGTTATTATAAAAAATATTGTATTGTTCTTTACATCAGAAGATTCTCTAGACTTTCCCGAATCCAGTGATGTGCAATAGTAATACATTATGATTGTTTAAACATGTTTAAACAATTATTAAAGACGGAGATGCGCCACTTTTGCACTAAATTTCGATGATATTTTTTGATTTATCTCAAAAAATAAGGGTCCAGGGGAAAATCGAAATATACCATGCGATAGAGCAGACTTTTATCTTGAGAAATCACCCTTTCAAATCTCCAACGTCGACGTTTTTTGCCTTCCAGAACGCAAAATATCTGCGCCGGACATGCGTTGCCACTAGTGGTGCTCTGGCACTAGCGCGGTCGTTCGACGGGATATGGCGCGGCGCGGCGCGGCGTAACGGCGATGCAGTGGCTATAAACTATAAGCGCACAATATTATGTCAACTTATTTAAAAATGTTATTATATTGTTATTTATTATTTATTACTATATTTATTCTGTAAAAATTATTTTATATATTTTTTTAATTTTAGTCTCTTGTTTATAGTATATTTCATACTAAAAAGGTCTTTTGCAAGAAAAAAACAATAAGTTGACATAATATTGTTTAAACATGTTTAAACAATCATAATGTATTACTATTGCACATCACTAGATTCGGGAAAGTCTAGAGAATCTTTTGATGTAAAGAACAATACAATATCTTTTGTAATAACATCACAATATTTGTTCAAAGTTGAAAAATAGGTTTTTTTTCAAAGTCGTGTTTTTCAAAAACTGTGCGTGTAGGAAAAAAATAAGACCAGATTCGGAATCAGCGCAAAAAACTCTATAAGATCCACCCTATAGTTATATGAAAACATTTTAAGTGTTGGACAGTGTTATTGCGCATGCTTGAAATAAAAAAATATATTTATTAATAATAAATGAAATATTATAAAATTATAATATTATTTTTTTATATATAATTATTAATTATATATAAAGTTATTTCTCAATAATTTAGAAGAAAATTTTTTTTACGTTATTAAAAAGATAGAATTTTTAATATTTTTCTATACAAAACGCACCCTGATGTCTTTAATGGTTCAGAAGTTATACTAAAATGTCACTAAAATTTTCGATCCAGCGCACTGTGCGCCGTGGCCGTGGCCCGATAGAACATGGACACGTAGTATTCATAGCGATTTCTTGGGTCCATTTTGCGATCGTATGTTTATGCTTGTTATCGATACGCACACCAAGTGGACCGAAATAATCGATATGGGCACTTGTACTAAAGCTACGAAAGTGATAGCCGAGTTTAACACGTTGAGCGCCACGTCGGCCAACGGTGGCTGACACTAGACACTAACACTAGACCATTAGTCCTGTAATGGATCAAAATTAAGTAAATTTTAAATAAATTTTTATGTAATTCCATAAAACAGTATAAATTTTATAGTTCTATATCATGTTACATGCTGTCAGCCACCAATGGCTGACGTGGCGCTCAACCTGTTAAGAATTTCTTTACACGATTTCGACTACCCAAACATATAGCAACAGACAATGGCACGCAATGTATAAGCGACGAATTCAAAACCTTTTTGCGCGTAAACGGCGTAAAATAAAGTTTCTCTGCTCCGTATCACCCGGCAACAAACGCCACGGCGCAAAGTTTCGTTGACGCATTCAAAAATAAAGTGGACAAAACAATCAAATCGGGAAGAAACTTAGGCGATGCGATCAATCTTTTTTTACACGATTATCGCGCAACTGAGCACTGCACCACGGGCGCAGCCCAGCGAATGTAATGTACAAACGCGAAATACGCATTCGTTTTGATCTCCTAAGACCGTCAACCGCCGCACGGTGGGACGGATCGAAAAATTTCGGGACATTGGTGCATAACTTTTGAACCGTTTGAAATATTGAAATGAGGTTTGTTCTAAAAAAATATTATAAAATAATCTCTTTCGAATAATACGTGTTAGAATATATTTTTTGTTCAATTTTTTAGTTAGTTATTTTTATAAATTTTTATGTAGTTGTTGAATCAGTTGCTATCCTTAAAAAAAGAAACAATTTTTTACAATCTTAAGAGTTCTTAGGTTGCCTCGCCGCTTCACAACAACAACGCGCGGCGACCGAACTTATATTGTTTATATATTGTTGTTTATCGGACGATGTCGGAAATGATTCTTGTACGGTTATTTAAAGGAAGTTTTATCGAAAATATTCCTCTTTGTTAGAACCTGGGAAGTTTTGGGAAAGAAAAGATATCCTTTGACAAATATGCAACATTTTTTTAATTTGTCATGTATCTTCACAATTATTTTTTAAATATATTATTATTAGTTATTACTAAAAAATATATGATTTCTTATTAGGAAGAGATGCTCTATATCATACAAAAAAAACTGAGAAAAGATATGGGACGAAACGATGAGGACATCGCAAAGAACTTGAGCAATTCTGCCTGGTGAAATATGCTACTTTCAAAACGCGCAACTTTATATGATCATTGTAACTAAAATATTTATATAATTTCATTTTCGAGGTCGATAGATTCTTACAAAACAATACAAATTCATTAGTTTCCCTCAAATTCATTAGAATATCTATAAATTTTTTATCCGGCCCACTGTGCGCCGACCACCTGTGACAAGCGAAGCAGCTAGCGCAAATATGAAGCAGGAAGGGTACTCGCAATGAAATTTTCCGCGAAGGGGACAGAGTCTTGGTAAAGAACTATGGAGTGCGAAACGAGAAACGTTTACTGGAGTAACTAACAAAGAAGTTATCCTCGGTAACGTACGAAGTCGACGTGGGAGAAAAGGGGAATTGGAAGCGTCACAAGGATCAGATCATTAAAGGCCCGACAGAATTACGACGATCAAATCGGATCGCGAAACAATCGAAAGACAAATAAAAAGAAACAGAAGATGAACTGGCTATTTTTCCATTGAGAATTTGTACTTGTTTTCTGTAAAGAATGTATTCTTACCGTATCCAGTATAATGTTTAATTTTTGGCGATTGTTTTTGTATTTCATGAACAATTGTATGCAGTATTTTTAAACAAAATTAAGGGGCGAAGTTGTAATGTAATCGATCGTATTCGAGCATTACTTGTCTCCAAATGTGGAAAAATTTAAGGATATTCAACCAAAAAGTCGACTTTTCGAAATTGCAAACTAATGAATTTGTATTGCTTTGTAAGGATCTATGGACCTTGAAAATGAAATTAATGAAATTGAATAAATATTTTAGTTACAATGATCATTTAAAGTTGAGCGTTTTGAAAGTAGCATATTTCACCAGGCAGAATTCCTCAAGTTCTTTGCGATGTGCTCATCATTTCGTCCCATATTTTCTCTCAGTTTTTTCGTATGATATAGAGCATCTCTTCTCAATAAGAAATCATATATTTTTTTTAGTAATAACTAATAATAATATATTTAAAAAATAATACTGAATGATACATGACAGATTAAAAAAATATTCTATATTTGTCAAGGATATCTTTTTTCCCCAAAACTTCCCAGGCTCTAACAAAGAGGAGTATTTTCGGTAAAACTTCCTTTAAATAACCGTACAAGAATCATTTCGGACATCGTCCAACTAACAACAATATAGTTGTTTAAAGCGGACAATGTCGCGGTGAGTATGGTCGCCACGCGTGTTGTTATGAATCGGCGAGGCAGCCTAAGAACTCTTAAGATTGTAAAAAATTGTTTCTTTTCTTAAGGAAAGCAACTGATTCAACAACTACATAAAAATTTATAAAAATAACTAACTAAAAAATTAAACAAAAAATATATTCTAACACGTATTATTCGAAAGAGATTATTTTATAATATTTTTTAGTTCAAACCTCATTTCAATATCTCAAACGGTTCAAAAGTTATGCACCAATGTCCCGAAATTTTTCGATCCGACCCACTGTGCGACGGTACTGGCGACAGGGTCTCAGTCTACCCTACAACATACAGCTTACAGGTGTTACAAATATATTTCTATTTACGTAGTAGTAGGTGGTTCTTTTAATTACCCCACAGAGTTTAAGGTGTAAAATTTCAAACTTTAATAATTATTCCTTTGAGTGGGAAGTACCCAAAAGATTTTGATAATCAGTCAGTCAGTCAGTGAGAATTTTAGCGATTTTTGAGGTCCTATATCTCAGAATCTACTAAAGTTGGAAGATTAACGTTTTGCCAATATTGAGATACGATAGCATTTAACAAGTGTACCAAATTACATCTCTCCATTTGCCTCCAGTTCCGAGTTACAAGCTTCTAAAAAACGGCTAAGTTGTTTAGTGTAAAAAGAGGTAGTGCGAGAACTTGGCTGGTGCAATACTATGCACCTAGATGAAATGTTGAATGAATAGAATGTGAAAATGTTGTTTTAATTGTTTTCAATATTTTTCCCTTAAATAGACCACAAATACTGACCTTCCTTCAATTTCTTTATCCGAATTAAAGAGATTAAGCAGTGAAGGGTTAATTCATTTTAATGAGGATGCCTTTTAGTACAATTTTAGCAAATCAATTATCGTTTCCATAGCGTCCGACTCGAATATACGCCCTGAAATATTGAATCGCTGAACTCCTGACCCATTCGATATTGTCCGACGTTCACATTCGTCCGTCTCAATAATAATTGATAAAGCAAATGGCCCGGGCGTCTCCGTAAAGAAAACTTTGTCGCAGTTCAATTGGGCTGGCTTACCTACGACGTCAACGTCTGTCAATAATTCACACGAATGTTATCTTTAAATGTGCCAGTTGTTCGACTTGAAAAGCTCTGGTCTAAAAATCTGTTGAAATTTTTCAGTTCTGGTTAATCGTGGAAATAACCATTGAAAAATAAATGGCTCGAGTATAAAACTGTGTGTTCGTCCTCACAACTTTAGGGAAACAGTCACAACATCCGAACAGGTTCTGATTAAAAATATGTTCAAGCGCGTTTTTAATTTGCCTTGTTTCCGGTAATTGAATGTGGAAAACTACGGTAAAAACACGACAGTGTTGAGGATAATCAGGAGGCAATTTTCCAGGGCTTTCAGCAGAAATTACAGATTCCCTCGGCGCGGATAAGAATCGTAAAAGGAGGAACGGCACGGTGGAGCTTCCACTCCATTCCGCGCAATCCTAGCCTAATCGCGGCATTTTATTCGACAATAACTCGCGGCCGACCGTGGGAAACGTCTTAATCACAGCACGATAAAGAGAAAGCTGATACGACCCGATGGAAAAAGTTCGAGGATGCCGGAGCAACCGGAAGCAAAGGTACTCTTTCTTCCACCCCTTTTGAGCACCCCCTTCCTTCGCGCTTCTTCCCTTTTATCTATCTACACCCTCGTTCCCCCAGCCTCTTGCTCAACACCTTTGTCAGCCACCCATTCTTTTGTGATTTATGATTGTTCGAAGCATCTTCTCCGAGATGATCGGCGAAAGCCTGCGATAAAGAGATAGGGGAACCGTCCGGTCCGCCATTTTCTTTTGGCCGGTCTAACTGTAACTACTGTCAATACCTAATCTACATTTTTCAATATTCGCACACAGAAAATATTTCTTCCATTAACCCTCCCACGTTACTCAAGACGAAAATTCAATTTCTTACTTGTATTGAAAAATTATTGGTCTCTGGACAATTTTTATGACGCAATTCATTCCCTCAAGACGACAATGCGAATTCATATTTTTACTGTAAAATGACCTCTTGAACAGTTTGATTGTTCGACGAAAAGCAACTGGCTATAAAAATGTAATTTTAAACTGATTTGGACACGCAAATTAGTAGAAAAATAGAATAGTTCACTTGTGATCTGGAACGGTGAAATTCGAATCGCATAATTTAGAGACCAAGAAGACTGAAATAGACGATTATTGCAAACCTATTGGGGGATGATAAGGGTGAAACTGATGACCGCAGGGTTCAAAGGCCGCGGAATTTTGGAAAATTCCTCGCGATAGGGTGAGCCGGTTTTCGCTTATGCGGGCGATTCCGCAAAAGGCTGGTCGGTAGATGGTTACGTCAGCTCTTACAATAGCTTCATCGATTGCGAGCATTGTCCCTTTTTTATAGCCTGGCATACATGGTCACGTGCCATTCAAGAATTTGCAAAATTGTTCCTCGCGGAGGGTCGTGTTGATTTTTTTTCCAACGAAATACATTTTCGATCAACCCGAACGAAATGAATTTTGCACGACTGATTGATAAAAAAAGTATTTAGCAATAAGGGGCGTGTATCGGAAGTTTAATAAATGGCTGTTTTCTCTGCATCTGTCGGCCCGATGCGAAATTTGACATAGCGCGTATCACTCGGTGGCGGAACAGCGGATCGAATTAAACTCTGGCAGTTCTGCAAGGGAAGCAGCCGGTAAAACGGCTTCCCCCACTCACTGGTACACGATACACTTCGTAATTCTGGCGTTGTGACGTGGAATTAGACGAGTGACAGTGATCGCGCGATGCTCTTTCAATTTCTGATCCAATTACAGGTGTCAAAGCAAATCGAAAATTTCTCGGGATTGATTCATGCACGCCGTTCGTACTGAACTCAAACATTGAGCAAGAAAAATGGTATTCTTAATCCTTATACATTACTCAAGGTGAAAATTCACCTAAACAATATTTTCACATACTGTAGAATTATTCGTTCTTTTATGTCTACGTCGCGAGATGTTTTTCTCTAAAATGTGATCGTATAAATGAAACATACTTTGTTGATTAAACGTGTAAAATAAACATGGGTGAATTGTTATCCTAGTCTCTTTTATGCAGCCATTTTTGAGGAGCGTATGATGGTTAAATATCAGTGTTGTTTCGAACGTGTTTTAAAATCCTGGGAGAAGGACTTCAACGTGTCGACTCTGTAATATTCTATATATTAACCCTTTGATTACCCGGACAAGATATCTCGCGCCCCGATACTTCCCGATAAACACTCTTGACGAAATATCTCGTCCAACCTAGACAGTATAGACAAATATATATTATAAGTAAATATATCCTGATTTGTAAAAGGAAGAAATTAATGAAATCTTTATTAATTTGTCAAATCACTGGTGCTAGGTGGCGACAAAAGCGTTTATCGGGAAGTATCAGGGCGCGAGATATCTCGTCCGGGGTAACCGAAGGGTTGAAACAGAGAGCTGCACGATCTAAGAAAAACGAATACCCCCTCCACTGAATATTTTATTCTCCGTGATTTGTTTATGGAATTTGCGTGTTTCTCTTTGATCTTGCACTTATTCCAAACGAATGTAATGTTTTCGTAGGAGAGAACTTTTTAAAAATTTGAAAAAATTGAATGTTAGGATTAGTGTTGCACGAGGTATTGTAGCAATCTTCATATCCGTAGAATTTAAAAAATCAAAGGGAATAGAAATATTCTAGATCGGAAGAAATGTTTAACACTAGAACTACTAGGCACTAAACGCAATTGCCTTATTTAACGCATGCACTGCCTTATGATAGTGAAAGAGGTACATTTATTTACATTTCGTACGAGTGTTCTTCGAATATGTATTTCGATAGAGAAGTTCGAAAACAATCTCTTAGAGAAACATATCTATAATTTTCATATTTCTAAAACAAAATAAATCAGGATCGGTTCATTTCGACACCCATCGGTAGATGTAGTGTTAATTTTCGAGTTAAAATAAATTCGAAGGGTTATCGACCACTTCAACAGAATGAAACAAATAATAAACAATCGACGGGAACAGCAGGTATTGAGCAGGCTAATTGTTAGTTTATTCGCCAATAGAAATCGGTCGCGGAATTCCGGGTCGCCGCGGGTCTTCGGCAAATAGCCCACCCGAGTAATTACAGTCAGTCGGTCGCCGGGCCAGCATCATTTGTATCGAATAATTTATTCGGGCATTACAATTCTTGTCGATCGAAAAGAGCCCGGAACACAGCGGCCTCCTCCTCACCCTCCAGTCGTTCGCGAAATTGTTATCGACGGTCGGGAATTCGAACACGTCCGTTCCCGTAATTCACCTATGCCGGTTATGAGCGGTCGAACGATATTAAAACTTGCGCCATTGTTCGGCGCCTAGTATTTCGCGCGGAACCGTTATATACGGCCTCGCACGCGAATCCCGTTCGCGAAAATTCATCTGCCTAGAGTCACGCGGAGAGAGAATTATACAATGGGAAAGGTTTTTTTTGCATTTGTTTCGAGAATTATTGCAACCGTAGGAGTCTGATTCGCCGATTGTTGCGCTTCATTGGCAGATATACATATTTCTCGCGGTACGAACGCAAACGTGATTTTAGTTAGGAATTGTCAGAAATCCATACGCCGACCCATTTAACAGTTAGACAGCAGATCTTTGTGCAAACGAAGCATTGCTATCAAACTCTTGTGAAATAGAAATTGATTTTCTCTGTTAATAGGTTTAAGTTATAATTTTTGAAATTCTTTTAAATTACACCTACTCATTTTTGCGAAAAACGCGGAAAATACGCTGTTCGATAATAATTCCTTTTTGGAAACCTGTGAACCGACAGAGCACTCTTGGTAACGTTAAACCACTGCCAGATTTCATTTAATTGTCGAAGTTATAAAATGATAGAGTTATTCAATATCTCGAAATCTATAATTACATTTAAATTTCATCAAGCTCGGAGAGGAGTACCGCTCTCTAATTAATTAACAAAATTATAATTTTTTCATCGTAGCATATCATTGCAATAAATATTGCATACAATCTAAATAATACATTCAATTGCGCCATCTTCTCATTTCACACAGACCAGCCAGTTTCGATGCTCGGTAGATCAAGCATTAATTAAACCCGAAATAGTATGAAAAATAAAATATCTTGACACGAGGGTGAATCCTCACGTGTGCGACGCGTGACGTAGGCAGTATTTAAAACTATGGTGCGCGAGGTGTCACTGACCCTATGCGCCATCGCAGTGTCCATTAACAATGCTCGTTAATCACATTAATCGCAACCTCCCCGAACGGTTAATGAACCAATGAAAATAACGATCATCTAAACAGGAATTTAATCCGACGAAGTCATGGTGACGAGTCGTCCATAAACGTCATCACGACACAGCGGATATTTATGCAAACTAAAAACTTTCTATCCGATCTGCAACGAACTCGAGTGAAATAGAAGTTTATTTTCCTTCTTAATATGTGTAATTTAAAAAGTTTAAAATGATGTAACAGCATTTTTTAAATTCTTTTAACGGTTCCACTGTTTTAAATTACATCTACTCATGTTTCTCATAAACGCATAAAATCCGCTGTCTAGTCTGTGCAATCTTCGAAGTTCAGTGAAGTGTCATCAATAATCGGATATGATTTCCTCGTTCCACAATAACGTCACTACTTCAACAAACAATATACGAAAAGATCGTATTCGATACAATAAGTATAATAATTCAAACAGCACTGTCGCGAGCCATGTTCGCCTCTCAATAAAACTTCACTCGACTCTCCGAATTGATCGATCGCGAAACATTGTAATTAGAGTAAGGAGTGGACTTACGTATAATCGTCGCCAGTTTCGATGATCGAAAAATCACGCATTCGACGGGGGATGGGTGATGATTTTTCCTCTTGAGTTTTTCAGGCGGATTTACGGAGAAGCATGCCCCGGTCAGGTTCCCGCGACACACGTAAACATAACCTCTACGGGGGTGAAATTCTCATCGCGACTACATAAACACAAACACCCTCTCGAGGCAGCGGCCGGCGCGCGACTGCCGCCGCCGGTCCTTTGCTCGCCGATTCGCGAAACCACCCGACGCCCGCCGACTCGAGCCGGCCACGTGCTCTTCCCGCGAACGCGTCGGCGCGTTACCACGTGCTCGTCCCAGCTCCACAGTCCTTGAACCCCTCGCGCAACGAACACGCGTTTGTCAACATAAGTAGATAATACGTTAATTATTTAGTGTTATCTCCTAGTTAATTGTGACGCGACTAATTAATTGTGACTCCAGTACCTGTTATTTGAAACACTCCAGTGGATGTGTGTGTGAGTACTGCTTTATATGTGTTCAAAGGATGTGGAATTATCACACTTATGTGTTGCGTTGCTGGCACAGCTGGGGAAAATAGTATATTAAATAGTAGATAATAAATATTTATTTATTTATTTTAAAGTATGTGTACAATTTTGAAAATAAAATGTTTCATTTGAAGCAGTAATTTTTGAAAATAAAGTATTTTATTTGATGCAATATTATTTGAAAATAAAATAATTTATTTGAGGCTGTAATTTTTGAAAATAGTATTTTATGTTAAGAATGTTGAAAATATTTGGACTTTGTCTTTATTTTCAATGTCAAATTTAAATACTATCGCTGAAAATAATGT
The DNA here is from genome assembly GCA_028455595.1 of Lasioglossum vierecki. Lineage (NCBI taxonomy): Eukaryota > Metazoa > Arthropoda > Insecta > Hymenoptera > Halictidae > Lasioglossum > Lasioglossum vierecki. Next base: position 17,952,436 of record CM052341.1, on the reverse strand, counting down.
TCGCATTCAATAGATTTATGAGTAGAAATTGTTTCCTGGTGATAAGATACACTGTAAAAAATACAATATTCTATTTGGTGTTTCAGATTATTAAAGTAGAAATATTTTATTTTGTGGTTCCGATTGTTGAAATCGAAATATTTTATTTTCGTAATTGTGTATCTTATTTAAAATACTATTTTCGGTAATTATTGCGAAATGGTGGCCATACTGCGAATTTAGTAAAATTTAAATATGTTATAGATTTCGACATTTAAACAACTTTTTCCTTTTCCAATATAGGGGGTCGCTTTTGGTTTTCGAAATATTCGCAAAAAACTATTGTTAATACTGTATTGAATTTTCCATATTCTAGCACGCTCCGTGGTAATGTAAGGCTACTCAGGCGTGGACGTCTATTTATTTTTTTTTTGTAAACACGTTTTGGTCCTTTTAATTCCTATGCGTGGTCGGGCTGGTCTAACGGCCGGCCTCCGTCGCCTCCACAACCTAATCACAACTTATTCTGATGGCATAATTTTTACATTGCAGCTGTCATCCGGAATGTGAACTAGTAATGGAAAAATCATCAGAATCATCCCTTGATTCTTGTCTAGGAGGCTGTTTACTGAGGAGACAAGAATCGCAACCTAACTTGATTTTCTGATTTATAGCTGCGTCTACCGCTCCGACTGCGCGAGGGAAACTATAATAGAGAGTCGAACATAGAGAAGGACAGAATGAAATACGGATCGCGTGGCACGCTGCGTGTTGCCGTCGCCCTTTGGTTACCATTCGTTGCGTCCGAACATTCACAGTCGATTTCACACTAAATACAATTGAATTTATATCATGTTTGGTCTTGATTTAATTAGAAAAATTCCAGAAATACGTTTTTAAAAGTTCCATAAAAAAATAATGAAAATTAAGATGTTTGAACATTCGATTCGTTGTGTCAATGCAGTGGTGTTCACACCAATATACCCGAGCTGACAACAATAGTCGCCGCCCTGCGGTGCGGCACAGAGTTGACAGGCAGTGGAGGCCTAGACAAGAATTAGGACATCGAACCCCGGAAAGTATTCGGATTTTTACTGGAGAATGAGTTGTGATTAGGTCGTGGAAGGGGGCGGAGAGGGCCAGCCGTCAGGCCGGCCCGACCACGCATACGAAAATCCAGGAGAAGTTTTTCAAAATTGAAAGCTCATCTTATATATATGCACTAAATGATATCAGCACTACAGCTTCGATCAATTATACAAAAATTAGAATTATTTGTGAAAGTTTCGCCATCCATGATAATAATCTCCAGTTATTAACGATCGTAAATTTTGTATATGCACTAAATGATATCGGCGCTACAGGTTCGATCAATTATACAAAAATTATTTTTTTTTTATTTGTGAAAGTTTCGCCATCCATGATAATAATCTCCAGTTATTAACGATCGTAAATTATGTATATGCATTAAATGATATCGGCGCTACAGGTTCGATCAATTATACAAAAATTAAATAATTTGTATAATTGATCGATCCTGTAGCGCCGATACCATTTAGTGCATATACAAAATTTACGATCGTTCATAACTGGAGATTATCATCTTATATATGTAGCATACTAGTATAGAGTGAGACCCTGCCGCTGCTTGGGGACTACCTACCAACATTCGTACCTACGTCACCGCAATACTGCTAGATACCCCTTCGTATCATCTCGTTATGGTACACAGTTAATATTGTAATCTTTTGTATTCTTTTACAAATAAATAATATAAGTTACAAAAATTAATGTGTTCTGTCTTCCCTAGCCTGTACTCATGTATGCGATAGTAGAATTACATTAAAGTTTTCAAAAGTTTAAGTAAAGCACGATTGTTTAAATTCGACAAAACTTGAGTTGTACTACTGAATTTCATGCCACCTCCTAATACAAAGTTATTTTTTCGAAATTTTCACAAAGTTTCACCAATTATAGAAAATTTTTGGCCGTCTGACTTATCGTCGACTTGTACTACTTTTAGAAATTTTCAAAAAAGTTTTACGATTATTCTTCGAAGAGGAACTTGTGAAAGTTCCAAAATGAAAATTTGGAAAATCAGAAATTAAAATTGGAATGTTCACTGACTGAACAATTTCTTCGAAACAGCAAACTGGATGTGGGCCAAGAGTAAACGAACAAAGCATCTGATGTACCCTTTGCCGATTGCGAGCTAGCTGAAAGTAAATTCATATTAAATTGAATGAAATATATTTCTATATTTTGTAAATCTTAAAATCAATTAAACATTGTATACGTGCAGCTATTGGTTCGACATTATTCTTTATTCGTAAGTTACTGGAGTTCTTTCGAATAGAGGATAATGCTGATTGCCCAGGTCTCACCGCGAGGAGGTTGTTGCACAAGAGACCTAGAAAAGGAGTCAGAATGAATGCGATATTCCTTCTGGCTCCCTTCCATACACACCGGACTCATACCAAGTAACACACGTTGGGTAAACTGTACAATAATTGGCACCCTAATCCCAAATCGTAGTAAAAATCTTTTTATCGTTTTTTGAAATGTTTAACCGAACTTAATTTGCTATTATTATAAGCTATTAGAGATTTTTCAGCAAGATCAAATAGTTTTACGGGTCATAAATCCTTTATTATAAAATATACCCGACCACGCATAGGAAATTAAAAGGATCACAACGTGTTTATAAAAAAAGAAGAAAACTGACGTCGCGCCCGAACTGCCTTACGTTGTCAAGGAGCGTGCTAGACTACGGAAAATTCAATACAGTATTAGCAATAGTTTTTTGCGAATATCTCGAAAACTAAAAGTGACCCCCTATATTAGAAAAGGAAAAAGTTGTTCAAAATGTGTTGCTACATAACACATTTAAGTTTCATCAAAATCAGATTATGGCCACCCTGTCGCAATAATTACGAAGAATTGTTTTTCACGTTCGACGATGACTCCCCAGTGACGTTTGCGTCTGACTAAGGTCAATCCTCACGTCGATATAACACGATTCGAGTATAATATGAAGCCAGTACAACGATGACTACATAAACTCGTTTTTCGAAATTTATTACAACGTGATAGTGCTCGCGTTATGAGCCTGCTATAGTTGGCCCGGGAAGAAAGCTGCAGGGAACTCCTGCGAGTTTACGACGCGTGTTCCCGGTTTGTCAGGAGGATGGCCAGTAAAATGGGTAATAACTGGTAGACTCTCCTACGGCTCACTTTAGAACTTTACATTTTCAGTAATCAGTTTCCCGAGCTTTACGTCGTAAAAGCAATAAGCACTTGCCTCGTAAAATCAACGCCCTTTCGAGACTCACCCCCGGCCACCCTCCCGACTAGAACACTTGCTGGTGATTTTACTCCGGTAATAATTTGCGCGGGGTAATAATAATAATGATAATAATAATAATCACTGTACATACTGCAATTTTATATCTGACATTTATTAAACTTCTACTTTAAAAGGGAATCTATATTTTCATTGTAACGAAAGCGTACAATCGTTTGAAGCAAGCGTTTTGAAAAATCAAAATGAAACGAAAGATTGTAATTAAAAAGAAAAAAATGAGAGAAAAATAAATGTTTCTAGGTGGAAAATGAGAACTGAGAAAACAGTCTGCTCGTCTATCATTTTTGTTTACCTAAATCAAAATCGTCTGATGAATTTTTGTGATTTAATTAAAATGAGATTTGTTATATTATCTATTAAATTCATTAATTGAAAGACTGATTTCGCGCATCTCGTGCACTAAAATGTCCCACTTTGCATGAACGATGGAAATGCGGTAACGCGCCTCGAAATTAGTGCCGCGTTACTTTCGAACTCTCATAAACTGCCGCACCGCTAAATCTTCATCGTCTCCTATACTACAGATTCGCCCATAGTATTCTCGTCTCGGCGTGGCCACGTTATTTACAGTTCGCGAGACTATTTTTCATTAAATATTTAGCAACTATATCCACGCCGGTCGCAGGAGAAAGGAAATCCAATTTAAATTTGTTGCGAGGCAAAAAAGCCGAGATAATTGATGCACGGCGAGTAGGTGATCCTCAGTTAATAGAAACTTTCAGACTGGAAGTTGCAATCCGTTCTACCGGTCACCCTCGACGTCTACAACTTTCAGAAATTGAATTTTACTCCGATGTTAGTTGAAAAGTCGTTATTGTTACTCTGGAGATTTATGGGGGCTGCCAGGAGAACGGCCGAGCGAAAATAAACTCGAAAAACTGAATTTAAAGCAATGGGCGACATTTAAAAAAGACTTTAAAACATTGAAATAACTTTTCAAAAATTTACTGTGTAGCTCCTGCATCTTGTAAAGGGAGCAGACAATGCTTATTTCCTGCAGAAATTCACGAACTTATGATAATTGAAATAGTAGAAGAAGAGTGTGTGTGAAGTGTATTAATAAATTCTGGAAGCAAGATGAACATTATAATTTAATCCAGAATATTGATTTGAAATTAATTACTAAATCATAAATGTTAGAATGGTGATCTTGACAAGATGTTTCAAGATTCTCGATATCTGAGAGGAGGTTCGCCCAGGTTTCTTTGGCTGAATGGTCGGTTGCTTTCATGATAAAATTGTCAACATATTAGTTAACATCTTCTGGCTACCTGGAAAAAATACACTGAACGAATTTGCCTTTCAAAAGCCGGACGCACTTCGACGGCAAGTGAAATAAGTTGACGTAGGCTACACGGCTGCTTAAGAATTCGAACAGACGGAGCATGTAAATCGCAGGCGGAGCCCCGAGGGGTCTTTTAAATTTCATAAAACTTTCATTCCAAGTTAATGGAGTTATGCGGGGGTTATTAAAGTTCGGCTCAGTTCGGATTTATTTAACGAGAGCGAGCTTGCATTATACGCTTACATTGAAATCGATTCGAAATCGGGATGGGCTCTACGATTTCGTAGAATTTTAGGGGTGTAAGCAGCTGTTGCCAAGTATTCCAGCTTGTCGAAAGTTCCGTGTAAGAGACTGCACCCCTAACTACGACCAAGCGTCAAACAGCGACGGTGTGCAAATAGTGAAAGCGACCCGGTGCAACAGGTTCCACGGCGTTTACGTCTCTGCGGTTCACCATTCAGCTGGGATGCGAACCAGTCGATAAAGTCATCCATGGCTCGCTGGAATTCCAGATCGACAAGATGGTTGACCGCGTGACCGGGGGATGGCGACGTGCTCGATCTCGCTGCGTTTTCACGTGAAATCTTCTCATCAGCGGGTACCGAAATCCTTTGCCTCGCATTTTTAAAAGCCACGAAAATTTTTCTCGTTCTGGAAGCCAGCCATCTTCAAGACCTTATTATCTGAAGAACTGGAGAATTTGCAACCTTCATTTAAAACCAGCTTGGCCCGGAGTGCAGAGAAAAATGGGTATTTAGAAAAGTTGAGATTGAAGCACCTGTAAAATCGTTGGAAAATTTTTGTCTCGCTTGAATATACCCTGAAGTCGAAGAATGGAGTCTCCCCTTTGCAAAGACACCCTAAAAGTTGCCGTGCGATTTTCTCCGGCTAGTTGGGTACCCTAACTGGCCCAGAGTGCAGAGAAAAATGGGAATTTAGAAAAGCTGAAATTGAAACACCTGTAAAATCGTTGAAAAATTTTTGTCTCGCTTGAATACATCCTGGAGTCGAAGAATAGAGTCTCCCCTTTGCAACGACATCCCAAAAGTCACCGTGCGATTTTCTCCGGCAGGTTGGGCACCCTAACTGGCCCAGAGTGCAGAGAAAAATGGGTATTGAGAAAAGTTGCGATTGAAACACCTGTAAAATCGTTGCAAAATTTTTGATTCGCTTGAGTACAGCCTGGAGTCGAAGAATGGAGCCTCCCCTTCGCAACGACACCCTAAAAATTGACGTGAGATATTTTTTCCAGGCCCGGCTAAGCAAGGATCTCTCATATGTACCTTATGGCGCTACAGCTGTCATCAAATAAATCATTTTATAATAATAATAGTCTCTGGAGAGCGAAGAAAAAGCAAATTTCACTCCCCAGAACGCATCTAGTTGACCTAATATATTCTGGGATCGTAGAAGCAATTGCCCCGAATCCAATCCTCGTTTTTTCCCGGCATAAAATCCGACGGCGGGTCGTGGCGCAGTGATAGTAGTATAGTGACCGGTCCACAATTACACGGGAGGGTTGAAACTGTGCTTTTATGCACAGCTTAACTAGCAGCTTATCGTTTGGCACGCGAGGAGGGATCGATCTCCGTTGCCGCAGAGAGAGGAGATCGTTTCAGGTCGTCGCGGCAGCCTCCTTGTTGCGAATGCCAACTCGTAGGCGGCGGCGAATAATCTGAACCACTTCGAAGATAACGGAAAAACAATACCAGGGCGACAACCCCCGGCACACTCGTCCGGCCGATAAATTTCCCGACTATCGTCCCGGAAGCGTTCGCAACCATGGTCGGCATAGCGTTCCAGAGCCGCGATAAGGGGGCCGACCTTTAATCAGGGGCACTATGCCAAATTAACCGGAGCTTGTTTCCATCGATCAGACTATTAGGAGACTGCTGAATTTCCGATTTAACGGGATAGTCTCTTTTCCAGGGTTGCAAGGGTGCGGAATGCGCCTTTTCCTTTTTCCCTATAGACTGGACCTATTTTTATGCAGGATAAAAATTGTCTAACTAGTAAACAATCTAGAAAATTCTTTCTTGAATAATTTTAATAAAATGATATATTGTTGAAGTATTATAATGTGTGTTTCCATTGCTTGCCATAAATGTATAAAACCGATAGTGATGAACAATATAGGAGATTCTTTCTTGATTAATATTTTAATAAAATATATCCTTGAACTCCTTTAATATTTATATTATTTGCTGTAAATTTATAAAAGCGACAGTAATAACCAATACAGCAGATTCTTTCTAGAATAATTTTAATAAAATGATATATTTTTTAACTCTTTTCATAGTTCCATTATTTGCCATAAATGTATAAAATCGATAGTCATGAACAATATAGAAGGTTATTTCTTGAATAATTTTAATGAAATGGTATATTCTTGAACTCTTTTAATACTTCTATTATTTGCCATAAATGTATAAAACCGAAAGTAATGAAATATATAGGAGATTCTTTCTTGAATAATATTATAAATATTATTTAATGTTTCCATTATTTGCCATAAGTGTATAAAATCGATAGTCATGAACAATATAGAAGGTTATTTCTTGAATAATTTTAATAAAATGATATATTCTTGAACTCCTTTAATACTTCTATTATTTGCCATAAATGTATAAAACCGATAGTGAACAATATAGAAGATTCTTTCTTAAATAATTTTAATAAAATGATTTATTCTTAAACTCTTGCAATACTTCAATTATTTGTCATAAATGTATAAAACCGAAAGTGATGAACAATATAGGAGATTCTTTCTTGAATAATATTTTAAATATTATTTAATGTTTCCATGATTTGCCATAAATGTATAAAATCAATGGCGATGTACCTTGTTAATTGCACTTTTTAAGAAGACAAGATGAATTAGCAAAAGCAAACGCTCCTTTCAGAAATGATCTACACATTCCCAAAATTCCTTCGCGAAAGTGTTTCGTCTTGGACCGGAAAACACGGAGAGTTTCCGTCGGATATTCCCCGAATCTCGGACGAGAACGGAAGCTGGGGACGGAAGTCTCCGCTTTAAATAAGCCTGCAGTTTGCTATCGTCCACAAGCACTGGGTCAACCGCGTCTCGTGCCAACACACACACACACACACACACACACACACACTATCCCTCCACCCTTTTCCACGTTTTCTCCCTCGACCTTCGTCTAGAGCGTCGCGACGCCTACAGATTACCAGTCCCACGCCCTCAACTGGCGAACGTGGCAGTTTTCTCAAAGATACCAGCTTGAACGATCCGTTGAAAAGTTTCAATCATCTGTAGAATCTACAGAATTTTTTTTATAAATCCAACGTAGATTTGTAGATCGAAGTTTCCCCTCCAGAGCGAGACTTTAAAAATTAATCTACGATTTTTTTTGGTCGAGTTATTAAATTTTTAACGACTGGTGTCCCGCGAGAGGGAACACACGTGAGCCTTTAAAACGGTGTATATTCAAATATTTGTAGAAACATCGAAAATTTTTTTTCGAAAAAGAAATCAATGCAGTGTTGAAGGCTAGTTTCCCCTTTACAAAGAGACCTCAAAAAGTGATCTACGATTTTTTTTCGGACAAGTTATCATACTTTTAATGAAGGCTGTAGCAGCAACCGTATAATCAATCATTGTATCAATCTCGATCCTCATTGTTCTTGCATAAAATAGCCGATAAAAATCGTAAATGAATTTCCAAGGACTCTTTACAAAAGAGAAAGATTCGAACTTGAAATCCACGTTGGATTCATCGTCTGGAAAAATTTTCGAAGATTCTACAGCGATTCGAGTTCGGTGAAAGGGAGGATGAATGTCAAAGGCGGAGTTAACGGGAGTTTGATGGAAGGGAATTTGCGAAAGTAAATTAAACGAGCGAGAAGAAGACGCGCGCGCGATCTCGTAACGAGAACGAATGGAAAACCAATAGCTGACATTCCCAAGGGTCGATAAGACGGCGACGACGATGGTGTGAATCTGTTAAAACGCGGGAGGTACGAAGGCGATTGAAAAACGAGCGAATGGTTTCTAATTTATCGTTATCGACGGATATTTATCGTATTCCCTAGATAATCAGAGAAGATGTTTTCGAAACATTTCGGAAACTGTCTACGCGATTGTTCTCCGGAGTGAAATTTTCGCGCAGTCGCCGCGCGTGTTTCCGTAAGGTTCGCTGGGACTTTGTCGAGTGGAAAAACGTTTATCCGTGGCGGGAATTTCCGCACAGAGTCAAAGAGTTTCGTTCCCGTCGTCGATTTCCTGGATCGGAGAATTCGTAGATACAAATGCCACTCTATTCCACGAGGCAATTCCCTAACAAATACAATGAACGTAATGCCAGCGACGTACAAAGAGGTTTCGTCAGGTCGGATCAACCGTGTTCATGATAATCTTCCCGTTTTTCGAACGATCGCTGGGTTCGTTATTGTAGAACATTTCACGGAATTTTCATTGTTTTCACTTGAAAAAGAAATCAAAGATGCGACCCAAGTACCAGTAAATATGTGTGCACAATTTCAATCCACAAAGTTCAATAGTTCTCATGAGAAGAATGATTAAAAATGAGTAGCAAATGTCCTTCGAAACCAGATCATCCCCTAAAACATGCACTAGAAAAAAACCATAGTTATCATAATTTTCATTGTTTTTACTTGAAAAAATCACAGATGTGGTCCAAACACCAGTAAACATGTGTGCACAATTTCAATCCACAAAGTTCAATAGTTCTCATGAGAAGAACGATTAAAAATGAGTAGCAAATGTCGTTCGAAACCAGATCATCCCCTAAAACATGCACTAGAAAAAAAACCATAACTACGGCAATTTTCATTGTTTTTACTTGAAAAAAATCACAAATGTGGTCCAAGTATCAGTATATAACTGTGCAAAATTTTGATCCGAAAGTCATCAAATATCAAATTATCATACTTAATCTCACATAAGCAAGTGAGTGAAAAATTGTGAATATGTTTTTCCCTTACATTTAAACATTTAATAGTTAATATTTTTGAAAATTGTATGTTTTCGTGTTTTTTTATTTTATTTTTATTTATTTTTTTCTTACAGACGCAATTTTAAGTTAATCTTGAAAATAGTCTAAATTAGTGACCGAAACGTTGATTATTTAAAATAATTAGCAAAACTGCTTAGTTAAGTTTGTTTTTTACGATCGAACCGTAGCGCCAAAATCATTTAATAATTGTTATTAGCAATTATACGATCGATATAAGAAGTTTATTTTTGATCCGAAAGGTTCGACAGTTTCGCTGTGAAAAGAGACACAAAGTGATCTGTGTTTCTGAAAACTGATTTATATCTGGGATAAATGGTGAGGATCCAGGATTTTGACAGTGAACGACGAGTTATTTATGGGGGGTGGGGGGAGTCGGAGCCATGTTGGGCAAGTTAACAACGAGTCCCAATAAACGTGGCAATTTTCTGGTAACACGGAGAAAAACAGGGGGAAGTCGTTGGCCGACTGGTAATTCTCGTAATGGGGTAACGCGTTCCGGGAGCTGGATGCACTTTACTCTAATGCACTCGGCCCTGCGACCACCGACAATGCGCAGCCCCGGGACTCTCGGAAATAATACAGTAGCAATTTTACCGTCGGCTCGGCTACCAATTAATACGCGTTTTAATGTTTCCACCCGTTCGCTTGTGTAACTTCCTCTCTTAAACGGTTATAATTCGCTGTTCGACGGACGTCGCACATTGACAGTTGTTTGAACACGAAATACCGTTCGTACGTCGCGTCGCGAGATAACTCGTCCGTAGTCGCAAAGTGGTTAAACAGCCTAAGGTCATAATCACCTTGCTAAATAAATTCCAGCATATTGCACATTCATCACCAGACTGCCGATTTTTTTCATTCGTAACAACAATTGTTACGTACAATTTAAAGCAGTCGATATCTTACTGTAATTTAATTGTAAAATAAAAAAACTGGAACCGGTCATTTCGATCAGTGTCACTAGGTTTACTGTTAAGAGAAAATGCAAAAAAATTGCAAGCCTGCTCCGCAATTAACAGCTGATCTCTCCACGTGCGAGAAAACCCGCCCACGCGATCGTGTGGCTCGTTAGCGAGTTCTTTTTTGCTTTGTTATCACGGGATACTATCGACCCAGGTCACGGTCTTGAAACCACGAGCATTATCCGGAGGAATCAAAGGTCGTTACGGTAGATCGCATGGAATGCAATTTTGTAAAAGATTGTCAGAGGTGGGGATAGAGACAGAAAACTAACGAACGTTGTAGCTCTACGTGACGCGTCTCAAAAACGATGTCGAGGCGACGAAGGGAATTTTTGATGGAAAGATCGAGAGATGCGTGAGATCGAAGAACGAACAGGTCGTGGATGCAGCGATGCAACGATGCATCACCGCTGCGAAACAGAGATTCAATGGGCGTTCGTGACTACAGAACGAAGCGACGAGCTACGCCTGATAACGCGAAGATTTTATGGCCGGACTACGATAAGAGGCTCTGGTTCGTGAATAGGATGTCAGCGGACCCCGACCTACCCCCTGCAGCTTCGTTGAGGATTTATCCGGATTTTACAGCCTGCATACTATTGTGTTCGAAACATTGGAATACGAAAGGTGCACTGGGTCAGTACTGCTGAAGGGAAATTCGAGATCTAATCAATTACTCTGCATGAAGGCTGATTGTACGCAGAACGCCCTGTTTTTTTTCACAATTTTAGTAACCACGTGAGCGACAACAATAATCTTGACACATAAAAATCAGTGTAGAATTTAAAATGACGCTTTAAATGAAATTATGAAAATGACAATTTAAATAATGACAATTAAAAAAAAGTTATTTTTTTTTACAATTTTACCAAACCACGTGTGCGACAACTCCAACGTTGACACATAAAAATCAGTGTAGAATTTAAAATGACGCTTTAAACGAAATTATAAAATGACACAACACCCTGTTATTTTTTTTTACAATTTTACCAAACCTCGTGTGCGACAACTTCAATCTTGACACAGAAAAATCAGTGTGAAATTTAAAATGACGCTTGGAATGAAATTATAAAATGACACAACACCCTGTTATTTTTTACAATTTTACCAAAGCACGTGTGTGACAACTCTAATCTCGATACATAAAAGTCAGTGTGAAATTTAAAATGACGCTTTAAACGAAATTATAAAATGACACAACACCCTGTTATTTTTTTTACAATTTTACCAAACCTCGTGTGCGACAACTCCAATCTTGACACAGAAAAATCAGTGTGAAATTTAAAATGACGCTTGGAATGAAATTATAAAATGACACATCATCCTGTTATTTTTTACAATTTTACCAAACCACGTGTGTGACAACTCTAATCTCGATACATAAAAATCAGTGTGAAATTTAAAATGACGCTTTGAATGAAATTATAAAAATGACAAATTTAAAATGACACTTTACCGGGCATCTTTTCTGTCTTATCAGTTTCTTCTTTCACAGAAATTATTGAGCGTCGGTTTTTAAAAGTCTAGGGAGTTTACGCGGATCGGTCATTCTGCATTACGCGAAGCATCGATCTGAAGACTGTTGCAAATTATGTACAAAGAAAGCCCGTAGCTGCGCGGGATCCAGTGTCTCAAGGCTATTAATCTTCGTCCAGTGCCCGGTTTCCGTCAGATTAGGGCGTCTTTGTATCTCTACAATGGCGTAGCGGCACGTTGAAACGCTGCGATCATTATTTACAGAAAATGAGAGAACAAAAAGTACCCAGTCGCCTGGGTACAATAATTGAAGTCTATCGGGTGAGATCTTATTCAATCCTCAATCATTGTCTCTTCAATTCCATCTCTCGAACCTCCCCCTAGATAGATCCAAAAATCTGCAGTAAATTACGAAGAATTCGTTTTCCAATATTTTCTTGTTACTTTCACAGTCATGAATGTTTTTTTTTTTTTAAATAACTACGTATATATACTTGTCCCAATGAAAAATTTTAAACATATACATAACTGTATCTCGTAATTTTTAAGGTAATGATTGTTTGGATTTGTAAATAATTATAAAATACATTTGAGTATGTTCTGTGACGTGAACTTCAAATGAGCTTCGCATCAAAGATAAAGGTGAAACGAGGAACGCCGACACCCGTCAATCTGAAGAAAAGTGAGACTTAGAGACGCCATTACAGAGCGACATTCAACAGCTTAGTAAAAAAAAGAATAGTTATTTTGCATAGTCTGTAGAACACGATGATTATAACAACAGACATGTTGAATGCACATGTTCGACATGCTCCGTCGGCGTAGCCAGCTAAACGATCGGTCGTGTTCGGAATTAGGTGTACCATTTATTCAACAAGCGGGACTGAAAATTGTCTCTGATAGGAACTTGTCCCGTGAAACCGGTAATCGGATTTGCCTGCCGGAGAAGCGCGTCCGCGCGAGTCATTAAACATTTATGTTTTATAACAGAGCGCGATCGTGCGTGAGATTTTCACGATCGATTTCACGGCGGGCCCGCAAATTAATAATCGACCGGAGAGAAAGAGAGAGAGAGAGAGAGAGAAGAATGAATGTATCTCGCCGTGAACTTGTTAAAAAACCAGTTTTGTCAATTTTCCTAGGCAAATTTTCAGAACGTGGAATCATGTAGAATCTTATTTTCAGTAGCAGTAATCTCCGTAGATCCGAAATGAATTACAATTTGACTAAATTCTGTGGAATTTTATTTTCTAGCATTTTTCGAACATTTTTTGAAGCCATAAATGCATAAAGATCCATAGTGATCTAATTAATTAATAATTAATTACGTGTGATTCTAATTAATCCATGTGTGTTTGACGCATCGAAATATGAAACATTGACGTCAGCACGTGACAGACGGTGTGCCGCTTATCTTCGAACGAATTCGATCCGTGCTTGCGCGACGAAAGATATTTGATTGTTGAAGGCAGCTGCAATATTTATGCAAATTTTGCAGTTTCCCGAACCTACCGCAGATCCCGCCGATCTACGTGACGATATTCCTCAGTTTATTTGAAATACTTGCGCACGATTTGGGTATATAAAGTGATCGAGGATGATTGGTAGCATTGAGTCCCGCTTTTTTAATTGTGCATTGCGGCATTTTCCAAGTCGTAATATTTTTTTGGCGAATTATGGAAGGACGGAAAGCCATTTGTTTGTGTCTGCTAGCCCTCGCTTGTCTACAAGTACGTATTTTTAGAACAACATGGAAATTAGAAAATAGAGTGTTCAGTTAATTTTTCTAACCATCTAGAAATAAGAAAATAGAGTATCCATTCAACTATTTTTAATTCACGTTGAAAGAGAAACGAATTTTTAATCACTGTGGCCTATTATATTTGAGAATAAAAGCGTGGACCACCTTTTGTGCTGTTCTTCTGTGAAGAACTATCGCGGTCTACTTGAAATTCGCGATGTATTGTTTTGAACTCGTTATTGTATATGTACGTAACAATTTGTCGGAAAATTTTGTCGAAATATTCCGCCACCTACAACAATTCGTCCGTCATGAATCTAGACATCGTTTAATTTAAGAATAATAACATTCGCAATTTTGTAATGAAAGAATTTTCGGGTATTGTGGAAATTGAAGAATTAATTGTTTTTTACCTGTTATTTGCAGACAATTCAGCAAATTTCTGCAACGAGAAAAGCACTTCTCGGCATCCTTGACAATCTGAGACCATCGGGATGCGACATCGCAAATGGGATTATTGGCGGAAATCCGGCTCCATTGCCTAATACAAAAGTCGATCTCATTGCTGAACTGCTGCAAATTAAACGAATGCTCGAAAGTCGTTGCAATACTTTCGGTTCACCTTTGAGTGGAGGTTTCAATGGACCTGTAGGTTCACTTTTGAATGGACCTTTGAGTGGACCTTTGAGTGGACCTTTGAGTGGACCTTTGAGTGGACCTTTGAGCGGAGCTTTAGTTTCACCTTCGGATGGACCTTTGAATGGGGCTTTAAATTCCCCTCTGAACGGACCTTTAAGTTTACCTGTTGGTGGACCTCTAAGTTCCCCATCCTTGGGTTCAGGATTTCCACAGAACATTCTCCATGGCAGCTTTTCAGGACTGTTGCATAATTAATTTCCTACCTTGAAATAAGATAGAGAGCCTTTAATTAAGTTCTACTATAGTATGCAGAATTATTGAATAATTCTTTATCTTGCAAATTATCGAGTACACTTTCGTTGCAAGTCGTTAAGATATTAATTAATCCTGGATTGATCTTTAAGCAAATTATATGAATAAGAAAATAAAATTGTGGAAGAATTAAAACATAATGTTGTTTATTTAAAAAAGAAAATGTGAAAGACTTCTTCTATATAAATGTAACCATATTGAAAGAGAATAAAATTTCTTGGAACTTCGATAATATTTCTAAACGTACAGAAGTTGAACGACAGTAGTTTTGTGCTATTTACGTGAACGTTGACGGGCGAAAATCAAAATCCACGATGACAATGGTCGCACAAGGTTGAAATTGTGAGATGGACAAACACACTCGGCGCCTCTTGTCCGGCAAAAGTCCATAGCAAGCGAGCTCTCGACACAGTCCGTTTGCCCGGTGAAAGCAACACGGTAATAATTGAGTTTCATGTTTAATCGCATGGTTTAGGTTCGGCTTGTTTGCTATGATTTAACCCAAAGTAGAGGTTGCGCCAGCCGCTAGATCGCTCGGATCGCGAGCTAACTAGATTAACGGGATAAATATCACTTCATTACAGTGGCGATGCTGTCGTTCGAAACAATACCCAGAGCCCACTGGGTGTCGCAAATCAAACAACGCTACTACCCACGAGCCCCCTTTATTCACCGAAAATCCTCTCTCGCCTGATTTCTGTTTACCACGGCTCTGCAGCCACCTTCTTCTCTTTATCGAGCGAATACGTCGTTTTGTGAAGGAACCATTCGTCACCTATTTTCAATTCAACTCGCAAACTCTCTTCGTTTCTGGTTGCGAAATTTACGGTGGACAATTGTAAAGTGTAAGCGAATGAAACAGTAAATGTGATTGTGAAAGATTGTTAATTGTAAAACAAACAACGTCTTTTATAATTTACAACAACAGTTCTTAATGAATCACCCTGTATATCGAAATCAGCTTGGAACGCGGTGTACATTCTGCTTGAGGATGCTTCCTTGAAGAATTATTTACTAAATTTATTTCTTGGGGTATGTACTATTGGAAAAATGGCCAAAACTTTGAATAGGCACAGTCTTGTTACGTTTATAAAATAATGTAAATAATAGAAAAACATTGAGAAGATGAAGGAGGGGGGGAGGTATGGATGAGGAAGGTGGATGATTAGAGAGATGGAAGAAAGGAAAGGACTGGAACGAAAGGTAAGCGACCGGAATCGGTGGTCCGCGGATAGGTAAGAGGGGTAAAAAGAGCTTCTGCAAAAACCTCTGTTGTAAATATATATTTCTCTCTTTCCCTCTATCTAGGATAAGTATAGGTATAAGATAGCTCGTAAGTTAGAAATAAGGATAGATTTAGTCCAGTCAGCAGGTCGGAAAAAGGCGTCTACCTAGAAAGTATTCCGAACTTAATGAAATTTTGACACGTCATTTAGGGGTACTCTGGGGTGTCGAATCTGAATTTTCGACCTCGAGGACTCTGTAGCACAGAGTTGTGCAGAATTACAGTTAAATTACTCCAGAATTATAATGACAAAGTAATTGAATTAAATTGTAATTCAATTATGTTGTAATTTATAATTCAGATCTTCATTCAATTAAATTACAATGTAATTCGTCAATTCCTCAAAATAAAGAATAAGTTTCAATTATGTTAAATTTCAATAGTTCATATGTACGGGGTGCTCGACTGCCCGATTACATCGAAAAAGTTACGTTACCGAGGCTGAAATTGCCGCGCAAGCGCGATTTTTCGCGTGGCCTCGTTTGGAGAGCTGTATTTTTATTATATTATATTTCAATTATATTATATTTCGATTATATTGTATTTCAATTATACTGTAATTCAATTACAAATTGCATTTCAATTATATTGTATTTCAATTACATTGTATTTCAATTGCATTGTGTTTCAATTATATTGTATTTTAATTACAAATCTGATTGAAATACTTAGTAATTGAATTACGTTGTATTTGAATTATATAGCAATTCATTGACGACGTAATTGAATTACTATTAATTGAAATACAATGTAATTCAACTAAAATTAGCACAACTCTGCTATGTGCTAACTTGGGGAGAGGAAACAAAACCACGATTTTTATAACCTTGTTTTGGTTTTTCGTCTATTACTAAAAAAATATGCTTCCTAAGAACTTTATTTTTTTATTTTTGGATAGAGTTATCCAAAAATAATGTCCAAGTTAGCACAGGCGCCTCGAGGTCGAAAACTCAGATTCGACACCACACAGTACCCCTAAATGACGTGTCTTTCATTAAGTTCGGAATACTTTCGAAGAAAGCGAAGAGTGCAAGTGAGATAGATTATATAAGAATTTATAAGGATTTGTAACCCTAAGGAGAACGAAATAAAGATATACATAATAGAAAAACATTGAGGATCTTTAACCAATTTTTATTTTGAACGAACATCCAGTGTTAGGCTGAACGAGCCAAACGATTGAATGCAACAAGCGTTTCCTCAACCGATTAAATGTAAACAATGTCTCCTCGCCGGTTTATTAAAAGAACAGGAAAAATGTAGCTTGTGCAGAGACAATCGAATGACAAAGAGCGATAACAAGATTAGCATTGCAGCTCGCAAGAAAGTGTGCAGACATCAATGCCAACGACTGCGCGTGGTTCCCGTCGTCCTTGCACACTTTTTCCCTTCCTTGTTTCGTATCAGCACGATCGCCAACGCACGCAATGTCAACGAATGCGCTGCCCCCTGCTACCATACCGGTCCTATCGGTGCACGCTATAAAACTCTCTTTAGAAAGGCTGGGCTCGAGCTGACAGGGTTACGTATTCTAATTCCGTCACGGCTATTCTTCTAATTTTTCTCTCGAGTGTGTCAAATCTGCATTTTGATAAGTGAAAAATTCTCTGCAAACTTGTTTTGTTCCGACATTTCTCAAACATTTTATAAAATATAAACAATCGCAGCCTGTCCAGATCTATAGGTTTCTGTCTAGCATACTTTTCGTTGTAATCAATGTTTTGCAATTTATTTCTTATAGTTATTGAAACAATTCCGACACCTCAATAAAAGCACGTTAAAGATCCTCTGCAGCGATATTTTTTTCCTACATTTTTCAAAGTTTTTCTAAAGTATAAACAAACGCAATCTGTCCAGACCTATAGGTTTTGTCTAACATACGTTTCGATGCAATCAATGATTTACAAGGTATTTGTTTTATTTGTTGAAACAATTCCGACGCCGAAAAAGGACACGTTAAAAATCTTTTCCAGCAATTTTTTAATCCGACATTTTTCAAACTTCTTCTAATATATATGAACGAACGCAGCCTGTCTAGACCTACAGGTTTCCGTTTAGCATAAATTTCGATGCAATCAATAATTTACCAGGATTTTTATTGGAACGATTCCGATGCTGCGAAAAAAGAAAAATGTTCTTCAAGTGTGAATTACAGTCACCGCGGTGCATATGTACTTCACGCGCCGATACACAAGTGCACCGGTTTTCGAGATTCTGTTGCGGTATAGGTAGCCGATGGCAACGGGTAAAGTCTAGTTAATAAAGATGTGAGGTTCCGTGGACGTTTCCGAGTGAATTGACCACTGGCAACCGTGTCGGCCCGTGGAAACGGTTAAGGCAGCGGGTGGATGAGCAACGCGGATGCAGCATCGCCGGAAACGGTTGCAGTGGGGTCGGAAGCGTGCGCGGTGGATGCAGTTACCGCTGATACGACGATGCTACTTGTCGCTGTCTCGGCGGCCGCTGCGACTCCAGCTGCAGGTGTAATCAAATTAACCTTCACCGACGTGGAAACTGTGGAATTTCCAGAAGTGGAAACGGTCGCCGTGCTGGACGCCGAGGTCTCTTGATTTGGCTCTGGTGCATCTAAAAACAACACACGCTAACAACACAACAAAATTCCTCACCATTTACTAACCCGACAATTAACCATAAGTGGACTATCAAGAGATTTATTCAATTATGTTCGTTGCCTGCGAAAACGTTTCTACATACCTCCTTTTCATTCTAAAAGAGGAATAGTCCTCTTCGTCATAGAAGAATAATAATAAATAAATTTATATCACCGAATAAAAATTCATTTCACCCCTTAATTGATCTTTCTATATTGAAGGCAAAATTTTTTTGTATTACTCAGTATTTATTATCGAGTTATTTCATTCAACGATTTGTAACATTGGCAGATTTTGTTTCAATATTAACAACAATGTTAACAATGTCATTAAAATTGATGCACCAACCCTTTAACTGGACCATTTATAAAATCGCAGCGAGATAAATTGTTTAAATCGTTGTCAAAATGCAAGAGGACCGCGCGAATACTGATTGGATGACGTCGTAATGCTCACAAATGGTTAGGGTGTTTAAGATTTACCTGTGGTCGAAGCAGTTTCGTTGCCAAGTTCTCTATCCGCAGCTAACGAGTCGATTGCAGTGGCTGTGCCAATGACGTCAGTGGACACTGCAATGGGAGTGACTGTCGGGACATTGGCAGTGGGTACCGGTGGAGCGGTAGGGCCAACAATGATGATGGGCCCGGTCGAGGGACCTATTACAGCCTTTGCTGACACTATTCCCATTGTTTCTTTAATTGTCGAGACTTCTGCGTCTTCAATTGCAACAGATGCTGACGACGCAACAGCTCCCTTTGTTCCAGCTGACGGTGCATTGTCGCCGATTGCAGCCGAAGGAGCGACCAGGGTCACCGAACCCGATGACGCTCCCCTAATGATCACCGAATCTTGCAAGTTACCCACCTCTGTTGCATCTTTGTCCAAGTTAGGCTCCTCTCTTGCATTCTGGGGTAAGTCCTCTGTCGCGTCTGAGGATCAAAGTGTACAACACATTTTGCATAATTTCTATTTGGAAAATTATGAAACTCTTCGGATCGAGAGTTTGCATACATAGTGACTGATACTTGGACCACATCTGTGATTTCTTTCAAGTAAAAATAATGAAAATTCCGTAAGCTATACTTTTTCTTGTGATGCATGTTTCAAGGGGTGTTCTTTTTAATCGCTTTTCTCAGGAGAACTATTACACTTTCCGAATTGAAATTGGTATTTGAAGTACACTCGTGATTTTTTCCAAGTAAAAACAATCAAAATTACACGAGTTATATATTTTATTAACTAATCCCTTTAAATATCCTCAATACTGATCTTCTGTCCAGCTATGTGTCCAGCTAATAGATCATTCACCCAGCTCGTTTAAGTTTGTTGAACATAGCAGCTCGGCTATATATGGCGTTTAATAAATTCATCGGTTTATGCGTGTCATAAAATGAGCCGTGAGGCAATAGTATAGTGTAAATGCTACCCTAGTTGCGCAACTGGAGTTAGCTACAGGAATAGAATCGCGAAGAATTCTCTTGGCTTGAAAGTATACTGTCAGAATATTTGCAGAATTTTTTCTGTTACGATATGCGAATGTTGCAAATCCCATATTTAATCCAAGTGTTTGTTGCTACACATGTTGCGTGACGCATAAAACACGTGAGAGGAGAATAAATAAAAATCAGCAAGAACGTGAACCCGAAGAATCCCCTTCAAGAATTCCTTCAACGCAAAAATAATTACCTACTTGTTTTTAATGGGGGATCATTGATACCAGCAGCATCCACAGGTGAAAGTACAGTGACAGGCCCTGAAGAGGATCCTTCCACAATCGTCGTCCCAGTGATAGGACCAGCTACGATCGTAGCTACCTCTTCATCGCTGCCGAATTGGCTGATTGCAGGTGCGAGTTCGTAAACCGGCGCAACGAATACTGGCGATTCCGATTGCCCAACGCCCACTATTTCACGGTACGGGTAGCTGGTAGCGCAAACGGATGTTAGGAGAATCGATGCCACCAACCGCAGCTGAAAACGGATAAGGCGTGATTTATTAAGACGAGTGTCACAACGCGTTATCGCTGCAACGCTTGTATGTACCTACGTGGGACAACGCGACACAATTGTTCGAATGCTTTCGCGTAATTTCCCTCGTAAATCTGTCGCATTAGAATTGTTTCCTGCTGATATCAACTCGAACTGTGGACAGCATAGAGGATTTCAAGGATGATGTTGGATCTCTTCAGAATTTTAATGATTTCTATGAGGATTCCGAGCTGTAAGATTTCCTCAATATCTTAGAGAGGATTTCTATAGGGTCCTTAGGGGATCTTAAAGAGGATGACTATAGTTCTTTTCAGAATTTTGAAGAAGATTTTTATACGATCCCTAGAGGATTCACAGATGGTACCTCTATGGAGGTCCTAGGGGAGTTCTAGGAGGATGGCT